>BMAV01011178.1:0-17371 GCA_019973955.1 Trichonephila inaurata madagascariensis
GGAAACGACGGTGAAAAACGGCGCAGTGCCGCGGGTTAATATCAAGTGTCGAAATCTCCGAAAAATGCACATAGCCGATGTTGGTTGACAACGACAATCTGTTAACGTAGAACTCAATTTTGAGTTACTTTAGAACGAATATGAAATTTTTTATTCGAATTCTTAATCTTAAACGGTTCTGTACCAAAATACCACGTTTCCCCTTAGTGTCATTGTGACCAGTCTGGTATTTTTAAACACCATTGCATAAGATAAACATTCTAAATTTGTTTAGTTCAATATTATCACGTTGGGTGGTTGGAAGTTTGTTGAATGGGATGCGATCTCGGTAGCATTCCCTTTTTTTTGGCTCAAAGTTTTAAAATACTTTTTTATTTGATAATAACGCCCGAAATGTTCAAATAAAAAAAAATTTATTTTCTCAAAAAATTTAAATCTTATTGATGCAAAAAGGTAAAGTTCGCGCCAAGCCGGTGCGTTCAGTCTTTACGGGAGAAATCAATCCTTCACAGCATTGTTTTTGTCCAAAGGACACTTTCCCATTTCAAAGAAGTTAATTCGAAAAATTTCTAAAACCCACCGACATTCATTTTTTTTCCTTCCCCCGGAAAATCGCGTCTCATCTGCTCTCATCTCCACCCCATCATTTCCTTCTGATCTCCATTTTTCGTCTTTTGCTCCCTTTGTTCTCTAATTTTCGGTGCATCTCTTTTCTCTTTCGGGTTCTCCTCTCTCCCTAAAAACCCTTTTAACCCCGGGGGTGGATCCAACACCCCCCTTTTCCAGGACAAAAAAAGTCTGCCCAGGCCCTTTGTTGTGTTATTCGTGGGGGAATCGCAAAACACTCTGTCCGTCTGGAATCTAATGGCGCAAGATTTTCTAAATGGGGTGCTTGTCCACACCCGCCTTTGGTTCTTAAATCATTCTCACCATCTGCTTAGGCACGTGTTCCCCGTTGACAGGCTTTGAAACCTGTCACCCGGTGGGAACATGCCCAAGCTTTCAGTCCCAGTGTCTTGCGGGTCGGCCCAAACTAAACAAGGGCCCCATGGCCCGTCACTGGTCTTTACCCAAACTCTCTGAGCAATAAAATTTGGCCGAAGGGATGGGGTGGGGTTCATACCCATGAAGTCATTACGATCCCCCGCTGTTTGCTCAAAAACGAAAAATCATTTGTAAAAAAAAAAAATTCAGGTATTTCGGTGACAAACAATAAAAGAGGAAAAAATTTTGGGGTTTTAGCGTATGTACAAAATCGGAAAATATTGGGTTTTAAGAAATTATGTATATATATATTTGCGTGTGTTTTTTTTCCCCGTTTTTCCCAAAATAATTTTGCTGTTTACTATATTATTATGCAAGTAATGTAAAAAAGTCTACTTTTTTTATATATATATTCGTACACTATTATCAAAAAAAGCAATTTCTTCCCAAATTTTTTTCCTCAGTGGGAAATTTAAAACTTTTTAAAAATTTTTGGTTGAGGGGGGTTTTTTTACCTTATTTTTTTTTGCGTGATTTGTAGTTTTTTCCCCATACTTTTTATTTCTTCTATTAAAAAAAAAAGCAATTATAAAAAAGGTCTTGGTTTTTTATAGAAAATATTCGTTGTTTGTAAATTTTTAAGGATGAAAGGTATTTTTTTTCCAATTTGTTCATTGAGGGATTCTAAGAACTTTCAATTACACTTCCGATTTAAATCCCCCTCCTCATTCTTATTTGCATAACAAAGCTGACTATCAATTAAAAAATAAAAATTTTAAAAAAATGTAATTTTGACCTACTTGTTGGTTTATCAAAAAGAAAAAGGTCTAGTTTGATATCATGGGACTCCCCAAGTTGTTTTATGTTCGCAAAAAAAAAGCGATAACATTACAATATTTTACCTTCATATTTTTGCAGTTTTGGAATATTGCAAGTTTTCAGTACTTTGTAATTATATTCCTTTTTAAAATTTTAAAATATATTATATAATTTTTTTTTAAAATATAATTTAAAAATACAATTATTTATTTATAAGTAAAATATTGTTTTTATTGGGAATCAACCGAAATCTTCAAAAGATTGGATTCCAGATGGGGAGGGTTTTTTTTGGGGTTGTTGGGTTTTTAGGTTTTGTTGTTAATTTTAAAATAAAGTAGACAACATAGTTCAAGAAAAAACTAGTTGAAAACTAAACAAATTTATTAAATTATGGGGTATTTACATGGGGGGAAAATTTCAAAGAAAGGAAAGTTAGATAAACATATTTGGGGAATAGGGGGAAATTAGATCCCTTACTTTAAAGGGGGGGCATGAGATTAAATATAATTCATTAGGTGCTAATAAGACTTACCCCCCGGGGCGGGTATGAAGGGGAAATTAAGATTTGCCTGGCGCGGACAAAATCTGACGCGCGAAACTTTTTCTCGGAAGGTTTGGGCCTCTGGCGAAAAAGGTTATGTCGGCGTTTTCAAAAAGGCCTTTTAAAGGCGTTGATTGGAATACTGTTTTGATTAAACCACCCCGGTAAAAGGTATGATCTAACCACAAATGGAATATCTACAAAATCACCCCCCCTGACGAGCTGGTCTCTCAGCTCTTAAAAGTTGAACTAAATTTTTTATAAAGCTAAAGGATTCGCTATAACCATAAATTTTAAAAATATGAATGTTTTCAATAACCAAAAAAAAATATTGTTCTTATTATAATAAAATATACAGATGAAAAAATGCATACCCGTATTTACATTCGGATCTAAAATAAAAAAAAACCCAAAAAATTAAAGACAGCAATTCGCTGGTGAATGATGCTTTAGAATCACAGGCCCATCTTTTTATACGAAAATGTGGTTAGTAAACTATTCTTAAAAGTCTAAGTGTCGAAATCTCCGAAAAATGCACATAGCAGATGTTGGTTGACAACGACAATCTGTTAACGTAGAACTCAATTTTGAGTTACTTTAGAACGAATATGAAATTTTTTATTCGAATTCTTAATCTTAAACGGTTCTGTACCCTAAATAGCCACGATTGCCTAGTAGTCATTGTGACCAGTCATGGTATACTTTAACAGCCACTGTGCATAAGAGCCGAAGCATTCTAAATTTGTTTAGGGTTCAATATTGCACGTTGGAGTGGTGGAAGTTTGTTGAATGGGATGCGATCTCGGTAGCATTCCGCGTTTTTTGGCCCTTGGCTCAACGTTTTAGGTACATACTGTGACTTAGTGGACAGGTAACGTGATAATAACGTCACAGCCAAATGTCTCAAATAAAATGAAAAATTTATTTTAAAAATTAATCATTATTGATGCACAAGGTAAAGAGTCCGCGCCAAGCTGGTGCGCGTTCAGTCTCTTATAATGGGAGAAATCAATCGCTTCACAGCATTGTTTTTGTCCAAAGGGACACTTCTTTCCCATATTTCTAAGAAGTTAATTCGATAACTTCTACAACGCCACTGACATTCATTCCTTTTTCCTTCCTCCAGAAAATCCCGATCTCATCTGCTCCTCATCTCCATCCCATCATTTCCTCCCCTGATCTCCATTTTTCGCTGTCTCTCTGCTCCCCTTTGTTCTTCTTTATTCCCTTCTGGTGTCTATCTTCTTTCTCTTTTCGCCTCCCTAAAAACCCCTTTTAATCAATACCCGGGCCCACAACACGCCCCCCTCATCTCCAGGCCACAAAGTTCGCCCTCGGCCTTGTTATGTCCTGTATTCGTGCGGAACCTACAATAACACTCTCTGTCCCGTCTGGAATCTAATGGCGCAAGATTTCGTCCAACAACTGGTCGCTTCTCCATCACACACCACCTTATATTCTTAAATCCATTCTCGCCGTCTGCTTAGCAACAGTGTTCTCCCATTAGACAGGTTTCTTTGATAACTGTCACCCGGTGGGCACCCTATGTCCATTATGACTTTCAGTCCCAGTGTCGTTGCGGCTCCGAGACCAAACAATAAACAATGGCCCCATGGCCACGTGCACTGGTCTCTTATCCAACTGCTCTGAGCATTAAAATTTGGCGCGAATGGATGGGGTGGGGTTCATATCCATCGAAGTCATTACAATCCCCAACAGCTGTGTTGTTCGAAGTATAACGTGAAAATTATTTGTCCCAAATAAAAAAATTACGAAGTTATTTCAGTGACAAACAATAAAAAAGTTCAGAGAACAGGGATTTGTAGTTAGCGTATGTACCTTAATTTGGAAGAATATTGGTTTTTAAGTAACATTATGTATATATATATATGTGTGTTTTCCCCTGATTTTAAGCTAAAATACTTGTTGTTTTACTATATTATGTACAATTCTGTAAATGTCTACTTCTATATATATTCGTACTAGCTATTATCAAAATGCAATTTCTTCTAATTATTTTTCCTCAGTGAGAATTAATACTAAAATAAGTAAATATTTTGATTTAGGTGTTTTTATTTTTATTTTTTGTTGCTTTTGAATTGTAGTAGTGTTTTTTCCGCACACCTCTCAAACATTTCTTCTAGTTAAAATAATAAAAGGAGCAGTATTATAAAAGAGTTTTAAGGTTTTTATATATTATAGAAAATATTCAAGTGTTGTTTTGTAAATTATTAAGTGTATGAATGGTACTTTTTTCCAATGTGTGTTAAATTAAAAGTCCCTCCTCATTCTTATTTCTGCATAACAAAAGCTGACTATCCAATTAAAAAATATATAAAATATTTAACATTCATTGAGCTTCACGTGAATTTTAATGGGTTCGCGTTAAAGGAATTGAATTTTGACCTACTTGTTAGTTTATCAAACAGAAGAAGGTGCTAGTTTGATATCATGGGGCTCGCGCCAAGTTGTTTATGTTCGCAAAAATGGGCGATAACATTACAATATCTTTACCTTGATATCTTTGCTGTTTTTGGAATATTGTGTAAGTTTTCAGTACTTTGTAATTGATATTCCTTATTAATTTCAATATATATTATATAATTTTTTATTAATAATATAAATTAAAAATACAATTATTATGTTATAATCATAAAATATTCGTTATTTATAATAATTTTTGAAGTTATACTTCTTTTTGGGCGTTAGGGTAAAAGGATGAGGGTAAATTTTTACTTTGCGTGCCTCACACCATCCCGGAATATCACCAAATATCACCACCGTGATGTGTGGGGAATCGAAATAACAATTGTTACAAACCATCTGTTGGGCCGCATTCCCCCCTCCACAGCCTTTTGGCCAATATCTCGGCACCCGAGCTTGCAGAAGTCTATTCGGACCCTGCTCATTCGATTCCTTCTAACTGCTTTTCCAGTTATTATAAATTCATGCTCATAGGGCGATTTCTTCCAGTTTTAAATTTGTTTTACTTAACAATATCTTGGCTCCTGTTCGAGTCTTGCACTTGAGATTTGAACCAACTGTTCCCATCGTCGAGAGCCATGCAGTCATCTACTTCATTCCCATTGTGTTGACATAAGGAGGGCTTATGCACTAAAATATTATATATTTTCGTATTAGGGCGAGTTTTACGTGGAATTGGTCTCCCTCCTACAGGGATTCCCCAGTAATAACTCGACTCCTATGCCACCTTGGCCAACCTCAACGGCTGGATTCGATTGTTCTCCCTATGAGCATCGTAGATATATTTTTTCAGAACCATAGCCCCATTTCTTCTCCCATATTAAACATTTAAAAATTATTTAAATTTTTTAAATCCCGCATAGCTCCGAGGATTTTCGAGCTTCGTTAATGAAACTCGGATTATAGATTCTCATCATTGATCTCTTCCATCTTTTATAATTAATGTGTAGATATAGTGGGCCTAGGGGCATTATCACTAAAATTTAAATCCTTATGTTATTCCTATTGGCTGGAAATTTTGATGACGTCACGATATTACGGATATAGAAGGATGAAACTTTGGGACCACCTACTATTCTGTGTGTCGCTATGATGGACGTGACCATTTACATCACAGTTGTTCCCCCCAGGGGAGTTACTTTCGATCTCCTTTCCCGAGCTAGCACCACCACCACCTTCCTCACAACCAGGCGGAGTTTCGAGTTCCTGGGTGCCCTGCTTCAATTTCATTTAATTGCTTTAAATGTTTTAATTATTTTAAAATGACCATAACTTGGGGTATCTTCAGACGGATCTCTCAATTTTCAGGAATTCTTCCCGCTCAAACATCCACCATGAGGTGTCAGGCGTCTTATTCGGTTCACATCATCTCCAGATACAGTTCAAACATCACCCCCATGTTATTGGTCCTAATGTTCCTGTGTGTGTGGGGGTAAGCCATATTTGGTGCTAATTTGATATCTGGAGTAGTAGCGCCAAGCCCTTGTTTATGTTCGCCATGATGGGCGATAATATTACAATATGGTTACCTTAATATTTTTATCGTCTGTCGATGTGGTTGCCATGGGGATAACTTATATTAGAAATAACTTTTATTCGTTTTTTCTCGCTGTAACCCTTTAATTTCTGACGATTTCTTTAAAAATTTATGCATTTTCAGTGTAATTTTTCTATTTGCGTCTTCTGTTTAAGTCTGGGCTATTTTCGAATATGGATATTTCTAAAATAAGTGAGTACTAGAATATTTTTTCTTAAAAGAATAAGTGGTGCGCTTTTAATTATCGTTATAAATCGTTTATATTCGTTAAAAAAATTTTTTTTATGTTCTTTGTTCGATGAAATTCATTGAAGGAAGTTGCAGTGCAAGTTTCATGTTGTAAAGCTTTCAATTGCTTTGTACTGATATTCTAAATTAATTTTACATACATTATGTAATTATTTCTTATTCATAATGAAAAGTGCAACTATTACTATGTGTAATAATCATTTAATATTCGTTATTTATAATTGTTTCTTTTAGCATTTATTTATAAATATAACACATTTTGTTATTTATTTATAATTAATATTGTTATTTATAATTATTATTTAAATATAATTATTATCTTATTTATTTTTAATTATTATCTTATTTATTTATAACTATTTCTGTTTATTTATACTTGTTTATTACGAGTTCTCTTATGGATTTTTTTTTACAATTCGACGATTATTCTTTTTAATAATTACTATTTAATTATATTATGATTATTATTTCTAATAACCGTTTTGAAACCGTTTTAATATAATTACGATAAAATAATATTAAAAGGTTATTATATGCTGCTTATAATACTATTATTAGTTCTTGTTACTTTTTATTACATAATATTAATTTTTTATATATAGATTGATCTAGATTATTCTCAATTTCTTCCTATATATCCTTATTCGAAATAAATACATTTCAATGTATTTCAAAACAATTTTTAAAATTTTGTGTATCATTAATTTACCGCTAGGCCGCCATATTGATTTCATTCAGCAATAGTTAGGGTGCTGCTTGGCGTAATCCCATTCACGCCAAGCACATGGTGCTGCCAATTCCGTTATATATATATATATCAAATTAGTTCCTTAAATTTATTTAAATTGTGATTATCTCGGGTTTGGCTGGTCCTATCGACTTAAGGCTAGTATCGTTCAACTCTGCTTGTGACAGCCTTTCGTCCTAGGCCCAACTTTCCTTGCTGAAGATTTTTGGAAAGATTTTAATCTTCTTACGCCGAAGAAGTATAACTTCTTACGTGCGTACATAAGTACACACACACTTTTTTTTATTAGATTTCTTTATAACTAGTATTACATATTTTGTTATTTATAATTATTATTACGTTCTTTATTCATAATTATTATTTTGTTATACATTTATAAGTATTACTATGTTATTTATTTATAATTATTACGTTATGAGTATTCTTATTTATATTGTGTTTTGTATAATATTAGAATGATTATTCTGTTTTATAATTACTCTATTAAATTACATTACATTATTATTATATATAGAGAGTGACAATGACCAGATTGAATTAAGTATGCATTTATTTAGGGGAATTATCTACAAGGGAGGGCTAAAACTTAGTAAAAAGTTATCGGGTGGTTGGATTCCACCAGGCGTCTCGTCGCCGCCTCGTCTCTGTCCCGTCTGACCTGTCTCTCTTTCTCTGTCTTCCCGCGCAATCGTCCTATGGCCTGTCCGTCTGTCGTCTCTTTATCCTGGAACCGCCTTGTCCGCTAGGTGGCGCTCTTTGGCCTTACGTCATTAAGGGAATATAGGTATGGAGTTGCGAGATAACGTAAACAATAATTCATTCCCTACATTCGGCCATCATTACCAAGCATGCGTCCTCGCATGTAAAATACAATGTATTTCAAAATGTCGTGAAATAAAATTGAAAAGCTAGAGGAAATAAACTTTACAAATAAAACAATTATTAAACAGTCAAATATGTATCAGAAAATCAAAACTAATAACAAAGCATAAAAATAAAATAAAAAATAGGTATACAGATGAAAGAAGACAAAACAATACAAAGCAATCTTTGAGTATGGTGATAATGTCAAAAAAAGATGTAAAAGTTTTCGTTTGTAATGTAACATTCATTTCCAGTGTGTCCATGATTTCAAGTAGTATTCGGCAATGCAGTACTGTTTTGGTTGGGCCATCAAAACTTCCACATTTTTCGACGTTGTAGGTACTGTTAGACTTTACCTCAGTAATTTTATATGGACCGATAAATTTATTGCAGAGTTTTGTCCAGGTCCGTGTTATGTCTTTTAATAGCAACTAAGTCCTTAACACTATAAACAAGGAAATTTCGTCGAAGATTATAAGACTTTTGTTTTCATTTGCACTTTAATTTGCGATTTTGCCGCTTTACGTAGGAGTTCTGTTTTCATTAAATTCGAGTTGTAGCTGTTCGTCGATACACTGTTGAATGCGCAAATCAAGTCTTGTTATTGATTTGTGTTCCAAAGAGTAATTCAAAAAGGGAGTGGTGTTAATGCTTCGTTGGAATGTTGAGTTTAAGACTTGTAGAAGGAACATGCTTGAACCATTTCGTGGGATCGTCTTCTGACATCTTAGATAAGACAGAAATAATTGTTCGATTAATGCGTTCTACTTGACCACAATAATATTTGCACGTGGCAAAACCTGTAGTAATATGATGAAGTGAAATATTTTGTTCGAACAATAAGTGTGGAATTCGTCGGAAGTGAATGTATTCCACGATCAGTGATGAGAAACGAGGATTTCCAAAATGTAGTTTTTGATGTCTAATTTTTATTACCTCAGATGTAGTTTTAGTGGGGTATATATATAACCAAACAAATTTGGTGAAAGAGTCAATGACAGCTAAAATGAATTTGTAGTTTTTATGCGATGTTGCTAAAGGACCAAGAGATGATCAATATGGTATGTATTTAGAGGTATATCATCTTTGACAAGAGGATGGAGAAATCCTCTTGTTTACTACACACAGATTTTTATTTTTCAATATACATGTTACACAATTAGAAATATATTTTCAATTTTGATTGAAGTTGTGGTATAAAAAATTATTTTTATATGTTCTAGAGTTCTTTTTAACTGAAAAGTGTCCTTTGTCGTGAGTATTTTTTGATAAATTGATGCTGCATCTCGTCGAAATACAAGGACTTCTGGCACCGTCAATAAATTTATATAATATATTGTACAATAGTTATCATAAGGACCATTTTGAAGATGAGCTTTTATGGAAAAAGAATATGTGTCGAGTTCTTGAGATTCTTTTATCATATGCACAATAGAATCAGTACACTGATTTGTTAAGACCTGTATTCTACTTAAAGCGTCAACATGGGCCATTTGTGAGCCAGAGCGATGTGTAAAAATGGTGTAATCATAATCTTGTAAATTCAGAGCCCAACGCGCGATTCGTGTGTTTAGATCTTTCTTACTCATAGTTTTTGTAAATGCATTACAATCAGTAATTATTTTAAAAAGGCATTCCTAAAATGTACACTTTAAATTTTTGAGAGCTTCTATGATTGCTAAAACTTCGAGTTCGTAGCTGGTATATTTTCTCGGTTTCGGACGTTTTTCAGACATGTAATATATAGGATGTAAGGAATTATCATCAGAGGATCTTTGCAATAAAACAGCAGCAAGTCCGTCGATTGACGCATCAGTATGTATTTCAGTTTCACAATTTTGCCGATATATATACCTAAGACAGGTTTCTGGACAGAGCAAACGTTTTAACTCGTCAAAGGAAGCTTTTGTTTTACATCAAAAATTGAAAAGGAGTATCTTTACGTAAAAGATCACTAAGTGGCTTAGCAATAACAGATAAAGCAGGGATACTCAGCGAAAATATCCAGTGAGGCCTAAAAAAGCGTTGAATCCTTAGTTGTTTTGGTTCGGGGCCGGACAACTGATTTAGTTTTGAAGGAAAAGTTTATTGTTTTCAATAATATGGCCTAAAAATTCAATTTTTCCCATGCAGAAATTGACATTTCTACCAAAATTTATTTTCTAGTCCGTAATCACTGACACTTTAAGAACTTTTTTTGAGTCTTATCAATAGCCTCAGATCTACATTTTAGCAAGGATAACTATATCATCCATGTAAGGGAGAACAATTCCTTGAACAATTGTCGTGAAAAACTGTATTGATAAAACGTTGAAGGGCATGTAGAGAGTCCGAAAAGGCATTTTAGGGAACTGAAATTGACCATTTTGTGTTACAAAGGGAGGTATATGGGCGACTCTGCTTGTTAACAACAGGCATGGAAAAGCCATTACGTAAATCAATGGTACTGAAAACTCTAGTATCCTGAAGTTTATCTAAAATATCCTCAATGAGCCAGAGGATAGTGATCCTTAACTAACACACGATTTAATTTTTCGAAAGTCAATGCAGACCTGCGGACTGCCGTCTTTTGCGGACTACTAGGACTTGCATAATCAGATGAACATGGTTCAATAATACCATTTTGTGTCCATTCATCTATTTGTTTATCTACTATATCACGTTTCAGTAAAAGGTAAATCAGTTCATGGAGAATGATAAATTGGCTTTGTCGTCCGTCACGGTAATGCTTAACTCAATATCCGTCGTTTTAATTTTTATTCGGCCTATATAGGATACGAGTAATGCCTCAACATCGTTATGAGTTTGTTTTGGAATTTCAGGGCCAATATCAAATTTAGGAATGTCAGTAATTGCGAAAACAAATGATTCTTGGTGAAGCGTCAGACATTTCTTGGTTTGTGGTTTAGAAAAATAACACTATCAGGTGTGATAGTCAAATTAGCTTGTTTTACTAGATTACAACCAATAATATCAAAAGTTCATTGAGTAAGTTGGGGACAACATTAATTTTAACAGGAAAGTCTTGGTTGTCAATTGTAACAGTTGAGTTGAATGAACCAATTACATGAGTTTTGAAAGGCCAAACCGGTTAGTATATTACCACTATTTATTAAAGGAGAGCCTAATTGATTCTTATACACTTTCTTTCATTAAGGTTACTTGACTCGGTAAATCTAAAGATAATATTTTTTTAGATAAAATTTGAACTTCTTTACACATAGTAGTTACCGGGGTAATTTCATCAACATTATTAGAAGAAGGGATATTTTTTGAGGACAAGTATCAGATTTATGGGCCAAAATTTCGCATATTATACACTTTGGACCACGATATTTATCTAAGCAAAATTTAGAAATGTGACCGGATCCCGAACAATTAAAACAAGTTACGTGATTCCTATCTCTAAAATTTTTATTCTCACCCTTTTGAATTATTAGGCTTTGTTGCATTGAATTTTTGGACATCTATCATATCGATGGTTATGAAATGTAATTTTCAACATCACGGCGGTGGCTACTAAAGTTTGGATGACCTATCATAAGAAGAGCGATTTTTTGTTTATTTTGAAATATCTTGTCATAAATTCCTAATTTTTCTCTTTTTAAATTCTGAATTGTTGTACATCCATATAATATTAGTTTATTTGAAGGAGAATCCGGGATTCCATTAATACAATAATTCATATAATTGAAGTCTCGTCAAAAAATCCCTGACCCTCGATTCGCTAATTCCCGAATAGCGACTAAATATTGGAATACCGTTTCATTAGGCCGCATTTTTCTATTTTGTAATTCCCTATGCAATTGTTTACTTATTTTTTTCCAAATTCCTGAATAAGTAGTGTTTATGTAAAACTAAGAGCTTTGCGCCGCGCTGAGATTGAATAAATAATTTTGTAAAAGTTCCTGTCAAAAGCCGTTTTACAAAAAATAATTTTTGTTTTCGGTTATTGGGCAAAACGTTAAATTTTCCACATCAGAAAAAAAAAAAAAAAATGTTCAATTGTGTATGAGTCATCTGCACTGAAAGAACGAAGAGTTTGAAGTAAGTCTTAACAAAAAGCCACGATAGATCAAGCCTTTTGCGAAATAGAGGCATCAGCCGATTTCCCTGCCCTTCGTGGTAAAAGTGGGGGAAAGCAAAGGAATTTTCTGCAACCCGCAGGGCATTCTTCTACACCTCGTGTATTGAGTTTAGTCTGAAAAGTGGGATATACCCAGCTAGAGAAAGCAAATTATTACAAAAGTTCTTCGGCAGTTCCATTTGTTTCCTAGTTGTAAAAATTGGCTAAACAGATTAAATCAGGTAGGTTTAATTTTTTAAAAAATAATGGCGAGTAGTCCTCTATATCAAAGTCTGGTGCGAACCCCGTAAAATTTGGCAATTGTCTCCAGAAGTCCTACTGAATGGGTGATCGTTAAAATAACAGAATACAATACCTCCTTACATTTTGAGTATTGCCAAATCTCAATGCTTTTGCGCAATAACTGGGATGTCATTCAGTGTTAAATAAGACATAATAAATCACTTAAATAAAACCAAAATAATGTGTAAAATATACAAATATTTTAAGGATCACCTAAATGATATATGAGTAGAATAATTCAACATAGAAAAACAAATTAATACCTATGAAAGGATAAATAGTCTAGGATAAAATGTCTCTAGTAGCAGTTGCAAAGTTTAAAAAATATCGTATCACAGTCATTAGTAGTTTCAAAAATATATTTTCACAAATCGCTGAGAGTTTGTAAAAAAAAAAATAATGGAAATAAAAAAACTCACGGTAAGCCTTTTGCACACAACGTCTTGTTCTTGTTTATCATTTTTGAAGAAAATGTCGTGATGTCGGCGAAATTATTGAACTTCATAATCCTGAATTTTCCTCTTGAAATTTCACACACCACTTGAAAAATGGAAGGAAAGCGTTCCAATCACAAAACACGTTGGAACACACATTAAATTGAAGAAAACGTCACCACATAAAACACGTTGAAAAGATTTACTTTTCTTTGCATCGTCCTTCTTTTTCTTGCTTCGGTTTTCTAGGGGCTTTTAAGTTTTCAAGGGAAAGTGTCCGTGATTCTCCATATATATAGAGAAAGCGACAAACCACCAGATTTGAAATTTGGTATGCATTTGATTTAGGAGAATTATCTACAAAGGAGGCCAAAATTTAGTAAAAAGTTATCGGGTGGTTGGATTCCACCAGGCGTCTCGTCACCGCCTCGTCTCGTCCCGTCTTCGACTCGTCTCTATCTATCTTCCGCAATCGTCCACTCCGTCCGTCTGTCGCCCCTTTATCCCCGAACCTAACCTTTGTCCGCTAGATGGCGCGCTCTCTTGGCCTTGCATGCTCTGCTAATAGAATATAAAAGGATATGAGATAACGTGCACATCCATTCCTACATATATATAATGTTACGAAATTTGTGTAAAATAGTGTAAATAATTTGTATTTGGTTGTGTAATTTCAGGTTTGGGGCCTAGATTTAATATAAGATAAAATTGCATTATTCACCAGCAACGCCGTCCCCAAAGAGAGAAAAGAGATACATACCAAAAGAGAAATATACCACTTCAAGATCCATGGCGCAAGTGAGTCTTTTTCGAATTATCCGCGAGGGATATAAATAGATGCTCGCCGAATGCGAGTCTGGTTTCGACTAGCGATGACTGATGAAGCGGCTGTTGAGCGAGCGATTGCTTGTGGATAATCTTTTATAATAAAGGTATTTTATACACCGATAATTGTGTCTGAGCGTTGGTGAAGGTGTGAAGACGCTCTGAGATTTATTATTCTCACGAATAAGCCGCTGAATCCTGTGAATTTCAAGGATTGAATTTTCGACAATAAATTCCTCATCCCTCTTAAAGAACTGTCTTGTTCTTTTCGACAGATTTGCTTTTAAAACTCTCGAATCACTTAGATCTACGTAACAATAATAATTATTATTAAATCATACTATATGAATTGTATATATAAATACTATTAAATTATATTAAAAGATTATTATTATATACTTATATATATAATAATATTAGAAGTGCATGTATTTTTTTATTATATTACATTGCTAGTAATTATTTATTGATTGATTTTGGTAATTCTCAATATCTTTTTATATTCTTCTCTTTTGAAATATATTTAATGTGTTTCAAAACAGTTCTTTAAACCGTTCAGGACGATGACCACATATGCGATCGCGCGCGCGCGTTTCTCCCTCTTTGGCACACGGTATCACATGTGATTGTACTTTCCCTTCTCTGAGACCCATGATCATATCCGTGTGATCAGAGTTAGGAACGTTGTTATATTATTTCTTACAAGGCACTAGATGGCGGTTAAAGTCCGTTTTTAATTTTTCGAATAATGTTTAACAAAACTTTGAATTTCAAACGAGTGCTTTTGGCTCCGAGTTTTTTTAAAAATTAGATCTAGAATATTTATAAATGCAAATAACTGCGCATGTTCATATTTTTCGAGAGAATCAGGCATTTAAGGGATTGTGATTTATTGCGCTCCGGATTTCTCTTTATATTTTGAATAAGCTGGGAAAAGATGGAAAGCATATTAGTTTCTTGGGCAACAGACATTCTATAATAATTTCATTATTTATTTTATTTGCGGTTCATATTTACATCAAAAATTTTAATACTCAGAAGACATTTAAAAAGCAGATATTAATAAAACAACGCGATGACTTATTTTTAATGGAGTCAGATTAAACTATTCTTTTTCGTTGCTATCGCATTTACAGTTGCTCAGCCATAAGGACAGAAAATTTAGCACTAAAGTGATACCAAGAAAGCAAAAAGCATTATTAGGAATTATTAAATATACAAAACGATTTACATTAGCTGTTATTTAAAAGATTTGTATCCTTTAGAACAGCATCCAGTTTATGCGAGAGTAAATTTATTGTTTATATATGTCAGATAGTTTTTGTAAGTTTTGCGTCTTTTTTATTTTAATCATGATGGCGAAAAGAATGAACATAGTAATTTTTTTTAAAAATGAAATACTTTCTTTAAAATTTGCAACGATTTTTTTTAAATATTGCGAAAATGTTTGTACTGTACATTCAGATATTATCAACTGTAGTAAAATTTATATTTTATCGTATTTGATTGCTTTTAAGATTTTACATGAATTTTTAAATGAAATTAGGCTTAACTGGGAAATTTGCCCGGTCCCTTGTATGCGTATACTCTCGGAGCACGTGGGCCTGGGAAAACGCTTTTTTCTCCTTTCGCCAGTCATGAAGGGGTTAAAATTATCTTCCTGATGATTTGAAACCCCTAGCCGCCATCCTAGATTCCATTCCATCAACAACATGCACTGCTTGGCGTGGATCCTTTATCGTGCCAATCAGCACGCTTGGTGCCTTACCCCATGATATCAAACTAAATCGCAGATCAATAATGATTATGATAAATTGCTGTATTTTTATAGTAACACTTAAGAAATCGTAAAATTAAACCACAGTACTTATTTTTTTTAGTTTTGTGAAGACGTTATATCCCAAGTTTGAAGACGCCCCATCCCCCTCGTTGTACAAACGGTAAGTTTATTAGACAATATTCTTTTTATATATATACACCAATGGTCTTCAAACTGAGTTCCACGGAGCCCTGAGGTTCATACCCAGGGCTTGATCGAGTCACAATAAAAAACCGAGAAGAAATAAATATGTATGCAAAATGGATTCATGTTCTCTATGAAGTATCTAAAGCTCAACCTATATATATCAAAACAAAAATTTTATTTATACAGAGTAACTTTATATTGCAACCCTTTTTTTAAGCTTTTATTATAATATACACTGAAGAGCCAAAAAACTGGTACAGGCATGCGTAATATATGGATATACGATGCCTGTAATATGCGAGAGATATGGAACTAATCAGAGTAGGTGCCGCAGTCAGCAAAGCCTATATAAGACAACGAGTGTCTGGCCCAGTTCTTAGATAGCTTTCTGCTGCTACAAGGACAGGTTATCACAATTTAAGCGAGTTTGAACGTGGTGTTATAGTCGGCGCACGAGAGATGGGACACAGCATCTCCGAGGTAGCGATGAAATTTGGATTTTCATGTACGACTATTTCCCGAGTGTACCTTGAATATCGGGGATCCGGTGAAACATAATCTACGACATCGCTGCTGTCAGGAAAAGACCATGCAAGAAAGGGACCAACGACGACTGACGAGAATCACTAAGCGTGATAGACGTGCAACCCTCCCGCAAATTTTATTGTTGGGCCATCAACAAGTGTCGCCGAGCGAACCATTCAACGAAACATCATCGATATGAGGTTTCTGAGCCGAAGACCATTCACGACCCCTTGTGACAGTATGACTCAAAGCTTTACGCCCCGCCTGGGCCCATCAATACAGACATTGGACTGTTAATGACTGGAAACACGTTGCCTGGTTTGACGAGACTCGTTTCCAATACAATCGAGCTGATGGACACTTACGGGTATGGAGACAACCTCATGGATCCACATGTCAACAGAGGAATGTTCAAGCTGGTGGTGTCCCTGTGATGGTATGAGGCATATGCAGTTGGAGTGATATGGTATCCTACAAACATCTAGATACGACTCTGACAGGTGACAGGTACGTGAGCATTCTGTCTGATCACCTGCACCAATTCATGTTCATTGTGCATTCTGACGGACTTGGAGAATTTCAGCAGGACAATGCGACACCCCACACTTCCAGAATTGCTACAGAGTGGCTCCAGGAGCCCTCTTCTGAATTTAGACTCATCCGCTGGCCACCAAAATCCCCAGACATGAACATTATTTAATATATCTGGGATGCCTTGCTGTTCAGAAGAGATCTCCTCCCTCTCTTACTCCTACTGATTTATGGACAGCCCTGCAGGATTCGGGGCGTCAATTACCTCCAGCACTACATCAGACATTAATCGAATCCATGCCATGTCGTTTTGTGGCACTTATTCGTGCTCGTGGTGGCCCTACACAACAATAGTCAGGTGTATCAGCTATTTTGGCTCTTCAGTGTAATAAAACAATATTAAAACGCGTTTTATCTTTATATATATACTTTACTATGATGTGAATATTCTATTATTAATTATCTTAGTTCCACGAGTTAAATTTATAGTCAGTG
>BMAV01011179.1:14824-31433 GCA_019973955.1 Trichonephila inaurata madagascariensis
TCAAATTTTAATCAATGGGAAACACGTGATTGCCTTTATCATGTGACCATCATGAATTTAGTCCATTAAAAAAAAACTGTATGTCGGCTCCGAAGCACGACTGGAGTTTACTCCTTGAGTACGGTTGTCCAGGCAGACAGGGTAAATCAGCGATACTCAACCTGCGGGACGCATGCCGCCCACCGAGCCTTTTTAAGTGGCCAGGTCATGGTCCATTGCTCTGAGGAATTTACTTATTTAAGAGCATTGTATTAAAAATTTGGTGGTAAATTCTTGGTCAAGAAATCAAATATATCAATTTTTCTTTTTGCTGTCGGTGTCGTACGGGTACGAACTGATATTCTTTTTCTATTTGGAACGGTTATAGTTAGTAACAATAGACAATTTTATCGGTGAAACTAATTTTTAACTATCTTTCATACCTTGCTGTAATTAAAAATAAAAAGACTACCCCACTAAATTCTGATGACTCACTGTTATCATCAGTATCTAATGTATATA
The DNA here is from genome assembly GCA_019973955.1 of Trichonephila inaurata madagascariensis. Taxonomy (NCBI): domain Eukaryota; kingdom Metazoa; phylum Arthropoda; class Arachnida; order Araneae; family Nephilidae; genus Trichonephila; species Trichonephila inaurata. The sequence goes on from BMAV01011179.1 coordinate 15,326, forward strand.
TCGATAGCTATTACAGCATAACTTTTTTTACGTTGCAAATATATGAATTATGTCTATTTGTATGAATTCAGTATTAAATTGTCTTTAAAATGATTAAAATACTTTGCATTTTGTGGAACGTAAACTTTTCTATAAGAATACAAACTTAAGGAACATAATTTAAAAGTGTCCACAATTTTGGCCACCACTGTATAATGACTGATACACATAGATTAAAATTAACATTCGACAATAAAATAAAAAAACTCTAATGGATGATTGTCAATTTTTAGTAAGTGGTTTATCAATTAATTTTTTTTGCTGGAATTTAATAAATAAAAATAATAAAGTAATAAGAATAACACAAGAAAAATACGTTAATTTTTTCTTTTCAATACCACAAACAACGACACACACACACATTCCATTTACTCTCTAACATCTACCGAAATAAGCGTCTCTCGAATACATTACTTTCTGATAATGAAAACAGATCATCCAATTTAATTGCCTCGCATGCAATAAGAATCAAGTTATTCACAGGAAGTTGCAAATTCTTAGTACAGCCATAAATAAAAAGGGGAGGGAGGAAAGCACTCCTAATAAATTTCAGAATTCTTCTCGCAGCTGGATAAATATGGTATCATTGTGTGTGTGTGAATCATAAGGGAACTCAGTAACGGCGTTCCTAAATTAACTATCTTGTTATATTTAATTAAGTATAAATAAGAATTTTCTCATTGTGGAATTCGATTTTTTGTAGTTATAGGTAGAATTTTGACTCGAATCCATTTAGTTCCAGAAATAACTCAGGAAAAACTATTAGGGAGCTACATATTAAATTAATTCATCGCAAACGATCTGTATTATTTTCCGTGCTAATTTGATATCAGGGGTAGTAGCGCCAAGCTGTTGTTTATGTTCGCCAAGATGGGCGATAATATTACAATATGGTTAGCTTAATATTTTTATCGTCTGTCGATGTGGTTGTCATGGGGATAACGTATATTAGAAATAACTTTTATTCGTTTTTCCCGCTATAACCCTTTAATTTCAGACGATATCTTTAAAAATTTAACCATTTTCAGTTTAATTTTTCTATTTGCGTCTTCTGTGTTTAATTCTGGGCTACTTTCGAATATGGATATTTCTAAAATGAATGAGTACTTGAATATTTTTTTCTTAAAAGAATAAGTGTTGTGCTTTTAATTATCGCTATAAATAGTTTATTTTCGTTTTAAAAATGTTTTTTTTTTATGTTCTTTGTTCGATGATACTCGTTGAAGGAACTTGCAGTGCAAGTTTCATATTGCAAGCTTTCACTACTTTGTAATTGATATTCTAAATTAATTTTAACATACATTATGTAACTATTTTATTCATAATGAAAAAAAATGCAATTATTACTATGTGTATAATCATCATATAATATTCGTTATTTATAATTGTTTCTTATAGCATTTATTTATAACTATTATTACATATTTGTTATTTATTTATAATTATAATATTGTTATTTATTTATAATAATTATTATTTAATTATAATTATTCGTATTTATTTGTAATTATTATCTTATTCATTTTTAACTATTTCTTTTGTTTATTTACAGCTATTCTTATGTTTATTTATAGTTGTGTATTACGAGTTCTCTTATGCATTATTTTTATTTTTTTACAATTCGACAATTATTCTTTTAATAATTACTATTTAATTATATTATATTATTATTATTTCTAATAACCGTTATAAAATCGTTCTATATGAATATTATATATAATTACGATAAAATAAAATTATAAGATTATTATATGCTGCTTATATATATATATATATATATATAATTCTATTATTAGAGAGTTCATGTTACTTTTTATTACATATTATTATTATTCATTATTTATTGATCGATCTAGATTATTCTCCATCTCTCCCTATATTTTTCATTTGAAATACATTTCAATGTATTTCAAAATAATTCTTTTAAATTATTGTGTATCATTAAATTACCGATAGGTCGCCATATTGGATTTCATTCCAGCAACAAGCAGCACTTGGCGCTATTACCCCCGTTATCAAATTAGTTCCATTATGCTTACTAAAAATTGTTTCCCTTTTTACTTTTCCTTTATAATCATTTAACGAAAGAATTACTTGCATTTACATAGACATTTAAATATTTGACTGGCTTAAGACAGTTATTTAAGATCATTACATCCGTATTATGAATTACTTTTCAATAACGAAGCTCACTGAGAATCACTGGAAATATTACAAATATTTCTAAAGCAGTAAATATCCAATTCATTGGTTTTAAATGCTGCTACTACTATTTCCAAAACAAAAGTAATTCTTAAAAATACGTAAAGAAAAACTTCTTATACGAGCCTTCTTCCAAATGGGACGGGCAGTGAGTCGATGTACTGTTCTTTTTTAAAAAGACTTAACTAGATCGAGGAAATATTTTAAACCAGAAGATGCAGGTAAAGAATTCGTAATTTCAGAAGATTATGGAGATTAAGTAATAAAATGCAAATGTACTAAACATTTAAGCGTTTGAAATAAATTTTAGTCGGCTCTGCCACACCATAAGTGCTCATTCTCCAAACACGGAGTTTCATTATTGAGTTCATATGAATATCAAGAAACTTTTAGTGATATTTGTGAATGGTTGAGTTTTTGGAACTCCCGAAATTGCTGTTCTCAAAAATGATTCGTTGGATGATATTGTTAAGTTTAATTACGCAAAAGCATATTTAATCGGATATTGACTGCATTAAGCACAATAGAAGGATTTTCTTTAACTAAAGAAAACTATAAATCTGCTATTAAATTATTGGATAATCGGTTCGGCCAAAGTGATTTGTTAATTAACTCTCATAAGAATAGACACACTAATTAAATATATAGCCGTTAAAAAACTCCTGACTCAAAAGTCCTTTAGAAAATTTTTTATCGTTGTCGAATACAAATAAGATCTTCACAAATACCAAAGGTAGCTTCGAAACATATAGATCAAGTATTTGAGTATAACAAATTAAATTGTGACCTTGTGATGTAGAACCTAATGAATTTCTTGGCTCAAGAAATTCACAGGAGAAAAGTGAAGGTCAACGCTTGGGTGTAAGGATCAGGGCATATAATAATCTTCCACTTCAAGGAACCCAAAAAAGATAATAGTTTTAATAGAAATTTTTTAAGTTTAATTAAATTGTTCCGTGAACACGACTTTGTGCTAATGGATCATATATACAGAATAATAGAACTGTGCATCATTTAGCACATACGTAGTAGGCCACAAGAACAAAATAATTTCTGCGTTGGGAATGTGGAAATCCTCACCAAAATTACAGACAACATAAAAGCACAATACTAAGTATCCTATTGGATTGTAACCTTGGTATTTCCATAAGGAACAAACATCAAAACCATTTTAGGTATATAAATTTTGAAGAAAAGGATTAACTATAAATGAGAGAGACACTTTTATTTACTAACAAAAACCCTTGAAGAGATTAAGCGAACTTAATTTAGAAATTAAGAAATTTCGTGGGTAGGCATAAGATAACGGGAAACGCGTAAAGGTGTTTTAATTTATTTCTACATCAAAAAAATAAAAAAAAGGTGGGACATCCTACGAAAGCATTACACTTAAACAGTGCCAGTTTAAGCTCATTTCGGGCCCTGCGCGCAGAAGATCTACGGGCCCTCTTGGCACAGGCGGATCAAAATTTATTACCAGAAAATCTGGTTGAGTCCAGTCCCAGTGGATAACCCCCCCCCCCGCTGCACTTAAACTATTATGCAACACTCGTTGTGGGAAACTAGCATTAATTCGATTTTAACCCCTTAACACACTTTTTTTAAAAGGGAAAAAAGAGAGGGGATTTTTTCCCTTAAATTTAAGAAAACTTACCTTAAAACCTTGATTATAGGTCAAACAGAAAAATAAGATCAAATAAAGACCAATCAAATTTTTAATTTTAATTTTGGATTTTGATCCAGATTGCAGATACGATCCGAATATTACAATCTTGCACGTACATCGACTTTTATTTTTCTTTTCGAATAGCTGCTTCAAAAAAAAAAAAAAAACTTTTTATAAGCAAAAATATAATTTTATACTTTTTCAACACAAATAATAATTATATTTATTTTAAAAAATTATTCAAAATTTTAATTTGTCTGTGTGAGATATATTTGGGAGCAAGGCGCAGAACATAGCCCTCCCTACATTGCAATTATTACGCATGCAACGATTATTTTCTTTACCTTTGCTTATAGAGTATACCTTTTAGCTCAACACTATATAACAGTGCAATATCTTGTAGGAGCTTTTTTTAAAAAAAAAAAAAAAATGTTGGTGTAATAAAACTGCGGAAAATGCCGCTTCTTAAATCGTAGAATTGCAGATTTTGGAGTGTAAGCAAGTGAATTATTAACGTCGCACTGTTCAGCTACACGAGGGCTTTTGGCGACGGACCTCGTAATTTTGAACCATGGCCAAGAGACGAGGACGACACCTGAGCTGTCCCTCTCCTAAATGCAGATTTTGGAATTCTACGCTCGATTTTTTTTATACTATTTATATCGCTGTAAATTAAGTGTATAAATTTTTCTACTAATTTGCTTTTGAAATCAAAATTTTTTACAATACAAAACAGGCATTCCAAATGATGTCTAGCAAATTAACTTATTATAATATTTATCTTAATTTACGAAATCACGAGATCAGAGATCTCAGTGTCTCAGGTGTACCAGACGGTGATTGCTTATATTCATTCGAGTGTCAAAATTGCAACAGAATAAAATACGACTCCGCACGAATTATCTCGTTTGTGTACAGTTTGACCAGTTTAGTGCGATCGAATTTAAAGTTTCGAACACGTTATAAGACGTAAAGAGCAGTGTTTTCACAGTTTGTTCTCAAACTTGTAATGCCTTAGAAGAAATCAGTAATGTAAGCAAGTAACAATAACACAGCGATATCTGAAGCTCTACTCTAAAAATCTATTAGATTCAATACAAGAAACGCAATTTATTTTATATTTAATAGTATGATTTGCAATACTATCCAAATTTAGCACTATCAATAAACTATTTCGAGCAAAAACAAGTTTTTTTTATCCCGATTTTAATTCAGTCAATAAAATTAAAACTAAAATTTAAAATTTCACACATTTTTAGACGAAGCAAAAGCGCTCGCACTTAATTCGAATATTTTAAAATATTTTCCTGAAAAAAAAAACAATTTGAAAAAGAAAAAGATTTATATATATATTTTGAAATATAAAATGAAATCCGATAGAGAGAAACGAATTTAGTAGTTGTTTCTTAACACTGGAATTTTAAACTATTGTACGAATAGAAGAGATAGATTTCAAAGTATCCCAAATATTATTTCTGATTTCAAATTAATCACCGATGTTAAAGCCTCAGAAAAACGTAAATTAGAAAAGTTATATTACAAAGATGTATACATGTGAAAACTTCCATCCAGGAAAAAGGTTTAATACGGGACTGGGTTTTGAATGAAAGGTGAAAGGTATATATATATAAATAATGCGAAAGATTACAATGCATACAAAATAATAATTATGAGTTAAATGTATTAAATGTTGCAATTTTTCAAAAACAATTTAGTAGCAGAAATAAAATGACGCTTTAAATAAATATGCATTAGTAATATATGTTCATATTTGATTCTTTTTTTTTTAACTTTACAACAAAAATTTAGGGTTTCAAACGGTTTCTTGCACCCTCGCCCTTTACAGGAAAATCCGGCTCTGGTTAGGACAAACCGGAGTTGGGGAAGAATTTATGACTCGGCAATAAATTATGTAGCGCTCCAAACGTAGCATTCCCGCGACTGAAGAATTAATAAATTAAAATAGAACACCGGAGAGGGGTAGTGTTTTTTGCATATTTTATTATGGGAATCATTTGAGTTCTCGGTTTTTTAAACATGGTGCATGTTTTAAATGCGCTAGATTAGTAAATCATTCTGAGCTCGTTTTTGCAGGTCCAAAGTTGAATGCTCTGACTGTGGAGAATCAGAAGTGTTAACTATGTGCGATTTCAGAGTCATTAGCATAAATCAGACGACGCGTTAATTTTTATGCGTTTTTTATTGCAACAATTCTCTTTATTTGTAATATATTTCTGACAAATTATCTTAACTTGATTCCCTTTATATTGCACCCTACTTTTAAAAAAGTTACCAAAAATTAATGTAGATGAAGAATAGTAATCAATAATGGGCAAACCATACGTGGTTCTATCCGGAAAATTTTAAACAATAACATATAAATGTTAAATAAGGTTTTAAAAAAAATTCATTTATTAGGATGTTTAATTTTTTTTTTCCTGCAAATGCGAAAATGTCCATAAAAATTTGAAAACTTTTTGCAATTCAAAGAAATTATGTAGAAAATTACTCAGAAATTTTTTGCATGCCGAAAAACGGAGGCCCCCGTAATAAATATGCACACAATTGTTAAAATATAGCTTAGATTTTAGAAAAAATTCAAAAAAGAAACGGAAATGCAGACACATTTTCATTCAATGCATTAATAATGAAAAAAACATTTATGCAAATGATAATATTTACTTAATATGTTTATTGCGCTTTATGACAAATTACAGCGGCCTGCCGAAACCTTTTCTTTTGGTCTACTCTGAAAAGAATTTGTGTGGCAGCGGTAGCCTAGTGGTTATGGTCATAGACTAGAGGCCGGCATATCATGAGTTCGAGCCTGATGCCACCAAAGACCTGCCGAGTAGAGACACTGATGTGTGTGCGTTAAATCTTTCGAGCTCTATGTTCTTCCGTTGGCGTGATGTGGAGAGAATGGAGTTCTGACTCGGATGTCGTCTTCGTCACCAGACCATGGTTGAAATTACGAGGTGCGTAGCAAGTAGCCCTTGAATTGTGCTTTATACAGCGACGTTAATAAACTCACTCGAAAAGAATTTGCCCATCATCAGGTTAAGGTATCCAACTACATTCAGAACCGTGATTTTAAAAAAGCGCATAAATGGATAATGTTCAAGATATTTAGTGTCACTTAGAGATTAGAATACACGTATAAAAATTTTTTAAGGATATTTTGACAAAAAAAATTTATTTAAATACAATATATTTTGACAAAAAATTAACTTAGAATAATCTTTTTTTCAAAATGTTCTCCTTTTATAAAAAATGCTTCTAAAATAATATTTCGCTTATGTATAGGATATTCCATTTGTAAAAGGTTAGATCATATCCTTTACCGAGGTCGGCAATTCTAATCAAAATAGTATTCCACATCAACGTCATCTAGCGTCCCTTTTAAAACGCCGTCATCAACCTTTTTCGCCAGAGGCCCACTAACACTCGTCGAGAAACGTCGTATTTCGCGCGTCAGCGCCGTTCGTCCGCGCCAGGCGGTAAATCTTAATAGCACCATAATGAGTTCTATTTAATCTCAATTGCCTCCCTTAAAGTAATGTGATCTAACTTTCCTATTCTTTTGAAATATGCTTATCCAACTTTTCTATTCTTTTGAAATATTCCCCATGTAAATACTCCCCTATAATTAATTCTTAATAAATTATTTAGTTTTCAACCAGTTTCTTTCTTGAACTATGTTGTCTATTTTATTTCAAAATTAACTAATACACCCTAAAAACCCCTCTAGATACCACGCCATAAAAACCCCGCCATCTGAAGAATTCCACCTTTTTGGAAGATTTCGGTTGGATTCCCACATATATAAAGAAAAGACTTTTACAGAAAGTCTGAACTATGAATTTTGAAAATTCACATTATTTTCAGAGTTACAAACATTTGAAATAATTATCGGCGTTTTTTTCTTAAAATTTTTCCCCTCTGTTGTCGTAAAACATGGATAAACCCATTTCTAAGTAATATATATTTCAAAAATTCTAGTTGAGCCTCCGTACAGCGGTCTGAGCTATATCCAGGTGAAATATTATTATAATAGAAGCATTTTTTTCACAAAAGGAGAATATTTTGATAATGGGGCATTCTATGTTCATTTGTTGTCAAAATACTGTACTTGAATAATTTTGTATTGCAATACTATTCTTAAAACAATTTTATATACATTTTCTAATCTAAGTGACACTATAAAATATCATAAATATTATCCATTTATACGCTTTTGCAAAATCACTGCTCCGAACGTAGTCGGATACCTTAAGTCATTTTGCGAGAAAACTTATAAAAACTATTTTTACTTAACAGAAAAATGGGTTTGTTTAATTGTAAAAGGGGGGGGGGAACCAAAATGCACAGGCGCCCGAATTCTCTAAAGATTATTTTGTTTTTATCTTGATATGCTGCCGCCCCCTTGCTGTTAAATAAGTAAAGCTCATGCTCACTTAGTAAAAAAAGAAAACACAGATATCATATCTTTACTGACTAGCTCGTCGAGTCAATTCTTCTGCTTTCTCGAAAGATCAGTGAGAGTTGTTTTTCACTTTATCTTTTGGAATTTAGCTTAATTGCAGTAGCTGTACGCCTGGCAGAGGAAGTCAAGACAATTCTTAAAAAGGAAGGAGGTGTTTTCCTATATTAAAAGAACACTTTCAGTTGCTTGACTACCAATTTACCAACTTTATCTGATTCTGCTTCGTTTAAAAATCATTAAAGACGGAGTGCTTGTCACTTACATCATGACTTTTGATACAGTAACTTTCTCAAGTCTTCGGAAATTAAAGGGAAATTCTTATTTTCAGCCCACACAAGGGTTCGATATACCGTACTCACTTTTAACACAAAAAGTAAGATCGAAATTTATGGGTGCGCATTATACACCGAATATAAAATAGATAGCTAATACTCGTATAAAAAAAAGATGCGTATAAAAGAAGTAAATTTCTGCATAGATATTTAAATTCAGTTAAGAGAAATTGCCTACTTATGAAAACCCATTACTGAACACAAAAAGTTTGTCATATTCATCTTTCATTATATCTCGAAACACATCAACCGAATTATGTTTCATACCTTTTCACAATCATTGTTACTCTGATCCAAATAACAATAATCTTCCGTTCCATCTAGATTGTTAATTATGCTGCATTTTTAAAAAACGTTTTAATTATGTCAGGTTTATTTTTATTCCATGCTTTTATTATCCACTCATATTTAGACTTTAAAATGTAAGAGCATTGCACACAAGTACATTCAGGTATGTTCGTAAAAAAAGAAGTGTGCGTTATACGCCGGAAAATGCTGTAAACATTTTTCATATCTGTAAATATTTTTATAACTTACGGGTATTAATTTATGTATTTCGTAACATATTAAAATTCCTTACAATAATTCTTTATGTCAGGGATGGCGAACCACTGGCAAGCGTGCCATTGATGGCACGCGACACAATATTTTGGGCACGCCACCGATCAAAACGGTTTGCATTTTAATTTTAATTCAAAATAACAATGTTCAATATGAAGTATTACGAGAAACATGAGTGATCGGTCACAGTTTTCAGCGAGATTTTCTCGGTTAAAAGAATTATCGGAAATGCTCAAGTTTTTTTATGTACCTTAATGTGACTTCATTTAATAAACTGAAGTTGTCCCAATTCTATTGGTTGTAAATTGAAAAATTTGAAATGCAACTCTGATTGATTTCAAGTTTAATTCAATATGGATTCAAAAATTTGTTGAAAAAAAAGGAGACAGTTGGAATTGATTAAAACAGAAAGATTAACAAGCAATATACGTTAAAATGCTTGTAATGAAATTTTGGAAACATGGAATTCGTTTTCAGATCATTTAGCAGTTCGAAAAAACTGGTTCATGCTATTTTAACCATACTTTCATCTACCTATGTCAGCGATTAATTATATTCAAAGATGAAAATTAAAGAGTCACATACCGTTTGGAAGATTACTCCAATTCAGCTTGTGTTCTGTGGTAAAAGTAACATCTTACGATTCTAAGTTATTTGTCAACTAATCTACCGCAACAGAATTCACACTAATGTTACTTGAATTTGAATTACACTTATAAACAAAACATTTACTACTATACTGTGCAAAATGTATTTTTTCGTTGTAATTAAAAGAGTTTTGAGTCGTTAGTATTTAGTTTTATTCTTTTCTCAATAATCACTAGTCAAAATTATTTGACGGCACGTCTATACCTCCTTAATCATTTCTTTAAGAAAAGATGGCACATTGATCCAAAAAGGTTCGCCACTCCTGCTTTATGTGATACGAGAAAGGTGGACTTTCAACCCTGGACACCCTTCTCCTTGAAAAATTTTTGTGTGCGCCACTGATAATCATATCACGTAGCCAAAAAAATTCATGGTGTTAAGACGAAATGCCAATGGACTCATTTGTTATGATTATGCATAATTAAGAATTATCAAAGTTTGAAAAAAAATAAGTTTAAATAAAAAAGAACAATAAAGTGACATGATACAAGTCTAAGATACCATTCCAACAGTTGCAGAATCTAGCGCAAAAATATGCATTTTTAAGGCCTGAAGTGCCATTGAGCATGGACGAACTTAACTTGGATCAAGCTCCTCAAGACATTAATAAAGAATTCCAAGTTGAGCGAGTACGTCTACAAGCTTTCGTATCTGCAACAGAATCATGATGTAAAAAAGAACTCATTAGGTCCGGCTCACTGGGTTTATTAAAATATGTTATTGAGTCCAAGCTTGAAAAAAAAAGATGTCTTACCAAACACTTCTATAATGTTGAGAATTTTTTTAACTGCCATCAGTAATGGCAGTTGCGAGAGATGCTTCTCTAAACTAAAATTAATCAAAAATTATCTCAGATCGACTATGTCCACGTTAAGGCTAACAAATTTAGCTATTCTGACAATTGAACATACGTACAAATTGATATTTACAATTGTATAAAAGATTTTGCTCTGAAAAAAACACGAAAGTGCATTTTTAATCAACAAAAATATTTTATAAGCTTTTTTTTTTTTTTACTTTTACTAATTTTCTTGACTAATAATTAAAATAGAGGGGCGGCAAATTTCCGGTCGGCCCCAGGCGGCGAAAGCCCACGCTAAGCCACTGTATGGAACACACATATAATTTTCGTGCCAAACGAATGAAAAACTTGCACTGAAATCAGGAGTGACTCAACAAGCAATTTCGTACCGTTTAAAATCGTTGGAAATATTCAAAAGCAAGGAATTGGATTCTATATGAGCAGAAGCCGAGAAAAATTAAATGCGCTGATTTTGAACATGTGAAATTCTACTAGCCAGGCATAAACAAAAGAGGTTTTGCATCGTTTAGTCATTGGGGATGAAAAATGAATCCAATACAATAACCCAAGTTGAAAGAAAGCATGAGGGTCACACGCGCATGTTTCAACAGCCGAAAATTCATAAAAAACTAAATTTGTGTGTATGGTGGAACCAGCTTACTACCGTGTATTATGAGTTGTTCAAACCGAAAGAAATCATAATTGGGGCTGGCTCTCTACCGAACTCAGTTTATGAGAATGAGCCTACCACGTCCACTATTACTCCAGATATCACAAAATTAGTCTTCTACATCAGTGTTGTTCACCAACCTTTTTATCGCCGTGGCCCGTTAAGCAGTGGCGTAGAGAGGTGTCTAAAGGCCCTGGTGCGAAAAAAAAACAAACATCGGCGGCCTCTATCTTGGTTGAGTTTTATTAAGTAAAAAAGTAAACATACATTAGTATTTTAAATACCGTAAAATCCGGCGTATAACGCGCACCCATTCTTTCAAGCTGCATTTTTTAATTTTGAGGTATGTTCGCCGTATAACGCGCCCACCCCGCTTTTTAAGAAGAAATCTGAAATTTTAGTATACAACATTTTTATATTTTGAAGTCATTTATTCGAGATATTATGCCCCACTTTTGAAACAATATTATATTTCTAAAGCTAGAACTCTTTTAGTTCATAAGGTATATCATTTCTTTTAAATAAACAGTATTTCGATATGTGTAAAAGTAAAAAAAAATTTTTATGCTCATCTCTTTAGTTATTTTTAAAACTATCGTTTTTATACCCGGTGTATAACCAAAGCTATCTAGAAGAGACACTGAACTGACCTGAAAGTGGTCACGTGATCAAAGGAGGGAAGGATTTGGCGGGAGAAACGATTGCATTCACACTTCCATCTTGTATACTGAAGTATTTGATAGATTATCCCTCGTGCATTTACATTCATTACTCAAGATAAATTGACTGGATTTTCTGGGAAAAGGATTAATCAGAATTTCTTTATTAACCATAAAGAAAAAGGTACGATATTTATATTACTGTATAAGTTTATTCTTGTCATTGAATTTTTTTTTTCAGTCTTGAGAACACGATATACTAAACTGACGCATATATGCCAACATCCTTGATTATTTGTAAAAAAAGATATTTTGTTTTATAAGAGAAATTAGTGTTGAAATGTAAAATTATTGTTTTGTTTATTCTGTCATATCTTAATTAACTGAAAAATATTATTAATAACTTAACCTAAAGCTGCACACATTTCATAATAATGCCTCGTTACTGTTGTGTACCAAATTGTTCCTCTAATAAACCTGGGCAGCCGTACGTTTCTGTGTTTTGTTTCCCAAAAGATGAACAGTTGTTTCACACTTGGAAAAAGAAAATTCCTAGGGATTTTTTAAAAATACTATCAATAGTGTAGTGTGCATTAGACATTTCCCTGAATCTTTCATTGTGAGAAAAGCTAAAATTACAGACAAGACTGGTACTGTTATAGAAATACCTAGAGAGTATCGAAAATTATCAGAGAATGCATATCCTTGCATTTTCCCTGGTTGTTCATCCTACTTGAATGAAAAAAATTAAAGAGAACGCTCGGTGACAATTCAATGAAAGGAAACAATGAAACAATTAGACGAACAACTGTTTACTAATTTCATTAAGAAAGACGAAATTACCAGTTTTGAATGTTTAAAAGAAAATCTGCTAATGCGAGAAAATCCCATATCTGATTTTTTATCTAAAAATAATCTTCTAAGACATGATTGTGAAAGTTACATAACATTTTCTTTTTATGAATTGCGCGAAAATTGTCCTTCTATTTTAAAATCCCTGAAAATAAATACAGATCTATCTATTGTTATATTTAATAATAATCGTGAATTAAATATACCCCTTCTGTTGGAAAAATTCTTAATAATCCTCTCCTAGGTTAACATATTTCAGCGAATTGTTAAATTTTCTTAATAAAGTAAATGTCTTTGAAGAAATCTGTTCCATTAATTCTGTTTCTCATCATGTTATGGCTATTCAATCGTGGGGAAAATATATTGAAAACTGTAATGCTGAAAATTTCGAGGCAGCAAATTTTATTTAAGAGTAAATGAAATTATTAAATTTGAATAAACATGGCCGTAAATATAGCAGTAATTTAATGGTTTTTTCTTTCTGCATGTTCATTAAATCTACCACATGCTATTCCTATGTAAGAGATAAGGGGAATATAATTCTTCCAAGTGTGAGACAATTACAGAGAGTTGCATCTGGATTAAATGTTATTCCAGGTTTGTCAACTCTGGCCAATGAAAATTATCTACGAGGTAGGTGTAAAGAACTGAAAGACCATGAGAAAGAGGTAATATTACAAATTGATGAAATTTTTATCAAATCAGCGCGATTACATATAAAATGTAATAAAATCATTGAATTTACTGAGAAAGGAGAAGCAGCTACTACGATTCAATGTTTTCTATACTCTTCTTTATTGAGTAAAAATAAAGAAATAGTATCATTGAACCCTGTAAAGAACATGAATGCTGAAGACTTGCATTCTATGACTTTCGAAATTTTGTCACTAATGGAAAAGGTAGGTTTTTAGTTGTTTGCATTGTAAGATAATAACAGAGTAAATAGAGATTGTTTTTCTAAATTGTGCAATGGTACCATAAAAAGTGTTATTCAGAATCCAGCTAATAATGCAAAAAAAGGAAAAAAATTACATCTTATTTTTGATTCAGTACATCTTATCAAATCTATACAAAATAATTGGTTAAATCGCAGAAAAATGCTGATTCTTCTTTAATGTATCCTGATTCTTCAGAATATTCTCAAATCCGAAAAGCATCTTTTTCATCATTATTTAAAATTTATAACGAAGAAATGAACATTATTGTTAAATTTTTTAGCTCCTAAATTATATTTAAAAGCTTTAAAACCAAGAAATTTTGAGAAACAAAATGCTAAATTAGTTTTAAAAATTTCTGAAGAAATGCAATGGGACTGCACTTAATATATTAAAAAATAAATTAGGCTACCCAGAAATGTTTAGGGACACTGCAATATTCATCAAACATATTTTAGATTTCTGGCAAATAATGAATATTAAAAATCCAACTAAGGGTCAAAATCTTAAATTGAAAAATAGTGTCCTTTTTCATCAATGGATGATGATAGATTCACTTTTTTTTTCAAAATTTGTTCAGTGGCTGTACTGTTGGAAAAATTTAAAACAAAATAAACGAGAAGGTTGTTTAAGCGAGGAAACATTTTTTGCTTTGAGGCATACGGTAAATACCATCCCAGAACTAATAAAGTATCTTTTGACGGAGCAGAATTTCAAATATGTTTTAACTGGAAACCTCCAAACTGATAATTTAGAAGCCAGATTTGGGCAATACAGACGAATGTCTGGAGCAAATTATCATGTCACTGTGCAGGAAATTTTGCAAGCTGAAAAAAAGTTGCTCATTAAAAGTGTGTTAACTTTGCATTCGGATAAATAAGGTACTATCTCATTAAAAAATTTAATTTCAATTCATTCAGGTGAGATATTTCATATTAAAGTAGATATTACAGATTTCCACGAAATATTAAAACAGAAATAAATCAGATGATATTTCAATAAAAGAGTATCAAGCTTTAATGTATATAGCGGGATATATTGTGTGCATAATATAAAATTCGAATGCTCCGATTGCAAGCATACTTTCGTTTTAGATAAGCAGATTAATTTCGACTCGGAAAATATCGAAGGGACAAAATATTTGAGACTTCTGGATAGAGGAGGTTTAAAAATGCCCACAGATATTGTTATGAAAGTCATTTCAAAGCAATATGGCATTTTCAATTTGTTAATATCGAAAACATTCAAATCGAAGTTTCTTAAAGTTGATTGCCAATTATCTTGCTTTAAAAGCATAACAGAAGCGTATCTGGAATCACACGAGTTGTGAAATGTCTTGCACTCGTTTCATTCGCCTTGTGTAAATTGTAACATTCCTGCATTTTCATATTTTAAAAAGTATTCGTTACATTTGGGAATACATGCTTAAATAATTATTCAAAAAAGCGCAGTGAAGAAATTTTAACCGTGAAGGATAACCGAAAAATGAAGAAATTTAAGGCCAATTAAATTAATATTTGCTTTTTACATTTTTCTATTTTATTTATTTAAATATTCAATTATCGATTCTTATGTTATTCATTGTGCATGTATTTATATCCTTGTAATTTTTTTATACTACATACATTTTATGAACATGTTTAATTGTTCATATAACTACTATTTGAAGAAAATTATTTATTTATTTACGTTATTCGCTTAAATTATTTTCATAAAGATTTTAGCATTCAAAGTATGTAAAATGTTATTTTTTTAATTTCAAAACTTTTGTTTGATTTTTAGATCTTTTTATCATAGCATAATATTGAATTTTAATGCATATGCATAAAAATAATGTAGTTAATAGTTTAAATAATATCATCACAAATGCAAATGATTCAAAATTTTAAACTAATCAGTACGTTGCCTCATTAATGATATATTTCATGAAAAGTTTTTTTTCTGATTATTTATAGGTAAGTGTATTTACTAATGTACACTGGTGTGCAAAACTTAAGCAACAGGTGGGTTTATTGCCATAACTTCACGAAAAATCATCTGAGAGACTTGAAATTCTGAAATGAGGGAGAGTATTATGTACGTAAAGGATGACGAAAGCATTGGCGCTGAAAAAGGAATACAACGCATACGGTATGGAATCAAACAAAAACAAGCTTTATTGAACGCATAGCATCGTGACTCATGATTGTCTATCCAACAGGAAGAACAACAAGCAGATATTCCTTAATATGGTATATGTCCTCCCCTTACTACAAT
>BMAV01011180.1:0-18318 GCA_019973955.1 Trichonephila inaurata madagascariensis
CCCCCAAAAATCTTTTAAATAGCAGCTAATTAGTTTTTAGTTAATCGTTATATTCTTATAACATTCTTAGAAAAATTTTAATTTTTAAATGTTTTCGTTTTTTTTTAGTAAACATGAGTCTTCTTGGTACTTCTACAAAAATCTGCTTTTTAAATGCATTTGAGTATTAAAATCATTGTTTTTAATTGGAAACCCCAAATAAAACAACACTGAAGCTCTTATTTTGAATGTCTGATGCCCAGTAAAAAATTAAACTGTCTATTGATTAACAACTTAGTCAAAAAATGCAAGTGCAATAAATAAACTTTTAAATGCCCATTTGTCTGTAAAACCTAAACATGTGCAGTTGATTACATTCATAAAAATCCCTGATCTAAGTTAAAAAAAATCTCATAGCCGAATGCACATATTGCAGTTCAAAGTTTTGTGATGCATTTTTCGAAAAAAAAAGGACTTTAACGCCATGTATTGCCTTGTAAAAGTTCCTTGAAAAAAGTTCCAAGCCGATGTGAGCCAGTTAAACGCAATCACTATGTGTATCATTGCTTTAGGCCGGAGAAACGCTGAAAGGGTTAAAATATTTCAGGTTTTTTCTTTTTCTACTGGTTTTATGTTAATGTTTTAAATAGTTATGAATTATCAAAAAATCATATCATAATAAATTCTACATCTACTTTTTTGTGCGTGTGGTTAATATTTCGTTTATGAGCTTCTGGCATATCTCACTTATGAAGAAAAAAACAAAAATGATTTATCCTTTCATAAAATTTAAGCAGAAAAGTATTACAGTACTTTTTTCTTTTATTTTCCTCGTGTATTTGTTTTTAAATAACTGCTTTCTAACTACTTTTATAAGGATTAAGATGTCCATAATTTTAGTTAAATTGGTTATTTTCATTCCACATGATATTCATATCGAGTTGAAGCTAATTGTATCTCTGAAATATTTCTTTAAAATATTCTTTATTTCTTTAATTCAGTCAGTATCTGATATACAAATTGATAACGAACTTTTTTTTTAAAAAAATAATAACCTTGAGAAAGTAGAAACCAATCAACCGCTCTTTCCGCTCCTTCTAAGTAATTTGTTTGATAGCTGTTCAAGGACACCTGAAACATTCGTTGACTGTACACCAATTTCATTTTTTATTTCGGTTAGAGAACAATAAAATCACAGTTATTTATATTTGTTTGGTATAGGGGCGGGAGGTGAATAGCAACATCAACTTAAATCAACTAATCAACTCTGAACTAACAATGTATAGATCTCCTTAAGTAACAAAAAGGACGTTAAGGCAAGATTCTCTGTGTTGCGATCTTAACTTGATGTTAATATATATATTTTGGGATCATAATAAATGATTCTGACGTCATTTGCTTTTGCACGGAGGTTGAAATAAACATTTGAAAAAATTGTTTTCTAAGTGATTTTTTTTCATTTGGCATATCACAGATTTTTTAAAGCATGACGTGACATGCTTGATTTTCACAAAAAATACTTGTGAGAAAAAATAGAGATCACGTTTGGTGGTTATTTGAAATTGATTTCTATTTGTTTGTAGATTATCAAGACGAGTGGCTCAAATTTATGAATGAAAAGTACTATTTTTTTATAGTTATAATTAATTAATTTGACTTCTAATACTTTTTCTTGTTGCATATATTTTCATTGAAGCATTATTAGAGTTTTCCAATCTCGGGCATTTTCTTTTGGTATACTAATGCTTGGTATCAAAGAATTTCTAGTTATCTTCAGATGGATCCCACGTTAAAATGCAAGGCCCATAAAAATGAAGTACGTTTGATTTTGTGATTTTTTCGTCAGTTGCCTACTAAAACATTTCCAGGACCTCGTGTTAAAGATGTGGCGTTTTTACGAAAAAATTTGATCCACGTGCACTGTCTGATTTTTTCTATTTTACCCGTAATCCAATCCTAATCAGTTTGAGATCAAAAACACATTTGCGCTCACTTCTTTTAAGTCGAGAAGTATGTGCTTATTAGAGTGGGATTCGCCAAGATTTCAGTTCACGTATTTTCGGACCTGGCATTACCAGGAGCGCAAATATTCGTGGCGTAATCCCTTTGCATGGGGAGCAACATTTATATATTTCCGTCCCCGGAAGCGATGTACCAAAATGAAGGTACACGTAATGTTCTTCCACCTGATTGCGTAACTCGCGATAGTCCATGTTCCGAAATTACTTGATGGACCCCTGAATCTACCCTCCATAGATCTTGTCTAAGTAGCTGCTGATCTCGCCATTCGATGTGTCATGTTGTAACCCAGACGTGCACCCCACCCTGAATGCTGTTATTCCTAATAGCTTTCGTTGGTAACATCCCTCCTCCTGAGGTGAACAGCTTGAAAGGCGTAGTATCTCACAAGGTAGAAGTCAACATCCTTACACTTTACCGCATCAGTCCACCCTTCTACTTCATACAGATATGCTGAAAGGGCAAATCAAGTACGACGTGAATTTTGGTTTCGGTGTTTCACTATAACTGCTTCTATTGGGGTGATGAGTCCTTTTGGGGAGACTGGAGCTCACTCGTCAGTCAACACAATAAAAGATAATTGAATCAATGCGCAATTTTGCCAACCTATAAAAATCTATATCTATATGTGCTTAGTCAAGTTCATAGGAGAGGCAAACCTTCAACATAAGCGGAAAATTCTGCTCTCACAAAACCATACACTGAAAATGTGGAATAAAGAAAAGTTTACATGGAAGGACAATATAGCTACGATGGAAATTGAAAACCATTTGAATGCTATTTAGCTCATTTGAAATTTATTTTTTTCATTGTTTAATTTTCAATAAGGCCTTATTATTTCAAATCACTGCTACTAACTAATCTTTGTTTTTATTAGGATTTTACTGCAAAGTACTTCAAAACTTGTTTTATTTTAGAGAGAACCAAAAAGCAGCCATTCCTGCAAAAACCATATAGGCCTTTTGACGACTTTCACCACAGTTTTGAAAAAATTCCAGGCCTTTATAATATGAGCCTTACTGTCTACATGTAACATCATGGACTAACGCATTATCAATAAACTTGGGTTCCTGGGTGATACTTAATACTTATATGCCTTCCTGTAAATAAAGGACAAAATACAACCTCTTATAAACTTGGTTTTGAAACGCCATTGGTGGCTCCAATTTTATTTTTGTGTAAAACACTGGTCTTGAATGTACCGGTATATTTTCGCCAAAGCATTAAACATACCGACAAAGTTTAATTACTCGGAGCTACCCGCCAAGATATTCCATAATGCACTTGAGCTTTAAATTTTTTCCGCACATTTTGCCACGTTTCGCCCCATTCCAGTCAGGGATCTGAGTTTCAAACCGCGCGTGAGTAAAAAGCCCGACAATCACATGCATCTTCAATCGAGCAATTTTTCATTTCGCTCGCAAACCAACATAAATCTCATCATGCTAAATTCCCCATTCAAAACAACGCATATATCCACATATTTTTGCCCCGCTCTACTGATGGTTTTAATTTGAGTATAAAAAGTGATGTACCTAACACTATCAGTCATTTTCAAAATAAATGCATCGGTAAGTGTGGTGTAATGTTGTCTAGTTTCTTTAACACATTTCCAAACTGGCGTTTTAATCGTTCAGTTCCTAATGAAAAATTAAGACAGCCAAAACGAAATATTTTTTAAGCTGAAGGATTGTATTCTATAATTTTCGTAAACTAGCTGACACAAATACTTTTGAGAGACAATAATATAGTGGCTGCTTAAACTAAAAAGAAACGTTTCTGTCATTGTATTCATGATTTTAATTCTACAATTATAAAGGCAAAATTTAAATCTTACAATTTTACAGCTCTCGCAATGTAAATTGTTTTCGGTGTTCATGTTCATTGCTGATGCTTAGCTAATTCGTCGTAACGCATAATAAAATATATGTATGATGAAACTCTAACCTCACTCCACTCTTCTTCCTGTGCTTTTTGTAAAACCAGGAATATATTTCTTACTGTAAATGGTAGCTCTATCTGTAGTTTTTTTTTTTCCCTTTTATTTCTGGAATGGCAAGGTATGGAAATGCAAAAGCTCAACAAATAAATGTAGTGAGAAATAGAAATAATTACCGAAGCTGTTCGGGTGCTTTCAGAACACCCCAGTAAAGCAATATTTCAAAGTAGCTGAAAAGCATTCACATCGACGGAGATGATCCAGATTCTCTCGATGTAAATCCTTTCCACAATCCTTGCATGAGATAAATGATTTAGTTTCGAAGTCTTTATATTTCTATCCGAACTTTTTCTGCAACATTTGATTATGTGTTCTATTAAAAGTTATGTTGGGTTAAAGAATTCATGTTTTTAAATCCACTATGACCAGAAAAACCCTTCTTTCTTGTGGTACTTTTTTGAAAGTCTTAATCTTTTTTAGTTCCAATTCGAGCTCTTTTAATTTTGTTGTTTCTCTAAACCATATTTATTGTACTATATTGAGTTATGTTGCTCATATTTTTGTCTAATGTCGTTTATGCTTACTAAATTAATGGCAGTATGATACATCTTGTAGAACTGTATACGGCTTATTTAAGAAATCTAAAGTTCCTTTCTTTTTCTGAAATAAATTTTCTGAAATAAATAAGCAAATTCATGTTGATTGAGGAGCAAGAATTTGTTTTTAATTCGCTGTTCAGTTCACTCATCATTTTCTACAATATCTTGCAATTGCAAGAATCCTGTCATTCTTTCGTTATCTTCGCTTATTGAATGTAAATATAAGAACCTTTTATGTCCCAAAATCAAAGCATGTGAAGTGTATTTACTTTTGCTTAGATGCACTGGATATATTCCAAAAAGTACATCCTTTAATCAGGCTAATTAGATAAAATCATCTAATTATATGGGGAAACCAACTTCTTTGTTATTATCTATCGTCGTATATCATAAAATTTAAGAAAAAAATGACAGTATTAAATATCCTGCATAATTTAATTTACATACTTACATTTTAAAAAATAGGTCTGACTTCTTTTTTGTTAAGGGTACGAACATTATAAATATATAAAATTTTATTATGCAACAAGGTGATTGTTTTGCAGATACGAATTCAGTACTTATCCATTATAGATCGTCAACATTTGTTTAAAGAGGAAGTATATAACGAATATCAAATTATAATCGATCACGTTACGGTTGACAAAATAATTTATTTAATCAAAACAGAGAGAGAGAGAGAGATTCACATACTACTTTAAGCCGAATTCTCTGTAAAAATAAATTTCCGAGGTAACTGATAAATACTGAGTAAATTGTTTTTGTTATTGAGTAAATCTTTTTATGATTAGAACTTTCAAGTACGTTTATAAAAAACGTTCCGAGCAAAAGAACAAAATAAATAGAAATCTTTGTTGTCAATGCATTCTTTGCCGTCTTGAACCGTTAGCGTCTTACTTTATTCTTCGGCTTGTTACTTGATTCTTTACTGTTATACTGGATTCTTTGGTATTTTACTCGATTTTATAGCATCTTACTGGAACCTTTTTTTTTTTCTGGTTTCTTGTAAGAAAGTGCATCATTCCTGAACCCTCGTTTTGCTATGGAGAAAATAAAGTCATTTTTAAAATCACTTTTTTTCAAACAGATTGTTTTGCTTACAGATTAAAGTAAATTAGGAGGCTTGGGTCTATTAATCATGATCCAAGTACATAACACATTAGTAAAACCCAAAATTTAATAAGAGAAGCAGAGAAATAAATAGAAAACAACCAGTTACTCTTTATGTATGATATTGTTAGCATATTTCGTCCTTTAGTCAAATAATCAAGAACACACTTTAAAACAGCACCGCTCAATAATTGAAAAATAAATTCAAAAACATGGGAAACAATGGAGACTAAATATGCATTTTTAACTTGATTTTTGAGAAGTTAATCATTAATGAGTGACACAAGGATCGACTGAATCTTTTGGATTGCTTCAAAAAATTGTTGCAAATTTTTTTTCGGCTTCAAAAGGAAACCCAATTTTAATAAATATGAAAACTAATTATTTTGAAACTTGGCTGCGTTTTCGCGTTTTGTGGATTTATTGTCATAAAATACAGTATAAAACTGATATTTAAGAAATGTGGTGGAATTGGGATTTTTTTTAAACTCTTTTTTTTATTTTATTCTTTTTTTTTCTATATTTGTGAATTTTAGGTTTACAGAGTTTGGTATTAATGCTACCAGATGTGCATTGCCGAGTTAAGTTTCTCTTCTGCTTTGTTTTTCTGTGTAATCGAATAAACAAACTTAATTTGTTTCTGTTTTTGTTATTTTTATACACCCCCATTGGCCATCAGTAGCAGACCAGGTCCATGACGTCGTACAGTCTCAAAAAATCCAACACCAGCAAGGGATTGTCAGCTAAAACCTGCAAGGTCAGACCTAGGCATTCGAAGATGTGAGCAGGCGAGGACGGCTAAGAGTAACAGTTGGTACACATTTCAAAGTTCTTGCATCCTTTGGAAAATTTCATTGTTTTAAGATGACCACTTGGCAAGCGGGCTCGAATGAATTTTTATTTCTTTTGGTTGATTGTTTCCTTTACTGTGTACGATTTGTCTTTCTTTTACGAAGTAAAAGTTCTGTGTGTGCATTATTTCTACTTGGGGAATCAATATTAAGGGCAAAGTTTTGCGTAGTGTTTGACGAAGTGTAACTGCGCTTCCATATTTTTTTCTTCATATTCTTCTATTTTTCATTAATTTGTATTCTCTGTACATTCCAAATAACTTTTGTTGCATTGGATTGAACTAACGAGATGGCTCTCTTCATCTCTAAAGTGTTTCTCTGTAATTCGTAATGGTATTCTTGTTTTTCTCGCTTTTGATTTTAAGAGTTAAAATGTGGGATTTTTACAATTTTTGGACGATAGGAAAGCGATTCTTGTTCGAATTTCAGATAATTACTATATTGTATTTAGAAACGGAAACGTTCAGCTTTTTGTTCGGCCGAAAATAATAATTTTAATAAAGCACAATGATACACATGTTTCTCGATGTTCAGCAATGTGCTTTAAACAAATTTCGTTCGTATCGCGAGAGTTTGTAATCCTCTGATAGTTACATTGTTTTAATATTTTGGTGGCTGTACTATCCAAAATGCAGGTATACATTTTATATACGCTTTCAAGACAAACAAGAAATGTAAAATGCATTTTAAATTTTGGCGAGTGTCTCGTCCACACATAGACGTTAGTAATCGAATTTTTTTTGCCTTTTATTATATATATATAAAATTTGGAAGAAAAAATATCCACAAGTATTAAGGCTTACACATAATAAGGATTTTCAATGTTTATTCTTCAGAATACACTGGGATTTATTTATTAAATAAGCAAATAATGAATTGTAATAATGTATCATATTAATGCTTATATATTCATCATATTCCTTCGAAAGGAATTTCATACTTTTTAAAACAAACATTTCTGTAGAAATTTGCTTCCTAGATAAATGATAGATATTGACTAAATATTTTTTGTTGTTTAGTAAGCCCTTTTATAGATAAAGCCAATATTCTAAAGCTTTCATGTACATCAAATAAAAATGCATCGATAATCATTACCTATTTTTGACGCACTATCTATTCTGAAATTTGGATATTGCGATTGATGGAACTAAGCACATGGCTCATTTCTTTAAAATATTTAAATATTTTAATGAAAAATATTTTAATCTTTCATAATTGTTGAACTTTTATGTAGGAATAAATGACCGCCTCGGCCTCCTAAAAATATGGCTTCGGTGTGGCTTGCTAGATCATTGATACACAATGAGTTGGAGTGAAACTTAAAGACTATTCCTCGAATAACAATGCTTGGTTCTCAGAGTATTCATGTTGAGTAGCAGCTAATATCTTTTCTCTATTATTTATCTCCAGCTAATCCTCATTTTCTGCAAAATCTCTAAACTTGTAATCCTGTTCGCAATCACAAGGAATTTGCCTTTTATTTTTAGATGTCTTCCAATACGCAACAGAAATACGATCTAAAACCTTATGCAACGAAACAAGTACAAATGAAGAGTACACATACACACACTCACATTTGTTAAGTTCACTGAATATATTTCCACAATATCAAAGAAGTAACTAATAAGTATAAGTAGCAATGTTCTACCGCTACAAAGTGAACCAGAGATTATATTAAATTGTATGCGTGTTATTCTACAGATACTATTTTCGTGGTTGGTTCTTTGATGTCAAAAATATTTCGTTACTTTACCAGGCAAATAAAAGTCCGTGCATTTTGCAGTAGCTACTTTTTTGTTTGGTCAACAACACATCACGTGAACCTAACAAAAAAGTTAAATAAAAATAACACTTTTCATTAACTAGTTTCAGACCATTTTTGTTTCCATCTTAGCAATCGTAACAATGTTTTGGCACATACTTTTCTCTTCTTTCAGTTTTATTATTTTTTATATATTCAGATGGCAGCGCCACTTATACTCCTTTTGGATTCAGGTGATCCTTACTCTACACATTTTATAGATTAACAGGGGTGCCATGCACATTTGCTTTCAATATTTGCCTCGAGATATTTTTTATCGTTGATGCGAATGTTAAGATCATTTTTTTAGTATTTTTGTAGTTCTTTATATCATAATTATTTGTATGCTCATGATGATATAACTAGCTCTAGTTATTAAGATGAGCATCGTATATTGTTGCATCTCTCGTATAACTGCTCCCAACTCGAAGTGACTTTATAGTGAATGTCGAAATCTCTGCTTTATTTCGCCTTGATTTGGATTTCCATTTTCTTTACCGTATTTTAGTCCTGTTTCATTAATTGTCGTCTTATTTTGCTGAAAAAGGTGGTTATTTGAACAAAACTTTTCGCATTGTTTTAGAAATATTTATAGAAAAATTCAAATATAGAATGCTGTAATTGTTTTTGAAATAATTTAAACAAACGAACTACTTTTGTACTATTTTACGCTAGAATTATTTGTTGTTGTTGCAAAGAACACAGAATGATCACATTTTTATACGGGCTACGTTGGTAAACTGTGAATGGTGTCCAATGTTTTTATCTTTCATTATTTTCGGCACTATTTAGCGTGTATATATGACTCTATAGCGTGCTTTTTCTCTAGATTATACGCCAACTGAAGATAAATAAACTAAAATATCTGTTCTCCTGTACATTTTAAAAATATGTCAGACTGAAAAAATAGTTGTTTGATTCTTTTAAGAGCGCATTCAATTTACGCTGACTTAAAAATATTCATTTTATGGAATTAATGATTTTGTAATTGATGAGTTAACTCCCATTCCATGTTCATTGTGGAAGTAAACATAATTCTCTCGAATGTATAATAAAATATAAATGATGAATCTTGAATCCATTCAGTTTCTTGCTTTATATTTTTGTAATAAGAAAAGAACTTTCTTTTTTCTGATTACTATTGGAGTATCATCTGTAGTTTTTTTTTCTCTTTCATTTCAAATACCAACGCAAATGCAAAGCATAAAAGTAAAAAGTAACGCCAGTAAAACGACTTTTCAATGTCGCTAAAAATTGAAGCAAATCAACGGAGATCTTCCGGATTCATTGATTCTGTCAAATTAGTACATTGAAGCTAAGATTCGAATAAATTTGAATGCAATGCAATGCAGATGCTTTGACAAGTAATTTTATCCGTTCAAACCCGAAACTGGGCAATAATTTCTGGACATGCACTGCTCAGGATAGCCATGAGATTCTATGTATTTATATTCCTTAATTATACATTGTTTAACCATTGGGGATTTATTACTGACATCTATTATATGCTTGATATGTAAACCGATGGGTCGTATGTTGTTTCACAAAGGTAGATTTTATTTTGGCAAATCAAAAAGACAATTATACTAATCTTTTTTTCCAAGTGTTATTTAAAATATTTACTGCATATTAGGCCTAAATCGATTTTTCCGTCATTAAATTATACACGTAATCAATCGTTCAGCAACTCTATATCTTGTATCAATGTAACAAAAATTTGAAATCCGTCTTGCATGCATGTGGAATTCTAATGGATCTCTTTTTTTTCAATTAGAGGATTTTTCTCATTAAAAAGCTTTAATTTTTGGCCGAATAAGTGATTATCTCCAACTTTTTATAATGAGATAAATGATTATTTTGAAGTTTTTGTATTTTCTTCCAAAGTTTATCTGCACATTTGATTATGTATTCCATTATTAATTTATGTTGAATCACTTCAGAGAAGATAAACATGGAATGCACTACCAGTTTTCACCACCGCTTTCTTTATTGTGTTACTTTTAAAAGTCTTAAGCTTTCTTAGTTCCAACTCGAGATCTTTTAATTTTGTTGTCTAATTAACCCAGAATTAGTTACTACATTGATTTATGCTGTTCATATTTTTGTCTAATGATGTTTAATTTGAATAAATTAATAGCATTATGATACATCTTGTAGAATTTTCTACTGCATATTTTATACTAATTTCCTTAATTTTTTTTTGCGTGAAAATTCTTCATTATCCATTAGTTGTGATAAGTATAATTGATGAAATTCTACCCGTTTTATCTTCCAACAACAGATGTATTAACAAAAAGGGAATGGAATTCAGTAAAAAAATCCTTGTAAATAACATACTAGTTTAACTAAAATTAAACTTTGGATCCCAAAATTTAAAAACAAGTATACTAGTAGGCTTCTTCTCCAATTTATACAGATGTTAGAACAGTTTCCATGTTCTTACTTCGCATATTTTAACATAAATAAGTTATAACCTTTATTTTAGTAATCCAAATGAATACCTTATCTTCCTTTAAGACCAAGTAGGATTTTGAAATTATCTTTCCTTTTCTTTTCCCTTTTAGCGAAATTATTTTATCTCCTACGCGGTTCTAATCGCACCGTCTTTACTTCTTGTTAGTACAATCCTCAGATGCCTGGAGGATGAAAAGGTAATTTTTGAAGATGTATGCAGTGTTTTCGCATTGTTATATTAGCTCAGCAGTTCAATTTTGACATCTTTGTTCTTACCTCTTGGTTTGTTTTAAAAGCAACTTATTTGAATATTCGTAAACCACATGACATGAGCAGTAGACATGTTAAAATGTCTACGCATTACTTTTTTCAGAAATGACAGCAATATATAGCCTAATTTTGTTATATATAAATAATAGCAGCTTAATTCAGCTTTCTCCAAAAACTATCATTAATACTTATTTCAAATAAATACTAAAGAACTAAGCGTAGCTTACCTGGAACACGATAACAAAGCATATGCCATTATTTCCCCTTGTCGCTACTTTTTCTTGTGGTTACCAAAAAAGCTCGAATGTTAACAAAATTTGATTATCCACTTACTGGTATTTCATGAATTGTTCTACTGGATGCCAAATATCCCTTTCTTGAACTGTGCAATTCTTAAGTTTTCCTTATTATTGCAAGCACACTTTATCGATGTTGCAGATGACACTAAGAGATGAAAACGAAGGCGACAATTTACTCTCTTGCAATTCCAGTTTGCAATTAGACATAGTTTATGAATTTTTTTTTTTTTCGAGTAATACATACTTGAAATTGTCCATTGCAATAATTAAAACTGTTTTCCACTCTAATGAAGTGCTTAAATGATTTATTTTTAATATGAGTGATAATTAAACGAATTCGTATTTATTCTAAAACTAGTTTTGATATTTTTTTCTTCTCATGTTCAAAGTATTCATTTGGTGTGTGTGAAACTGACTATTACACTATAAAACCATCACTCAATAAACCATTAAAGATGTAGTCTAGTTCTCGCACCATATTTGTTCATTATTTCCTTACATAATTGGTGAACAGTCCGTACCTGGGTTAATTTAGGAAGAAGTAAGCGTTATGTATTAAGAAACTAAAGGGAAAATTTGTGTCTTTTATGAGGGAATTGACATGCCCTAAGAGATTTATTTTGTCACTTAGTAGGGAACGGGCTGACTCATCTTTTTGCCAAAACGAATTTTATTCCAAATTAATTAAACAAAGCGTGTCTTTAAAGACTAAAATTTGATCTTGAAAATTTTTCAGAGGATCGATCAAAAACCACTCGAATATTTGCTTCGTCTCTCCGTTTTAAGACGTCATATCAATTCCTATCTCTTGGTTCTTGAAGTGCGGCTGCTCCACACACTGCTGCGTTTCTTCGAAGAAGAAAATAATTAACCCGGATGGTAGTGTAGCAGATTGAAGGAGATTCCGTGAACTTGCGAGCCGACTTTTTAAACCCCCTCGCTGGACCTTTTTCAGGCCCAAAATAATCACTCATTGGTGACCTTAGTGGATATGCACACGGCCCTCATGGTCTTCGTCTCAACTGCTTTGGTTCTTTGAGATAATAAGCCAGCGCGATTGAAATAAACTCCGGTGCCGCACCAAATATTTTTGCGTAACTATTGAATTTTAAACACGATGATTTCCCACAGGCATTCTGAAATTTTTTTTTGCGGGTATATTTTAAGAAGGTGTGAAATTTATTTGGAATGCCGATTAAATTTGGAAAAATAGCAAAATAATAATAACAACAATAAATCTATAAAAATGTAATTTTTACTTTTCATGGAATAAAATCTCATTCGATCTCAAAGATTGGAAGATGATGGATGCAATTCAAAAGATAAAATCCTCGAAAATCCATCAAAACCAAGAAACTGTTTGATATTTCGGGGCATGCCACCAAGCTCCCCTTGGCGCATATATTGTGATAATTACATTTTTATATTACATTATTAATAAAATAACTAATAATAAAATTAATAATGAATAACAATTACAAAGTATTGTAAACGTTCAGTATTCTAAAATTTGCAAGATCCATCTAACAAGGAATGTTCAAATATCCTAGAACTCATCCATATTAGAAATATCCATATTCGAAAATAGCAGAAAAAAAAGGGAAAGACGGAAATGACAGAACAATTTAGCTGGAAATGGTTAAGTTTTTAAAGAAATCGAATTAAATTGTCTGAAATTAATAGGGTTGCCGCTGGAAAGAAATCAATAAAAGTTATTTGTAATATGCGTTATCCCCATGGCAACCCCATAGCAAGACGATAAAATTAGTAAGGTAACCATATTGTAATGTTATCGCCCATCTTGGCAAACATAAACAGCAACTTGGCTCTTGCCCCTTGATATCTAACTAGTACCGAAACCGATTCATATTTAAAGATTCTAATATTTTTTAGAATGTCTTATTATGTTAGAACAAAAAGGTTATTTATATTGGTGAACAGAATGCTTTATATGATTCAGATTTTTTTTTTGTCTAATTTTATTAAAAGGAATGGATGGCTTCCTTTGACTAGTTTTTGGAGTCCCTGTATGATAAATGAAATCACCGGAGTAAATTCAGTTATTCAGTTCCGCCATTTTATTTGTGTGTGATGCAAATATTAATTTATAATTGACGTGAGACAAAAATTGAATCACGAAATATTTCGTGAGAAGATAGCCATATATGGTTAAATTGGTCTGGTTAATATGGTTAAATTCACTTTCCACCAAAAAACATAGTTATCATCCGCGAATGTATCTTTCACTTCCATGCAAATTAATTCATTTTAAAAACATCCACACATACATTTTAAAGTTCTTTGTCATTCGTCATGCGAATAGAAAGAGGATGTTTCATTTCGCTGCTACCATGCTTCCTTTATAAGTATAAATTCAGGTACATCTCCAAATTCTTCCGACAAGTTTCTATGTCTGAACAATGGTGAAAACATCACATTGCGGCCTTTTAAAGAATCTTGTAACAGTAATATAATACAAATATGCGTTCCTCTTTGTTCTGCTTTTGTCTGTAATATATATAACACGGTAATAATTATTAATACAGTGGTTTTGTTATGAGGTTTATGGCAAACAAGGTTTGCTAGAATGGTTCTTATCCACTTTGAGTTAAGAGTGCACGGAGTATCTGCTTTTTCATCCAATGATGAGTTCTATGATAAAATAGCACGTTTTTGTATCAATAAATGTCCACCTAGATATATACATGGAAACATTTTTTTTCGTTCAATCTTTTTATAGATTCTAGGTGTGTTCACACATATTCTAAATTGCATTAATGCCATACTCGTAATCAAGAATTCCATTACATTATAATTTTAACGCTTATTTAATTCTGGGCTATTTGTGTGTATTCTTGAGACAAGTATGAGGTTCTAATATAGATTATACTCGGCCTGTTTACTTTTGTTCGATTACTCTGCACTTGGAAAGCATCATGTACTCGCCTTTTTCTTTTTTAATTTCACACACACACTGTTATTCATTTCTTGATAAATATTTTTCAAATTCTTATGAGTACTTTTTACAGATTTATTACAAATTGTGTTTCTAGTAACTTTTGAGAACACTGCAAAATAATAAGTAGCTATATCTGGGAATAGTGTGTGTGTTGAGCGACAATGTTAATATGAGCTAAAAATTTTCGTTTTGCGCATTGTCGTAATAAAGTCTTCAGTCCGCTATTCATAAACGCCTCAGAACACCATTGTAAGTGTAAGAATTAAAAGCAATATTAGAATTCAAGTTCCATGCCCAAAACGTTGACAGAATATGAAGCAGATGGGTACCGTAGGCATAATACCTTTCAAAGTATTACAATTTTTATAATAACTAAATGTCATTTGCTGCTGTATAGAAATACTCCGTTTTTGAATAGGAAATACTGTATAGTCAATAATAATTGTACAATCTTATCTAACACGAATGTTTTGCGATTGTTTTAGAAAACAGTCTTCTTTGAAGGGAAGATGTTCTATAATTTTAACTTTTCATGAAGAACAGTTGTTACAAGATTAAAAACTCTTGATACTGTTGAGATGGAAAATTCAAATAAAACTTCTAATAATCAGTTAGACATACCTGTTCTTAATTTTACCAAAAACATATCAATGGGTTGCAAAATATTATTTTGTGTAGACATTAAGGCATTTTTATTATTTAAATACTTAAATAAACTAAAAATCTCTTCTGGCCTGGAAATGGACTGCTGCTATCTCTTGTCTGGAGTATTATAAATACGTACATATATATTATTATACCTTTATATATATATTCAGATGGCAGCTCCATCTATACAGTTTCAGATAAAATGATTTAGAGGCAAAATATGCACAGAAATGGTTAGTAATTAAGTAAAGATGAGATTTATGTCTTAAGGATTCATAATTTTCTCAAGAAAAATTTCATTAGAAACTTTGGGATGTATCCGTTTAATTCTATTTCCGATAATTCGATATATAATTAAATGTTCGATTTTACAGCGTGGGTAGATAACAATTCAAAAAGAATTTGGGGAGTAATAAAAGATTTTTCGTGTGAAATGTTTTATATTTTGGTTCAGAAAGATTGCAATATATTTTAAGAAACCTAGGTTGTGTTTTACATGACTTAATGAAAGGGACTCATTATTTGTGTCTGTCTTTAATAAGTTTTCAATTACTTCATTTCATTTTTCCCTTGAAAAATGATTTAGGTACTGCTTTAATTGTGATATTAAGAAATCAATAATTTGATGGGATCTTTACTTACGTGTATTTTTAAACACTGATTATATTGTGTTTGATTGTTGTTGAAGGTGTGAAGATCTTCGTAGATTTACTCTGTGAATATTGATGCTGAATCCTGTATTTAAAGGATTGGATTTTTGATAATAAATTCGCATCCCTCTTAATGAACTGTTTAATTTCTTCGTGATTGTTTTGCATAAAATCCTCGAACCCTTGGATCTATGTAACAATATATATATATCATTTCTATATCATATGACTTCTTCTGTAAAAATAAATTTAAAAAATCCATCTCCTTTTTAAATGATTCGTAGATGTTTAAGATCATACTACTATTTCCAGAAAAATCCAGGGATAGCAACTCTTTGATATGACCGTTTGTCAGTCATTTGCACTTAAATTGTGTGCCCGCCTTATTATCCACAAATTCCATTATTTCAGGGTCACCTGAATAGTTATATGCACTGTCAATTGTACTCTAAATATCACTTTCCTTTTTTTCACTAATTGATTCATTCATGAATTTAGAAATTCCAGTCTTATTTAGATACCTTACTCTTTTCGCCATGATAATTAAAATAAAACAGACGTAAAATTAACAAAATACTGTCTGGCGAATCTCACACGACAAATTTACTCTCACAAAAAAACTTGTGTGGATCGAACTGATACAAATCTTTTAAATAACAGCTAATATCGTTTGTTTAATTAATCGTTACATTGCTTGTAGACTTATCTGAATCACATTCGTATTGCGTGTTTTTTTCGTCCTTTTGGTTATGTTACTCTGGTAGCGATAGCAACGAAAAAGATTCATTCGTACCCCTTTAAAATGAGTCATGTAGAACAAATTATTTTTTTTAAAAAAATGAGTCACCCTGTTAGTTCTACAATGAACCTTTTAATTGTTTTTGAGTATTAAAATTATTGTTTTAAATAGGGACCCCAAATAAATATAATAAATACTGAAACTCTTCTTTCACTCTTTGTAATATATAATAATTTTTGTCACTCTTTGTATTTTTATTAAAAGCACTGTTTTATTACCGCTTTTATAAATAATAAGATTAATTACTCCATAATTTTAATTAGATTTATTTTCTTTCCAGATGATATGGATTTGAAGCTCATTGAATTTCTAAAAGGGTTCTCGAAAGTGTTCTTTATTTCAGTCAGGATCTAATAAACAAATTATATTAGCTATCCCTCTTAGTCGCCTGCAATCCCCAAAAGAAACTAGAAACTTATTAATCTTTTTACACGTCTTAGAAGTAACTTTCTTGAGAGCTGTGAAGGACTCCCTGCAATTTGCGTTGACTGTTGACTTATTTTATCTGAGGAACTCAATATCACAGGTGAGGGTGTTGAGCAACGTCACTACTATTTTGGTAAGTATATGTAGAATTCCATAAATGTCTAAAAGCACAATGGACGTGCTCTTTATCACTCGATGGCTTTTTTACCTTGGAAAATTTGGAAGGAAGAAAAGCATTTTCTTCCTTTTGTGACTCATCGCCATACTTTGAAATGTCATCATCTATTAGGACCTTATAAATGAATCTGACATCATCACTAGTTTTTGCACCGAGGTCGAAATAAACATTTAAAACAAACAGTTTTCTAAATGACCTTTTATCATGAGGCACACCACACAATTTTGAAGCAGTAGGCGCCAATTCGTTTTTCACAAAAATTACTTGGAAGAGGCCTTAACCGACTCGAACATTACAATATCATGGGTAGATAGTGACAAAAAGTGAGATCCTGGTGAGAGGGTCTAATAGTTCTAATAGTATCGAGACTTGTTGCTCAAATTTACGAATGGAAAACACTATTTTGTATTGCTATAATTAATGAATTCTTTGACTTTTGAAACCTTTTCTTTGATTCATTTTTCGAGTTTTTCAATCTCGGACATTTAAGGTTGTTTGACATTTTGCACGCGAACAGAAAAATGTTTGGCTGTTTCCGTGCAACATTTAAATGTGAATTTTAGGTAAATCTCGGAATTTTTCCGAAAAGTTTCAATGTCTCAGCAATGGTAAAAACATCTGACTTTGTGCACTTTTAAGAATTTTGAAGCACTCTTACTATGAGAACACGTGTTTCTCTTTGTTCTGCTTTGGTCTGTAATATATATAATACTGTACTCGCATTAATTATAAATTATATGAGGATTATGACAAACTAGCTTTCCTAGGATGGTTCTTACCCACGTAGAGTTAAGGTTGCACGTAGCATCTGATTTTTTATCCAATGATGAGTTGTATGATAAGATGATACTTTTTTTGCTTCAGTAAATGTCCACCAAGAGATCCATGGATATGTTTTTTTTCGTTCAAGATTTTATAGATTCTAGGTGTTCATAGCGATTCTAAATTGCGTAAACGTCAAACTCCTAAACATCAATTCCTTTACATCATAATGTATCATGCATATTTGATTATGGCTCTTTTTATTGTTAAGATAACCACTTTCATCTTCATTTTTTGAAAGAAAATTCAAATTTTCTGACGTCTGTCTTCAAGACAAATTATCACTTTTACAGCATTACTTTGAAGAAGGATTTTTTAAAAATTTATGGTTTAAGAGGTCTGCCGAGGATTTCTATTGACGTATATACTGCAAAGGACATTCCAAAATTCAATTGCACAATTCACTCTTACATTTTCTTGTACTGAACCTAAACGAAGTATGAGTGGCCTAATTATATTCTTGTATTCAATATCTAGTTTATTTTCAACATATTCGTTTGCAAGTAGTATATATT
>BMAV01011181.1:0-19776 GCA_019973955.1 Trichonephila inaurata madagascariensis
TTACAATAAAAAGACCCAGGCGTATCTTACGGACCTTATAACCCCCCATACCTTAAAGTCTGTCATTCTCCGGTGGAGAATGACCCCATCTAATTGCAATTTTTTATCTCTTATTATAATTTTTATTCTTTTTTATTTAAATTTAATCTTAAATTAATTTCTCGCTACCCACACAGGCATTCTTTTCATTTAAACTTAAATTCACTGAATGACAACAGGTACAGCCGGTAGAGTTTGAACTCACAATGTTAACCGCTGAAACTCTCCTGCCTAGCTCCTCCCACAGCCTCCTTCCTCGTCCACCAATCAGGGAAGGCGAACTCCATCAAGGCCCTCAACTTTCGCGCCTCTACGGCGCCAAATAATGATCAAATCCCTTCCATAAACAAAGAAAAAATAGAAACAACAAATGCAAATCAAAATGAAACAAGTGAGTTTGGATATCTCCAAGCTCTCCTTGAAATTAAAAATATTTTCAACCTTTTCCCTTCACTTCTTAGTGAAATGAAAAAATCCCATAATTTTACAAATCCGGCAGACAAACTTAACTGTCTGCTTAAGGGAGTCTGCTCCTCTTTCACCACTCTAACTGTCAATGATTAGGTCTTTTTTCGGACTCTCAATTTTCTCCTGGAACGCGGACGGAGTGAGATCACGCATTGTTGAGATGCGTGATTTCGTTGATAAGCATTCCCCAGATATTTTATTAATACAAGAAACACACTTGAGACCAGAGCATTCTTTTAAAATTCCTAATTATAACTGTTATAGGACCGACAGGACCCACCCAGCCCCTGGCAGGGGTGGAACTGCGCTCCTAATTAAAAACTGTATCTCCCATTACCATGTTCCCACCCCACCCCTCCTTACAGGTGTCGAGGCGACACTTATCATTATTACACCCATTGACCATGAACCTATTCTCATAGGTTCATTTTACATCCCGCCGATCAATAACTATTTCAAAAACCTAGATGACGCCCTCGACCCTATTTTTAATTTAAATCCAAAGACTATTCTTGTGGGAGATTTTAATGCAAAGCACACCTCGTGGGGTTGCCAATGCAGCGACACCAGAGGAAATAGGTTATTTAATTACATTGTCAAAAATTGCATCGATGTCTTAGCACCACCAACCCCTACAAGATTCGGATATGCCTCAGCCTCCATCATAGACTATGCCCTAATCAAAAACCTAAATTGGCCCTGTACCATAAACTCCATCCCTGAGCTTAGCTCAGACCATAACCCGATTAAGTTTCACTTCCCAAGAACTTCTAAATTCGAACTCCCCCCACCTCAACTGAATACTACATGGAGCAAATTCACAAATTCATTGGCAACTAATGAAAATCTCTACCTCCATACGGCCAGCTCCACCCAAGAGGTAGAGTCCCAAGTCAGAGATCTCACTTGTGAGATTCTCACCGCACACGAAAAAGCCTCAAAGCCAATGTCCCACTCGGAACTACCATTCGTGCAGGGTGAGCTAAAACACCTCTTCAAAGAGAGAAACAAAGCCAGAAAACTCTGGCAATTCACCAGACACCCACAACACAAAACCGAACTCAACAGACTTCAAAACACTATCAAAAGAAAAGTTAATTTATACAGACAACAGGTATGGGAGGATCACCTCACCTCTCTGGAAGCTGAAGACGGCTCTCTTTGGGGAACTGCAAAAGCTTTCAGGAGGAAGGCCGCCCCGATCTCAGCCCTTAACGGCCCTAACGGTACTGCTCTCAGCGACACACACAAAACAGAAGTAATTGCTCAATCGCTAGAGAGTCAATTTCAATTAAATGATATACAGAACCCACATAAAGACGAGATCATCACAAACACTGTTGATGCATACTTCAATAATCATACTAATGAAAATGATCCTCTCCCCCCTGCTCTTCCCTCGGAAATTATTTCCTTTATTAAAAAGATCAAAATTCGGAAGAGTCCAGGTAGAGACGGTATCACTAATAAAATGCTTAAATTTCTCCCTTATCTAACTATTTTTAAAATTACTAACATAATAAATAATATGCTAAATCTTAGATATTTTCCAAATGCATGGAAAACTGCAGTTGTAGTACCGATCCTAAAGCCTGGGAAAAACCCCAGACTTGCGGAATCGCACCGACCAATTTCTTTATTACCTGTTCTTTCTAAGCTGGCTGAAAAAGTCATCCTAGCCAGACTAAACGACTACCTAGACAGTAAAAATATACTGATCCCGGAGCAGCACGGGTTCCGTCCTCGTCTCTCCACGACCCATCAACTACTCCGCGTTGTGGAGTTCATTAAGGAAGGTAATAACAAAGGTCAATGTACAGCTGCAGTTTTTCTAGACATTCAAAAAGCTTTCGACAGGGTATGGCACACTGGCCTGCTCTTCAAATTAATTAATTATAAAATTCCAACCCCACTAATACTTATTTTAAAATCCTATATCAGCGACAGAACTTTCTCTGTCAAAATTAATCGTACTTTCTCTCAAACTAGACCCATCAAAGCA
Organism: Trichonephila inaurata madagascariensis; assembly: GCA_019973955.1. NCBI lineage: Eukaryota > Metazoa > Arthropoda > Arachnida > Araneae > Nephilidae > Trichonephila > Trichonephila inaurata. The sequence goes on from BMAV01011181.1 coordinate 2,510, forward strand.
GGAGTCGCTCAAGGGTCAATCCTTGGGCCAACCTTATTTAATTTATATGTAAATGATATCCTAAAAAGTACTAACACAATGATATGTATGTATGCAGACGATACAGCAATCCTCAGTAGACACAAAAACCTTTACACGCTTGTGAACAATATCAACATACACCTAGCTCACCTTGAGACATGGTTCTCCGTTTGGAAGATCGCACTTAACACCGCAAAAACAGAGGCAGTATTCTTTTCCCAAAGGATCCCACCCCCTGAAATTACCCTTCAAAATCAAAGAATCCCCTGGTCTCCGTACACCAAGTATCTTGGTGTATATCTTGACAAAACTCTCACTTTCCGACAACACATTACACAAATAAGAACCAAATTTAAAAATGCAACGCATAATTATTTTTCCCTTATCTGTCGAAAGTCTAAATTAAGTAGACGTAACAAACTGCTTATCTACACTCTGATCCTAAAACCCCTCCTAACTTATGCCTCCCCGGTCTGGGGACACGCAGCAAGAACCAACATTAATTTACTTGAAAGTTCCCAAAATGTAATAATCAGGCAAATTCTAAATGCTCATTGGTACATGAGAAATGTTGACCTTAGGGCAGCATGTAAAATCCCTACTATTAGACAAACGATCCGCAAACTTTCCACTAATTTCTTTAATGATATAGATGGGCATAACAACCCATCTATTCAAGATATTCCAAATTATTTCCCCATTTTTTCCGTCAGAAGGCCAAGAGATGTCTTGGTCAACCCTGATTTTGATTAATTTTTCCCATTTTCAATTTTCATTACCTGCGTTCCAACTCTGTTGTATCGCAAGTTACCTCTGATTGGCTACCCATTTTTCTAAAACTACATATACCCTATTAGCCGAACCCCTGGCTCGGCCAATAGGAACGCTCCCTCTCAACGTAATGAATATTCCCCGAACTTCATTTTTCTCCCTTACTTTTCCTGATCCTTGGTCTCTTGCTGCGCCCTGATTGGACGGCCTTGCTCCGCCCACAATTCTCAGTTCTTTTTTTTTCCATTTTTAGCTTTTAAAAAAGGCTTTTTGTTTTATAATTTTAATTTTAAATTTTTTTAATTTTTTTCTTATCATTTAAAAAATGGGCATTGGTAATTTTCACAGTCATCTACTTTCCGGGATGGGAAAGGTTAGGCCCGGAAGGACTATGCCCGAATCCCCCCAACGATCCCAGATCGCGCCTCTAAAAACGTATAGACGGGGGAGCCTTTGGCCCCATTTTTAATGTTTCCAGCGTCGTCGTTTTTCAGAAAAAATTTGAATTTGTGCTGACACAAGAATTGTTTCTGCGCAGTGGGTCAGAGATCAGGAAGACTTGGAAGGAACGGTTGTCGCTTCCGCGCGTTTTCACTTCTCTGCATTAAGACAACGGGAAAATTATTTTGGGGGCTTGATATCATCCATGAATTCGGGAAAGGTTTGAATTGTTTTCAAGTTACTTTGATAGGCAATGAGAAAAGCGGATAGTTCATTAACTTTAAAAAGTAAGTATTGTACGAAATACCAAAAACCCTACCGAAAAGAAGCATCCCCTTTCTTTAAGGTACATTTAACTAAATTATTTTTTTGTAGGAGATGAGTTTCATAAAATTTTTTTAATTATTTTATTGCATGGAACATTTTATCATTTAAAGTGTTTTATGCTTGTTTTTCATTGTTTTAATATTTTCAGGCTTAGACCTTTTCCCCTGGAAGGGGGAAACTTTTAATTTTATTATTCATACCTGTAATAACAGAACGAAGAGGAAAAGGGGAGCATTGGGGGGAAGAGGTACGGGCTTTTCTCTAAAAATCTGTATAATTTTAGAATAATTTAATAAGAAATCGTCATATTTAATTCATTCCGGTAACGGTTATTAGTCATCTAGATAAGTATTTTTTTTATGTGAGTGAGGTACGGTTTCAAATGTACAAAATTAGCAGTGATGTATTTGTGTGTTCCAGCATTGAGATTCTGCAATTTTATTTTATTTTTGTTTTTGTTTCCTTCAGCATTATATTAAAAAAACGCAAGGTGAAATCGAAGATAACTGTAAAGACCGTTTGATTTGGCGGCTGTGTGTGGGGGCCCCTTTCCTTCTCCAAGGGAGGTTTTTGGGGTGCTTTTTCAATCCGATGAAAAAATTTTGGGAACGTCCGTTATGCATCTTTTTTTGGCTCCCGAATCTTCCTTTCCCCCCGGAGATTTTTCCATGTTAACTTAATTCGTTACCGGGATTGTTTTATTTAAAATATTTGTATAAGTTGGAAACCTTTTTTCAACCAGTTTTTTAAGGGAATTAACGGAAGTTTACAGTTCAAGATGTTTGCGAATGGATTATGCCAAAAAAAGGGGAATAGGAATGAATGTGTCGGGGAAAAGGTTTCATTAGATTCAACGGGAATTTTACAGCTGGAAGGTGGGAAAGAGGTAGGTGGCATTTCTTTTAAAAATCTGAATGCCATCTTTTTTAAAGGATTATATGAAATTTTTGATTTGTAATAATTAGGAATTTATGTGTGTTATTTTTTTTAAAAAAAACAAACTTTCCTTTTATAAAATCTATTTAGTTTAAATGCAATTTTTTTTTTAAACGATCCTGTTTCCGTTGCAATGGGTCCGCTTTGGCGCCCATCTTAAAATTCTTCGCCAAGGAGTAAGATAGGATGAAATGTAGAATCGGCCACTAGTTGGCGCTAATTAATATTTTCGAGATTGCTAAGCGCGCCAATTGTAGTAACTGGGAAGATTCCCGAGTACTTTTTTTAGTTTATGTTCCTCCAAGAATTTTTATTATTTTTGGAATTTTTGTTATTATTGTATTCTTTGGTATAAAATACTTAATTTTAAGTATATATTTTTGTTATAACACACTAAAATTAATTTTTTTATTGGTTTACACATTTGTGGTTGTATCCCAAAATTTTTAAAAAGATTTTTCTTGCAGATTTTTTTTTTTTTTTTTGGGGCGTTTTTTTCCTAAGTTTAAATTTCTTTTACAAAATGTTTTCACACAAACTCTGAATGGCGCTTTTTTTTTTGGCTTTTTCCCTTTCGTTACAAAGGGGTTACAATGGTTTCAAAAATTGTGGAATTCATGTATTTTAGTTTTAATTATTTTATTGAAATTAACAAAAAACTAATTTTTTAAATTAATTTGCAGTACCGATTTTTTTTTTAAAAGTATTTTTCCAATGATATCACCCCCAAATTTCCCCCTTTTCCCCGCCTTCTTGAGGGGTTGTACCCAAGACAGCGCGCGAAGTTGACGTTTTTGGAAAGTCGGCCAACCAGGGGCCCGCGGCCAAAGCCATTAAAGAAATGAATTGTGTAATGTTCAGAATTTAACTAATTTTTGTAAAAAGGATGACCTGTTTGCTGAAAAAGATTGAATTTTTTACGAGTTCATTAGAACCGTTTTAAAAAAAACATCAAGTGTTTTTTTTTTTAAATGAAAAGTTATGAATATTTTTTTTTTACCCCTTAAAGTAAGAGATTGTGAAAAAAAAATACAGAGAAGGTTTATTCCCTTTTTGTTGGAAAAGTTTTAAATAAAACTTTTTCTGAGAACCTTTTTTTAAACAGAATTTTCTGAAGAAATTTCCCATGTTTTTTTTAAATTATGAAGGTTGGGCTCTACACAGTTCCTAAAATATTTTTGTTTTTTCTTGCTGGAAACTAGCCACCAAAATTTTTTTAGATCTGATAACAAATAAGTTTTTAAAATATTTAAAAGTTTTCGGGTAGGTTTTGGTTTAAATTTAAAGTATTTTTTGAGCACAATCAACTCTTTCTGCTAAATGGTTATTAATTTCAATTTTTTTTTACAAAACTTCTGAGTTTGCTAACGAATCTTTGAGTATATGGAATACTACTGAAAATGATGCATCTTAAGGAATGCAATTAAACTTCCCCAAATACAAGTTTTGGATTAAACTAAATATTTTCATGAAATATTTTAAACAATTAGGTAAAATGGGGACTATGTTTTATTTTTTAAGGCATCACAACAACTTTAAAAAAAAAAAAACGGACCTGGTATTTTAACTTGACCTAGTATTTTTATTTTTTTGTTCATAAATGTTCCCAAATTTTTGTGAAAATATTGTCAAGATAAGGCAGAATAACCTGTGAGTAACAAATATTTCAATATTGTGCAAAAAATATATTTTAAATTTAAAAAAAGAAATGTTTTTTTTTTTAACCCAAAATATGCTTTTAATGTAAAACTTGAGTTGGAAAAAAAATTTAAAAAAATTAAAAGTTTACAGGCATTATTAGATTTTCCTTTATAACAACAAACTTTAAATGTGTTTTCCCCCAGATTTTTTAATTTTGAAGATATAAATTTTTTCAAACCCCCTAGGTTTTTCCCTCCAAGATAGTTTTGGGAAAAATTTTTTTGATGTACCCAAAACGTTTTTTCTTTTAAAAATTTATAGATTTGGGGCTGAGATCTCTAGTTAATTTTTAAAAATTTATTTTTTTTCCCGGGTTTTTTCTATAAAATAAAAAAAAATCAACAAGAGAACAAATTTTCAAACCCAATCTAACTTTTTTTTTTAAAAAATCAAAGAAACATAAATGACTTAAAAATTTTTTTTTAAAATTTGAGCTTTTTTAAAGCATTTGAAAAATTGTCAAAAAATTGGTAAAACGGGCTTTTTACTTTCCAATTTAATCTGTTTTTGCATGCATTATTTTTAGGGAACGTAAACAAAAATATTTTTTTTGAAAAGGTTTTTTAATGATTTGTATTTATTATATGTCTAAAAAAAAAAGTTCTTTTTAATATTTTATTAAAAATTTAATATTGTAAGGGCTTTTTCAAAAATTACAATGCACAATCATGCTTTTAGAAACAAATACCAGAAAAAAAATATTACTTGCTAATTTTGCATGAATTATGTACTCTTGTTTTTTTCCTTTTTTAACTAAAAATGGAATTATGTTTTCAAACATTTTAGAACCCAGAAAAGAACTTTTTAAAGGATTTTTTTTTTAACTTTAAAGAGGGATCGATGGTAAATGTACAGAACATTTTTTTTTTCAAAAGTCAATGGAAAGTAACTGATGAGTGTCAATAAGTACTCTTTTTTATCATGTATTCAATATAACCTAAAATGTTAGAGAGGCAGAAGCAATACTTCTTCACAATGGAAAGGTAACATTGGCATAACCAATGCAAAAAATACTGATAGCTAGAAAAATTATTTCACATAAAAATTTTCACACACAGGGACATCTTAAGGCATGGGCCTCGGCAAATCATGATCCGAATAACTTGAATAGTCAAATGTCATCATGTCTTATTCTCTAAAAAGATTGATTTTTCTATATGCAAACTGGCAAGAATGCTATTATGTGATGACCGTTGTCCAGGCCTCGGCCTACCACCGTACACAGTCATTACTCAATCAGTCGGTCGAGCAGGTATTATGCCTAGGTTTGCAAGATTTTGAGTTCCTCATATTTGTTACCGTTTGTACGAGTATTTAACAATGTGTATGCTATATACAGTGGTCTTGAAACTTTTTTGACTCATAGTACCCATAAAGTTTGTATTCTTGAGGAACCCCACTCTTTCTCACTGTTTTAGGTAAATATATCATAAAATAATATTTAAAATAGATCAACATTTTATACTTTTTGTAAAGACAAATAAAGGGGAAAAAATGTTGTATTAATTATTAAATTATATATATATATATATATATATATATTGTTATTTTTAATTTACTCATTCATAATTTTAATGTAATCGGGTTCACAAAACATATATTATAATTAGTAACTGGGACATATATACTTGCATTTTTTTTCACAAAAAATATCTGCAGTCATACAGTGTTCCAAATGGCATTAAAATGTTTAAAGCTGTGGAAGTAACCTTGTGTATTCTGCTTAAATTTAGGACCAAAAAAGTTATTTTTAGAGGATATTAATTCTGTTTTTAATGAAAATTCAAGATCTCATTCATATCTGCATTTTAGCATGGGATCTTTTGAGAGGTCAATCAGTCGTTCTTGTTACATCAGTAATATAAATCCTGGTTTTCATTGAAATAATGAAATGGTTTATTAAAAAACGTTAATCCATTTATGATTTATTTTGACAAATGGAACCCTTGGGATCCACGGAACACAGTTTGCTACATAATTTTAAGTTTTACAAGTGGGGCCAACATTTGCATAGGGTCTTAAGACGTCCTTGTTCATAAAAAAACAGAAATGAATTGCAATAAATATTTTGTATTTTACTTTTAAAGAAATTATGTTTTTATGTGTAAGTGGTAACTGATTTCCCCTTTTAATTTTCAAAAACAATCCCCCCAAAGAGTCAGGGTGGCACTAGGGTAACCTGTAATAAAAACAATGTTCATTTCAAATTAAATACATATCCAAAATCCATGCTTGAGCACAATTACATGAACAAATTAAGATGCTAACCAAAAAACATTCTCTAAAGACTAAAATTGTAAATCCATCTACCCTTTGGGAAAAACATGAGCTAGTATTAATTAAAATCTAGGAAACAAATTAAAAATATTTTTTATTTTTTTCCTATTTTTCCCACAAATGTAGAAAATTCTTTTTTTTTCTATTTTAAAAATTTTTTTATTGTTGTAATAAACCCAAAAAGTAACGTGTTCTCATTTTTTCAACATTACCAGTTCAGTATTTCCATGGTTCATGCCTGATACGTCCAGAATCATTATAAGCCTATAACATGAATTAAATAAAGGGGATCCTTGATTCAGAAAAAAAACCCCACCAAGTAAAATTCCCTTCAGTCTTTTCTCCATCTAAGGCAGTAGTTTGTTTGTGAGGAGAAATTGCATTTTGTCTCAAAAAGTTTGTACCATAACCCAAAACATGAGTTATCAGAATTTGAAGCAAACAATTTTAATTTTGCAATTTCTTTGGAAAATTTTGGAAGTAACTATCATTTACACAAAGCATATTGCATATTGATTACATTTCCATGTAAAAGTTTTTCTGAAATGAATTAGGAGACCTGTGCCTAGGGCCCACACATTTTATTTGAATAATATTTGTTCTAAGTTTTATAATTAGTTGGGTGAGTGCCACCCCAATTCCTACTTTGGGCATTCATTTTGAAATTTTGCAAAAGGTTTGGGCAAGTTATAAATGAAAAAAGTTTTCATGGTCTAAAGAAAAATTTTTTAAAGTTATATTTTGTATTGGTAAAAAGATAAGTCAAATATTTCTTTTAATTCTAGTACAAAATTTTTTGTTTGTAACTTTAAGTACTTTGATTTTAAAAAAACCCCCTCTCCATCTGGTTTTGCAGGCATTTTTGTAAATTACCTTTTTTATCTACAAGAAATTTATTTTTTTGTTATTTTTATTAAAAAAAGTTTTTAAATAAAAGGGGGAAAAAGGTTTAATTATTCGAACCATTTTGATTATAATTGGATGTTATTTAAATGAGAGGAGTGTATATTTTCTGAAACATTAAATATGCTTGATTTATAAAAAATATGTTTACTACCATTATTGTTATTATTCAGGATTATCTTTTTGCAAAAAAAAAAAAATTAAAATAAAATCCTTTATAATAATAAAAACAAACAAAATTCTAAATTTTAATAAGCATAATTTAAGTAAATCCAAAGGGGGGAAAAAAAAAACTGGGGAGAGGAGAATGTTGACTAAATTTCCCAGAAAAGGAAGGAATCAAAATATCTTTATTAAAACCAAGAAAAAGAAAACTTGTAAAAAATCAAGTTTGAAATTAAGGAACTTCATCCAAAAAAAAATTATCAGATATTGATTTCATTCCACTTGATGCAAATTCAACAGGAGCTGATGTAAAAATACTATTGAAAGGGGGATTTTTTTTAACAAAATAAAGGCAAAAACGAAATTTATTGGGAAATAATAGATACAGTGTTATATTTTTTGGTATTTTTTTTCAAATAAATTCCCAAAAAAATTCACCAAATTTTGGTGCTTTAAACAATGTATGCAGCTCACTCTTTTGTTTTAAAAAGCGTGAAGAAAATAGGTAAATTGTTTAAACATTTCAAAGAAATTAAATGTTCATGATAAATCAAAATGTTAGCTAATTTAAATTAGTGTGTATGTTTTTTTATTGATTACAGAGTTTTAAAACCAAGTTTTTGGGAAAAGGGTATAGGTACAACGGGGGTGGAATACATATAAATCATTGCATGTGTTTGTATAATGGTGAAAGCATTTTAGTTTCACATTTTTAAAGAGGCCAGTGGTCTGTTTTCAATTGAAAAAAAATGGCCCAGGTAAAAGGTCTCCTAAAGAAAATTCCCCCTTTTTTAATGTTTTTTAAAACTTAATGAAAAAATGATCTTGTTAATTTGAAATGGGTGTTTCCATATTTCATTGCTACAAAGCAAAAAAAAAATTTTGCTTGATTGTTTAATGAGACCCTTTTTTATTGTCATTTGTAAAAGATTCTGACAGAATGTTTTGTTTAGGTATTTTGTTGTTAAAGTGATTTAAAAATGCACTTTAACGAATTTTTTGTAATATATTTTAGGGAAATGTAATATCCAAGAACATTTTTAAAAATTATAGATAAAAATTTTATGGGGTTGCTCCATAGTATTTTAATGAAATAATGAATATTTTCATTGTATGAAACAAAGAATTTTTAAAAAAAGAAAAATATTTGAACGCAGATTAAATAATATGAAAATATGGATTTACTTGGTTGATTACTCTGTGGTTTTTTTATCTTTCTATACCCGGGGGAAACCCCCCAAAATATCAGTCTTTTTTCAAAATTGCCCCGGGGCAGGGGAGTGGTATTTTTTAAAGAAATCCTAAGTAATTTTGAAACATGTGATTTAGCAAGTTAGTGTCTTAAGTACTAATACTTGTATTTTGCTTTAATAAAAGAAATGTATAATGTTGTTTAATGTAAATAGCCCCAATTAATTGCTTATTGAAATTTTTCATACTGAATCGCACTAGTTTCATAAATTATTTGGGTTTTGTTTTACAAAAAGGAATATTATTTTTCAGATATTGTTGCGTCGAACAAGAGAAAACCAGGTAAAAGATTTCTTCCCTCCCAAAAGTTTGTAAGAACATGTGAGTTAGATTTGATTTGAGGATTTTTTGAAATCAAGATAGATAAGGGAGATACATAGATAAGGGAGAATTCCATTTTTTTTTAATTGAGGAAATGAAAGGATAAATTGAAAGGGAAATGTTTGTAGAAGGAATATTAGTGGGTTAATTTTTGATTTGTGTCCAATATTTGAATTATCAGGTTCATTTGTGCAAAGTAGATAAAATAAAACTGGGTAGGGAAATAAGTGAGTTAAAAGACCTATGCATTTGTACACAATGACTGGACAAGGTGTTGCTAATATAGAAAAAACCCAAAAGAAGGATACTGCGATAAGAATAATATTAATTTTTCAAACTCAAAAGGGGGAAAATTTCAATTAATAAGGAAGGAAATTTTTGAATTGATCGTAGATTTTTGTACCCCTTTGCGAATAGCCCAAGAGTGTCAAGTGCAGATGTGTTTGGAAAGATGCTTGCAAAAATGTTTTTCGAATGTTATTAATATGGAGTTTAAACAGTGATTTTGGAGTCCTAGATAGTTGCATTAATTCTAAGAGTGAAGTAGTAGAGAGTTTGATGTTATTTTCTTTGAATCTAGAAAGGATAACAAATCATGGGAGATTGTTATTTTTACCCGGTTTCCATTTTGTTTAAAATTAGTACAAGTTTGGGAGGGAAACGTCACCTTACCATTTGATTTCTTCCAGTGGGGGGGGAAGAGAGGAGTGTTTGCAAGCAGATTTGTTTTGATTGCCGTACGTTTGCTTTTTCAGTCATTGTGTGGGGTTTTTTTTTTGTGAGCTGGATTTAAAGTCCCGTGATAATGCTTTCTGAATCTATTTTTGTGTTGTACGAGCTTCTATGCTCTGATTTTCTATCGGACTGGTGAGAATTGTGTTGGTGAAATTTTCGATCTCTCTCTAGATGATTCGTGTTTTGGACATTGTGGAAACTAGAGACATGTTTATTTAAGGTGAAGTTGGGGTTTTTAAAAGGGAAAATTATGGTTGGGGTGTTATGTGGGTAATTGCAGGCACTCAGTGTGACTGAAATGACTGCTGGTTTGGAATAAGTGAAAATATTAGTATGAGATGGAACAGAAGTGTGGTTATGATTTGGAGTAGAACAATAAATGGTGCGCCCAGAATGAACAAGGGGTGAAAGGAGAAGATAAAGATTTTAGTTCAATTTTTCCTGTTCTGCACAAATCAACTTGTGCACGTTAGCATTCAAAGGGCTCGGAGACCGTAGTGTTGATCGGGGTTGGTTTTTAAAAACCCAGAGGTTGAATGATTTCAAGGTAATTTTGGTATTGAATAGAATTCCCGGTGTGTAGCAGGGAATCCAGAGAATTTTGTTTGAGTTGGCCAAACCAAGGATCGGAGGTGACATGGAAATAATTGTAGGTTTTCTTTCTCGGGTATCCGAGAGTTTTTAGATTGAAAATTTATAGTCTGGGTAAGCCTTTGATAAGGATTCACAACTGTTTCCGTAACCACGGGGGATTGTTGTGTGCAATTTTAGTCTCTCTGTGGGGGGATCCACAGGTATTAATTTGAGTGATGTTTAATTTTAGGGGACAGAATGAAGGGCGAGGTGTTTCTTTAGATGTTTTTCTGAGTGTGGTGATGGAACGTTTGTTTTTTTGGGCAGGTGGTAGATGCAAAGGGGGTTTTGTTCATGGGGAAAATTTAAATTGTGAAAGAGTTGTTTGTATTTCCCGTGGTTCATTTTCTTTTTGCCCCGGGGTTTCCTCTGAGTCCTGGTTGAGATTTGATTCGACCTAGTCTATAAGCAAAATCTTTCCAATAGGACAGCAGACAGTTTTAAGGAAAGGGCAACCACACAAAGATTTGGGAACGGGCATTAGATCAACGGAGTGAAAAGGGAGGGCCATTTGATGAGCAAGAGTCAACACCCAAGCCTGTTTGCGAGAGGGCTGTTAATTCACATGCAGAGGCCCCCCGCCAAATTGAGCGGGCCACGCCACGGGTCCAATCTCCGGGGGAAAGGGGGGAATTCCCTGGTTCTTGGTTTTTAATTTTCACGTTTAAAAGATCCTTTACAAATACATTGTTTAGAAACTGTAGGGATTTCCCCCTGCGGCTTTTTCCCCCTAAAAAAAATCGAGAGTAGGTATCTTGTACAAGGTGCAGAATACGCGCTTTTAAAAAAATTTTGAAAATTTGTTTACAACTTTCCCAAAAAATTGATGCAAAAATTCCATTAAAAAACTTACTTTTTATTCTACACAGATTTCCTTCCCCATAATACCTTAAGGTTAACATATTTCAGTCCCAGGCCAAACCCCAAAACGGGGGGAGATGATGGGTGGGTCGGGGATCGAAGAGCGTGGGTTGCTTTGCATTATCCCATGGTCATGAAAAAATTCCGGGGGAAAAATCTTCACTCGGCAATTTTGGACCAAAAGGAAGCAATAGAAAGTAACCCAAAATTTTTTTGGAAAAAACATTTTTAAAATTAAAATTTTACTTTTTTAAAAAAGCAAAAAAAACATTTTTTTTTTTTTGAACCATTCCATCTTTTTTTCATTTCCAAAACACTTAGAAGGGGGGGGGCATAAGACTTGGGTTTTAACGTCTCCTTTTTGTGTGTTCCCCCCTTGTCATTCCGCTGAATAGTCCAGGGGAAAGTGGGGTTCAAATTTATGTTTTGCTTTTTCATTTAAAATTTTTAAATTTCCCCTTCACAAAAAAAATGGCACAGTTGGAAGGGCCGTTTGAATCAAAAGGACAGGGTTAAAAGCGATCCTTTTTTTAAATTGTTAATTATTTTTTAAAAAATTTAAAATTTCTTTAAAAAAAAACTTTTGCCCCAAAACACTTTTCCCGGCGTTTAACCGGGCCCTTCCTATAAATTTTCCCCCTTCAAAAAAAACGCCTTAATCTTTTTGCGCCCCCCCCCCCGGCGTTTATCGGGGTTTTACCCAAAATGTATAACTCAAACCCTGTTTCCTTTTTTTTTTAGACAAGTTGTTTCCCCCGGGGCTGGGAAAAAAATTTCAAATCGAAAACATGTCCGAAATTCACCCTCTCCAACTCTGGTAAAAAGAACAGTGGACTTGAATATTCATACTATTTTGCAACTTTTTAAAAAAGTTGTATGTTGAAAAGTAAAAATTTTTTAATAACCAAATTTCACAACCAAAAAATTTTGAGCATTTTTTTTAAATGTTCATTTAGGGGAAAAATTTCATGCAATTTTTTTATAAAGATTATAAAAAATTTTAATTGGTGTTATGAAAAAATTTAAAATTTGGGGATTTTTTATTTAAAAAAAAAATTTTTAAACAAATAATAGCATGTATTTTTTTAAATTGACAAAGAATTTAAATTTTGAAAAGAAAAATATAGAAATAACCTTTTAAAAAAATATATACATTTATTAAAAAACAAAATTTTATAATAATAAATAAAAAGAAAATTTAAGCTAGCTATTGAAAATTGTTTTTTTAATGTTTTACTTAAAAATACAAATAAAATTATAAAAAAAAAAATTATGGGGAAAAAATCTGAGAGAGAGATATATATATTTGTATGAAAAACATTAAAAAAACTGTAAAACGTTTTTTTTTTTTTAACTGTTTTTGGGCCCATTTTGTTTAGTAAATTATTTAAAAAAAAAAAAAACGTTATACAAAAAAAAAAGAATGAAGAAAAACTATCGTTTTTGCACCCCTTTTAAAAAATTGAAGTTGAATATTCCCATAACCATTCATTAACATAAGTTATGAAAGCAGCAAAATTGCCCTTTCAAAGACAGTGACCTTCTATGCGATGTGCAAACCTTTCACCCCCTTCCTCAGACTTGCAAAAATTGGGCCCAAAAAAAAAAAAGCTTTTCTAGAAATATTTAAAAAAAATTTTTTTAAAAGCAATTTTTAATGAATGCTTTCAAACAACACATCACTGCAATCAGTGGCGCCCCAAAGGGGTCCTAGGTCCGGACCCCCCAAAACCCCGATTTTTTCCATTGATTTAATTTAAGTTTATAGTGTAAATTTAATTAAATATTTGTTATTAATGATTCATTTATTTAAATTTAAAGCTAATTATTTATTCAATAATTGTTTTTTTCTGTGTTTTGTTCCCCAAAATCACAAAATCAAAAAGGGGCATGATACAAGAAGGGTACTTTCAACCCCCCCTTTAAAAATTTTTTGTGCGCTACTGATTGCAACAACGTAATTTTCAAAAAAAAAATATTTTTAAAAAGGGAAAAAAAAAGAAAAAAACAATTTTTTTTTCTTTTTTTAAAAAAACGTAATTTTTTAAATAATTTTTCAATCTTATACAGATTACGGGTAATATCGTTCCCACACATGGGAAAAAGGGTTTTTTGAGATTTTTTTTAAATAAAAGTTATTTAAGTAAAATTTTGAGTGTTTTTTGAAAAATCGTTTTAAAAAAAAAATTGACATTTATTTTTTTAAATGACTGGTTCTAAAAGAGAAAAGCATGATTTTATTATTGTACAATATCATTTCATTAACTTGAAAGAAATTGCAAGCAGAACGATTTGGAAATCATCTTCATAAAAAAGTGCGATTTTAAAATCATTCTAGAAAAAAAACGTAAAAATAGAAAATATCATTATTTTGTAAAATAAATTAAACCGTATCGTGGCGAAGTAAATGATCTTTCCGATTTTTTTTTGGTCCGAGTCTCAAAAAATTTAAATGCCGTTTTAAAAACGTCTGAAAAAAAAAGTTCGGAGATTTTAAACTTGGGAACGGGGGAAAATGGCACTAATTATGCTTTTTAAGGTTTGGATTGGAATATCGGAATATAAATGGTCAAAACGGATTCCTTGGATCATTCCCGATCTTTTGGTACCTTCGGCAAGATTCTGCGTCGTGCGGTTCGTGAGAAGATACACCTAGTCCAGTGGCGCACGCAAGGGGGTCCGGACCTCCCCAAAGCCCTTGATTTTTTTTCCGATTGGTTATAATTCTACGTATATAATACGTAAAATTTAATTAAATATTTGTTATTAATGATTAATTTTATTAATTAATGCTAATTATTTATTCAATAATTAGTTTTTACTGTTTTTGTTCCTGAAAATCGACAAAATCAAAAGGAGAATAATACAAGAATGCTAGACTTTCGACCCTGGACCCCCCTCCCCCTTTGAAAAATTCCTGTGTGCACTACTGATCTGTCTTATATATTTTTGTAATATATATATTTACTTTTGTGTGTGTTTTCAAGAAGGAAACCTTCACGATAATTTGTGCTCGAAAAAAAAAACGGGATTTCTCCAAAACAATCCAATTAAATTTAACGAAATTTATAACATATATGTTATGAGACTATTGGGTGAGTGAGTGAATATTAACTTCACACTGTTCAGCTACACGAGGGCTTTTGGGGACGGAACTCATCATTTTGAACAATGGTCAAGTGACGAGGATGACACTTGAGCTGTCACCACTCTCTACGGCAATGGGAGGACTTTGAGTCTCGACAGATTTAACGTGCATCAGCCCGTCTACATAGTGGGGTTTTAGTAGCATCAGGACTCAAACCCATGACACGCCGTTCACGAGTTCGTCAACAAAACCACTAGGATACAGTGACTACATCATTGACCGAATTAAGTGAGCGAAATTGAACTGAGTATCCATTTCTCAATAGAAAAATAAGGGCTGTGGTAGCCCAGTGGTCAAGGTATCGGATCATGGCAGGCATGTCATGAGTTCGTGCCCAGTACCACTAAAGATCCGCCATGTAGGGCAGCGATGCACGTTAAATCTGTCTAGAGCTGAAACGTCCTCCCGTTGGTGTGGTGTGGTAGTTAGGAGAGAAGGTGCCAGTTCAGAGGTCGTCCTCGTCACCTGACCATGGTTCAAAATTACGAGGTCTGTCGCCAAAAGCCCTCGTGTAGCTGAACAGTGCGACGTTAATATTCACTTACTTACCCCTACAACGTTTTGCAGTGTAGCACAATACGTTTCTACTTCTTTTGAACGTCAGTAAGCATTTGAGTACATACGAGTTGTATTGGATAAATTAGTAGACTCAAATTATGGATTGAAAAATAAAATAAAAAACCCTATCTTGCGTTTCAGCGCAAACAACACCAAGAAAGAGAAGATAGTAAGCGAAAATTTCCCAAAATTGGCAGCCTTCTGCGAGTACTTCTGGTTCAAGTATTTCTGTTAATAATGAAATTCTCTTAAACACATACATTGTGAAGAGCCAAAAAAATTTGTACACCTGCCTAAAATTGTGTAGGGCCCTAACGAGCACGGATTCGATTAATGTTTGAAGTAGTGCTGGAGGTAATTGACACCATGAATTCTGTAGGGCTGTCCATAAATCAGTAGGAGTAAGAGGAGATGGAGATCTCTTCTGAACAAAACGTTGCAAGACATCTCAGATACGTTCGATAATATTTATGTCTGGGGATTTCTTTTGACATGTAGGGTCCATGGATTCATGTGAGGTGGTCTCCATACCTGTACACGTCCATTAGCTCGATTCAATTGGAAACAAGACTCATCAGACCAGGCAACGTTTCTAGTCATCAACAGTCCAAAGTCTGTGTTGACGAGCCCAGGCGAGGCTTAAAGCTTTGTGTTGTGTAGTCAACAAGGGTACACGAGTGGACCATCGTCTCCAAAAGCTCATATCGATGATGTTTCGTTAAATGGTTCGCGCGGTGACACTTGTTGATGGCCCAGCATAAAAATCTGCAGCAGTTTGCGGAAGGGCAGCACGTCTGTCATGCTTAGGGG
The DNA here is from genome assembly GCA_019973955.1 of Trichonephila inaurata madagascariensis. Classification (NCBI taxonomy): domain Eukaryota; kingdom Metazoa; phylum Arthropoda; class Arachnida; order Araneae; family Nephilidae; genus Trichonephila; species Trichonephila inaurata. The sequence continues at coordinate 18,369 of BMAV01011181.1, forward strand.
TCTCAGGGGTGTTAAATTTTTCTAGAGGTCTCAAAATATAAATAATTTTCAAACAGGTATAATTTTAAATTTAAATTAAATGATTCGAATCTTTTACACATTATTTATAAAAGAATGGGGCTTCAGAAAAGTATTGTCGGTTACGCTTGGCGCCATCTCGTTCTGTCGCCAAGGGTGTGGGCTCTCCTAGGATTTTACCGCATTCTTTATTTTCATTATAACATGATTTCCGAAAAGAAAGAGGAAAAATATTACATGCAGATATATATGTTAAATATTAAGTTCAGAACACATATGTTGAAAATATTAATGATATTAAAATTCTATATTTCAAAACCTTGAAGTATAAGCAACACACTCAGGAAATATTTACGTGTATCAAGAATTAAACATCATTGAAAATTTTTTAAAATATATCTCAAATGTTATGCTATTTACCTCAAAATCAGGTACGCAGGGTGTTCTGTACACCCCAGCAAAAAGAAAAGCCTCTCAGAATTCCAAAAAGACTGCTGTAGGTTTAGTTTATACTACTCTTAGTCTCTTTAGTATGCAACAAATTTAATAATTTTATTTGTAAAACTCAAAAACATCTTGTACTTTATAAATATGTATCATAATTGACTTAAAATTTTTCATAATTAAATAAATGCATTAAAAGTTTGAGGTGTTCTCATCAATCAGCAACTAACAACAGAGCAAAAACAGACGCGAGTGATCCCATGTTAATAACTGACATACCTGGGGCTTTTGGGAAGAAATTCTTGTTAAAATGTTTCAGAAAAACAGAAATGATCCCACAATAAAAACTCGAAAATTAAATACTTATGTTTACTTCAATTAAATTATGAAACTTCTTGACATGTATCTTCACACATTGTTAAGCATAAATATTTAAACTGGATTGGTGAATTTTAAGAAATAATTTAAGTAATGATAAATTATGTAAGGAATTAATTCCATTTCAATTTTAATATTTAAATGTAATTTCTAAAAATGTTTTTTTAGTAAATAGTTTATTGAGCTCAAATTTAGAAAATTAAAAAAAAATATTTTAAATTTTCAAATAATACAACTTTCAATTCATCATAAGCATATTTACTAAATTCTTATGCCTTGTCAACTCTTATTCAAATAAAATTTTGAATATTCAATCTTAACAAAAAAAAACCTGTGTCTCGGATGATTTTTCCAAGCTATACATCAGGACATCTTATTGCAGTAACCAAATCTCTTTTTTCGCAGGATCTTTTATGTAAGATTGTAAATTCATCTATTTTTTCAAAACATCCCATTCACTGTTAACAATCTGCGTCAATAAGACAACTTGAACTTATTGCTTCCTAAAGAAAAATAATTAAATCGTGGATTACTTTTTTACAGTTTTATAACACTCCCATAATTTAAA
>BMAV01011184.1:0-23927 GCA_019973955.1 Trichonephila inaurata madagascariensis
ATTAACACTTTAAGAATCCCCCTTTTTTTTTCTCGATTGACCAAGAACACCCTTTCCTTTGTGTATTTTTTTTAAAAACTTTTCCACACCCAAATTGCAACAAACAGAACAGAAAAGTCATATTATGTCCACCCACAAAAAAAACAACATTTCGCAACAATATACCCACTAAAAAAGCCAACATTTAATATATAGAGGTTGCAAGGATAAAACCTCCGTATCGGTGTAAAAAATCACTTCCTCAAGATGAAAGGGTGGTTAAACGAATTACGGGAAAAAAAGCAGCGATTGGCAGAGAAGGTGTTTACTGTAGTCAAAGTCGTTCCAAGTGCAACGGAATTGATTCAAAAGCCCCATTTGATCGAAAAGATTGCTAAGGGGGTCCACTTTCTCGACAAAAAAACCACTTTAAAAAGCCCGGAAATTGGTGCTATTCTTTTTTAAAATCGAATCGGACTCACAGATCATTAAACTATACTTTAAAGAAGTTTGGAAACCCCCTTTCTGATCCGTATCATATTTCCCCCTTTTTCCCCTAAAAAATGAAACGTCCGCAAACCATTGTATTTTTCCCCAAAATGAGCAGTGAAATTTTTTATTCTTTCCGCCATTTTGTATATTAAACAAGCCCCGGAAAAACACGGCGGTAAACAAAACCCTTCCTGTGCACATGACCTAATTCTTTGCTGAGAAACATAGCTTTTTGGGGGCCCCGGGGAAGAAAAGGGGGGAAGATGAAACCCAATTTTTCCGTTTATGTATTGTTCCTTCTTAAAAAAAAATTTAAAATTCAGTAAAAAACGTTTCTTGGGCTTTTTTCGGTTAATTTTAAAGGAATAGGAAAAGGGGGAAATTTTTTTTCAGATATAAAGTACTCAAACATTAATATTATACCCTAGCTTCACTATCCTGTAAAAAAGATTTTCCCAATTGAAATTGTCATTGTGAATTCAAAAAAATTTTAACATTATATTGTTTCATTTGCGAACTCCCAAATTTTTTGAATAAAAATTTTTTCTTTTTATTTGATTTGATTTTTAAATTTTTGTCACACTTTGAAAAACGTGAGGGGCATTGGGGAAAATCCTAAATTTTGAATCACAATCAAGTAGCAGAAAAAAACCCCGAGCTACCACTCCCCTTCTAACTTCCACACCACGGGAGGGCTTTGAGACTCGACTGATTTAACATGCATATCCTCTTTAAGACGGATTGTTCATTCATTATCAATGCTATTAACCCGTTTATATTTAATATGAAATTCTACATGCGCCCCATGTTCTCAAAACAAGGGAAAACTACAGCTCAGATTTCATATACAGAAACTTTTTAAAAAAAAATTGTTACAAAAATACAGTTGATGGGCTCAGGGGTTTTCTTTGCCTAAGGTGAAAATAAACAATTTTCAAACAAATATAATTTTTGAAATTTAAAAATTAAAAAATTGAATTTTTCATTATTAATAAAAAAAATGGGTTTTAAAAAAAAAAAATGTTTAAAAAAATAATCATAATTTGAAAAAATTACAGTGAATATAAGAAACATTTTTTTTAAAAAAAAGTAATGTTTTCTTACCTTCTATTTCTAAAAAAAGTAGCCTTTGATGTATGAAACTTTATAAATTTTAAAATGTATCACACTCTTTAAACCCTACCCAATTTTAATACTATATATCTTTTGTTTTCAAAATATTTGTAAAATATTGAATTTTTTAAAAAATTTTAAAATGTGATTTTTTAGTTTTAAAAAATATAATTTATTATTTTATTTATACAAAAATAGCTATAGTAATAAGGATGCATTTAACTTTATAAATCAACTGATTGCTAGTAATTAGTGCTACTATTTTAGAAAATACCATGCTCAACGTAAAATTTAATTAATATTTCTTATAGAAATGCTTCTTATTTTCATATGCTTATAACTTCTAGAAATTTATGATTATATATTTTTAACTTTTTGTACTTTTTTGAAGCTTCATTCCTTTATAAATAATGTGTAGAAGATTCAAATTATTTTATTTTAATTTCATAGATTTATATCTATTTGAAAATTGTTTATATTTTCAGCCCTCGAAACAAAGTTAAAACCCCTGAGACCCTTAAATTTTCCCCATGTTCTTGTAAAAAACTTTCCTTGTTTCTTACATTGTAACTTATAAATCAGAAATTCGATTTAACAGTTTTTTTTTTTCTTTCGGTTTAGCGATTGTCATCTTTTTTCAATTCCTACTATTAGCACACAATCTCTATATATTTATTTGTTTGTTTATTTATTTATTTTTACCTTGGTGGAATTTTCAATAGTTAATAAAATACATTTTAAAGCGCTCAGTTGAACTGAAATTTTATATACATGATTATTTTGGATGACAATAAAATAATTTAATTGTAATTAATAAAAATTAATTGATTAAAACTAATTAATCAAAGAATTAAAAATACAGCCACGTTGATATCATTTTTAGAGACTTAGCAACCATTTTGGCGACTTGTATCAAAACTTGAAAAGATTTTTTTTCTCACGTTTTAAAGCATTCAGTTGAACTTAAATTTTATATACACGATTGTTGTGGATGACAATACGATACTTTAATGATAATTAATAAAAATTAATTACCACTTAATGTTACGATCCTGTCATATGTTTATACATACATATTTATATTAATTGTAACTACTTAATAAAAAGTAGCTAAAATAAAATTTTTCTTTGTTGATTTAAGTAGGAATTGACTTAAAAAAATATTTTTATATTACTTGTTTCATTTAGAAGTCTCTCTAAATAGAAAAAAAAAGTGTATGCAATTTAAAATACGTATAAAAAAATCAGATGAAACTACACAGTCGGTTGCTTTTTAATCGGGTAAACATGTTGAAGAACACAATTCCATCTTCCATCGATATTACCATTCACCTTTTGTTTTTGAAGCTGGATACGAGGTCGTTGAATAGAGAAGACACGATCCTCAAGTTGCTGGTTACCATTTTGTTTAACCCACTCCATTAAAAGGTTAATACTTGGTCCAACTCAAAATCCATCAGCTGTGGTGCCTCATGACCTCACAAAAAAAAGGGATCTCTTTCTGTCTCTAGCGGATAGAAGTTCGAGCGCACGTGCCGTAAAGTGATGGATGGCATTTAATTGGCCACGGCAAGTGTTCCACGACACATGATTGGCGTTTCTGAAAGCACGTCACGTAACCCAGGTACACGTGTCTGTTCTGTGTTTTGTTCTTATTCTTATTGTGTCGATAAATTTCCCCTCTGGTTGTGTTCAAGGAGTTGCGATCGCCTTGACTTTGATTAGCAGGTGCCTGCTTAAAAACCCCATCATTTCCTGCACTGATTGGTTTTCAATCCTGACATCTGACATGGAAGTTGGGCAATGTTTACAGCTGAGCATGTCCCGGTGTTATAGGGATAAAAAAAGAGTAGGGAGGGGGGTCGTTTCTGAAAATTGGAAATTTAGAATTTTTGGCAAGTGAGCGAAACCTAGCCACGTGTCACTAGAAGGATCAGATTTGAAATCCATGAAGGTTGAAGACGTTTTAGGGAAAATTTTTGTTATTAGCATGAATGTGATGAGATAATGTTGGGTCATTTGAATAAATTGTGGTAGGGTCAGAATAGATTGTTCATCTGGCATATGAACTGATGGAACAAGTGAAACTAATCGGTGATAGGAAGGATAGATTTATATATATATTTTTTTGCTCTGGCATAATATTAACCTATTTAAGTCATTTATTTACCTGGAGCATTCAAAAATATTTTGCTATATTTTAATCTTTTATAAGGTTATTTTTTTTCCTTGTAATGTTAAGTTGAAATATTTTTGATATTTAGGTTGCTTTATAAAAAGAAATTCATTTAGCTTACTACTTAAAATTAATTTGATTTTTAAGATTACTTTTTGGCTAGAAGTATGTTCCTCACTAACCGCTGGGAGCTATTTAAAGATAGGACATCTTATGTTTTTATACTGCATTCCATGATATTCATAAAAAATGATTTGTAAATACTAAAATATACTGAAGGAATTATAAACAAGATATATATTTTGTATAAAAAAATGTAAGAATTTATACATATTAATTTCCATGAAATTTCAGAAAACAGGGATTTATACATAATAGGACATCGCAAGCTTAACAAGAGTATCTTGTTCTCATGTGCTTTAGTAAAGCTGAAATGGCAAAGTCTATATTTTTTTGTCATATGGTAATATTTGGTGACCCATATATTGGCATATGTTCACCAACTTTAAGGTATCCGATTATGTTCGGAATCGTGATTTTGCAAAAGCGCATAAATTGAAACTTTCCATGATATTTAGTGTCACTTAGATTAGAATACACGTATAAAATTATTTTAAGGACATTTTGACAAAATTTTTTTATTTAAATACAATAATTTGGCAAAAAAATATCTTAGAATAATATTTTTTTTCAAAATGTTCTCCTTTTGTGAAAAATGCTTCTATTATAATAATATTTTGCCTGTATATAGCTCAGACCTCTGTACGGAGGCTCAACTAGAATTTTTGAAATATATAACTTAGAAGTGGGTTTATCCATGTTTTTACGACAACAGAGGGGAGTAATTTTAAGAAAAAAACGCCGATAATTGTTTCAATGGGTTGTAACTGAAAATAATGTGAATTTTTCAAAAATCATAGTTGAGCCTCTGTATAGAGGTCTGAGCTTTTATACAGGCAAAATATTATTATAATAGAAGCATTTTTCACAAAAGTAGAACATTTTGAAAAAAAATATTATTCTAAGTTAATTTTTTGCCAAATTATTGTATTTAAATAAAAATTTTTTGTCAAAATATCCTTAAAACAATTTTATATATGTAGTCTAATCTAAGGGACATTAAATATCATGAAAATTATCCATTTATGCGCTTTTTTAAAATCACGGTTCCGAACGTAGTCGGATACCTTAATCAATCGTACTTCATCTGGAACAGTTTTCTTGCTGCTCAGGAAATGTGCAGGACTTCTTTATTCCTTTGACTTGAAAATCCAGGTATCAATTATTCTTCCAGCCGAAATGCTATCAGCACAAATCATAGGTAGTAAAATACTTTCCCATAGAAAGTAACAAATTAATTACCTTATAAAGGGATAAGGCAAAAAAAAAATCATGATTGAATTAAACAATATTTTTTTTTGCATATTTAGATGTAATGAACATCTGTATTAATAAATAAAGTAAAAACGTAGTTTTGAAAAGAGTTGCAATCTAGTTGCATGTTATATACAGAGAGTATGATATTTAAAATAGTATTTTTATCGAGTAGGCGGAAGGATTTTAGGAAGACTATGAGTTTTGACGAGTGAGAGAATATTTATGTCTCACTGTTCAAATACTCCAGGGATTTTGGCGACGTATCTCGTAATTTTAAACCACGGTCAAGTGACAAGGACAACACCTGAGCTGGCAGCCCCCTCTCCTTACTACCACACCAATAGGAGGACGTTTGACCTCTCGAAATATTTAATGTGCATCGCTCCTCTACACGGCGAGTTTTCAGTGGTACTAAGCTCGAACTCATGACACGCCGGTTAGGAGTCCGTTACCTTGACCACTAGGCTATCGCAGCCACATGAGTTTGGACGAGAAAGAAATAAAAAAAAAAGCCTAGTTATATTGAATTTCAGGTTTAATTGCTATTTCTATTCAGCAGCTAAGAGTTTTAGTTGCAATAATCATTAAAAATACTACCATGCAAGTACTTTTTCTGTTTCACTGGCGCAATCGATAAAGTCGCCGTTTTAGATACTTAAGGTATCCGACTACGTTCGGAACCGTGATTTTAAAAAAGCGCATAAATGGATAATTTTAATGATATTTAATGTCACTTAGATTAGAATACATGTATAAAATTGTTTTATGGACACTTTGACAAAAAAAAAAATTTAAATACAATATTTTGGCAAAAAATTAACTTAGAAAAACCTTTTTCAAAATGTTCTTCTTTTGTGAAAAACGCCCTATTATAATAATATTTTGCCTGTATATATCTCAGACCTCTCTACAGAGGCTCAACTAGAATTTTTGAAAAATTCACATTATTTTCAGAGTTACCACCAATTGAAATAACTATATCGGCGGTCTTTTTTATTAAAATTGCTCCACACACTCTGTTGTCGTAAAATATGGATAAACCCACTTCTAAGTTACATATTTCAAAAATTCTAGTTGAGTCTCTGTAGAGAGGTCTCAGCTATATACAGGCAAAATATTATTATAATAGAAGCATTTTTCACAAAACAAGAACATTTTGAAAAAAGGTTTTTCTAAGTTAATTTTTTGCCAAAATATTGTATTTAAATAAATTTTTTTTTGTCAAAGTGTCCTTAAAACAATTTTATACATGCATTTTAATCTAAGTGACACTAAATATCATTAAAATTATCCATTTATGCGCTTTTGCAAAATCATGGTTCCGAACGTAGTCGGATATCTTAAAAGGTAAGCAAAAAGGTATTGAGTAATATAAAACTTCTTGAATTGCAACGCAGAAGTATTGAAAATGTGGTGGCTCAGTTACAGCGCATTAATAAGTTTCAATTTAACTTAAACTGATATATGTTTGTCTTATATTGATCTATTACTGACTGTTTTTATTACAAATAATATTCTATTTATATATTGCTGTTTTTATATTGCTATTTTATTCTTTTTAGTGTTTATATCCAGCTATTATATATTTTTAAGATTTCGATTTGGATCTTGGTACTGTTATTCCTCTTCAAAAAATATTTTGTATTCAGATTCTGGCAACATGCTACAAATAGTTAATAGCAGAGGTTGCGTCGAAGTCTTATGACGAGTAGAAATAAAATGAGAATTTGAAACAACTCTTTGCTGATTAATATGCATTATGGCTGTCGCTTTTCTTAATTGTAAAACAGACGGGGGAGGGGGGGAGATAAAATATTATGAATATGATGTTGAATAAAACTATTAGTCATTATCTGTTTGCTAGTTTTGGAAAAATCATTTTAGAAGTTGAAAAATTAAACATGTTTTTGAATTAGTTGAAAACTTTTTCATGGAATTTAACATGTAACTATTGAAGTTTGTTATTATACGGATGATCTAGTCAATAGAGAAGGAAAACCATTCCCACACATATTAGTAATAATAACAGTGTGACGTCTTCGATTGAGGTGAACCTCACCCATCTATTCATGCGAAGTTTCATGGCTCCAAACAGTCGTTAGGTGACAAGAGCACGTTGCCATGGGGTCATTGTTTATTGTCTGACCTCGGACAAATGCAGACATCGAGTCTGGAAGTTGCAATATCTAAAAAAAGCCGGTGACAATAGGTTGACATATAGGCGAAGCCTGTCTGAAAACCGGTGCCGAGAGAATGGGGTTATAAAACCCAGGTGGTGTGATGAATAAGAGTTTCAGAAGTTAGATGAGAATTATAGCGCCCTTAGATTCCAGACGACCAGGGAAAGTGTTTGTGTTTGCCGCACAAATACGAGAGCGAATGTGGCCGGGGGCGAGGGCAGACCTTTTTTGGCCTGCCAATGAGGAAGACGAGTGGCGTGTTGTGGACCCGCCCCTGGTGTTTAAAAGGGGTTGATTTTGAGGAGAGAGGGCTTGAGGAAAAAACTTGGAGAGAGCCCTGGAGTGAGACAGATGGAGCCCTGGATGGAAACAGAGAGATAGTGCCCTGGATGGAAACAGGGAGATAGAGCCCTGGAGTGGGGACAGAAAAGAGCCCTGGAGGGAGACGGATATAGAGCCCTAGAGTGAGACAGATAGAGAGCCCAGGATGGAAAACTTGATATAGAGCCCTGGATGGAGAAAATTGGAGAGGAGCCCTGAAAAGAAAAGGAATTAGCGAGTGCCTTTTGGGAAAAAGGATTGAACTCCCGTGAAATAGACTGTCCGCCCGGCTTTTAGCATATTTATTGGACTTTTTAGTAACCTATGGAGCAAATAAATACTGCTTTAATTTTAAAATGAGGCTGTGACAAATTTTCTTGTTTGCTAACTACTCACGACGTTACAACAGCATTTGGCGACATTTTTTGAATTGTCAACATTTTTTGATTATGCGACGTAATTGATCAACGGTGTATATTGCGTAACAGAATTTGATATTTTCATCCAATGGTACTTACATATTATCGCAACAATCGACAACATTCAAGATAACTCGCCAAGTTGCCAACTCCAATTTCGCATGTGTTGTATGCAATGCATCGACAATCATGTGCTTCGTTTTAAATGCCGTCAATAAGTTGCGATAATACGTAAGTACCCAACCAACCATTAAAAATATAAAAATCTGGTGCTTACATATTATCGCAGCCGTATTGACGACATTATACGAAATGAAGCCCATGGGTGCCAATTCAATACGTACGACACATGAGAAATCCCAGTTGCCAACTTAGCGAGTTATCTTGAACGTTGGTATTGCTGCGATGGTACGTAAGTATCAATAATCCTTTTCCTATCCAGCGTTTTTTACACTGTAGATATTTCAGAAAGGATACAGAAAGGAAAATACTTTAAATGCGTTCAGAAAAATCAGACAAAAATTATTACAATGTTAATTCTCTCTTGCGCGAAGAGTTGTTTCTTTTGTTAGAACAAAATTATATTTTAAGGGTTTTTCTGAATTGTATATTTTATATGGTTTCATTTAAAAAAAGTACAGTTGGACCTCCATTCTACGAAGCTCTATTTTGTGAACTTTTTCCTGGAACCAAGAACCTAGAAAGTATGAGTCTGTCACGAATTTTCCTCATAAAAACTTCTTTTCCGGATTTAGCGACTTCGTTAAATAGAGGTCCCATTGTATATCCAAAGATATTTAAAATTCGTGTTTATGCATTCAAATATATCCAAACACTAGGATATTTTATATAAATTTCTTTAATAAAGTTAAAAGGTAATTTTAATCATGTATTGCTTTAAGAAAATGTAACAAGGCAATAAATTCATTTAAGGTATCCGACTACGTTCGGAACCGTGATTTTGCAAAAGCGTGTAAATGGATAATATTTATGATATTTAGCATTACTTAGATTAGACAATGTATATCAAATTGGGTTAAGAATAGTATTAAAATAAAAAATTATTTAAGTACATTATTTTGACAAAAAATTAACTTAGAATAACGTTTTTTCCAAATGTTCTCCTTTTGTAAAAAAATGCTTCTATTGTATTAATATTTTGCCTGTCTACAGCTCAGATCTCTGTACAGAGGCTCAACTAGAATTTTTGAACCGCATAACTTGGAAGTCGGTTTATCCATGTTTTACGAAAACCGAAGGGAGAAATTTTAAGATAATTATTTCAAATAGTTTTAACTCTGAAAATAATGTGAATTTTTCAAAAATCATAGTTGAGCCTCTGTACAGAGGTCTGAGGTATATACAGGCAAAATATTAATACAATAGAAGCATTTTTTACAAAAGGGGAACATTTGGAAAAAGGTTATTCTAAGTTAATTTTTTGCCAAAATATTGTATTTAAATAATTTTTTTTGTCATAATGTGTCCTTAAAACTATTTTATACATGTATTCTAATCTAAGTGACACTAAATATCACGAAAATTATACATTTATGCGCTTTTTTATAAAATCATGGTTCCGAACGCGTAGTCGGATACCTTAAAATATAATTGAATATAATGATAACACACATACACATTGAATACAAATTTCTTTCGTGAAATGGGCCTGTGGTAAAAGGGAAAAAACAACTTATATAGGTTACTGAATGAGATAGAATAGTAGTATGTTAGATTCTCAATCTAAACTTATTTATATTTACATAAATGTTTTGTGTATAGAGCAATTTAAACTGTGCATTTGATGTGTTTTAAAAACATAACAATGGTTTTAACGGTATTAATACAGTAATACCTTGACTTACAGGAAATCGGAGTTACGCGATTTTCAAAGCTCGTCGATTCATCTTTTTTGTTTGTTTTCCTTCACTAAAATTCAGGCAGAATTAATGCCAGAGCCCGGTGAAATTGGTAATTTCACTGAAGAAGTTGTCGATCTGGCCAAGCAAATAAATTTAAAAATGGATAGTGATGACATTCAAGAACTGCTGGATTCTTCCCGCAACCAGGAGCTGACAGTTGATGAGCTCGTAGAAATGTATGATCAAGAGCAAAACATTGAAGAACTTGAGTCTTAAGACCCAGTTCAATCAGAAAATTTGAATGACGGTTGGTAATTTGACAGAAGACTCCCGTTTAATTGAAAAAGGTTCACAAATTTTAGAAAATGCATGTTTCAACGAAGAGCGTATTTTTTCAGCAAAACAAGAAATAAAAATATTAGTATGCTGCGAGGAAATATTGCGGGAGAAAAAAAATCTTGGAGCCCGGCAGACTGCTTGTTAGATTTTATGAAACCTTCTACATCAAAATAACTTTGGTTTGTTACCTAAGATCTTATTAAACATATTTTTTCTAAGATATTATTTTCTTTCGTTTCCACCCCCAACTAAAAATAATTTATACGTATTTCTATGCGAAATTACAAACTTATTTACGCGGTTATCACTTAGTCCCACCTATCACTCAAGTTCCGGGTATTACTGTATTCTATTTTAATCAATGATTATGTGTGGGGGGGGGGGGGCTCTAGAGCCGGACATACCGGACCCTTGCCCGGGGCGGCAAATTTTAAGGGCGGCATTTGGAGATCAAATTTGAAAAACATATTTTTTATTGTTACAAAAAATTTGATATATATTTTTTGAAATGTTATTGGGTCTGGGTTTTTCATTTATAATGTATCTTAATTTTTTTTTAATTTTTTACTCTATATATTTAATGACAGTTTTCTTTTATGTTGAAACTTGAAGGTTATGAGGCGGGAGCGTATGTTAAAGCAAAAAGTTTAATATGTTTACACATCTTTAACTAGTAACTTTCTCCCCATTCCGGAGTGAGGTCACAAGTGACATTCCTTTCACCCTTATGATGTCCGGTTCCAGCTATCCAAAAGGGGACAAGGGTAATAAGAGGTTTGGGTAGATACAGAGCCACTGGAGAAGCTTTATTTTAGTCTTGAGTGTAGTTATTATAAATTAAAACAAACGCTTGTAGTCCCCACCATTAGTAGACTATTTTTCGAAGAAATTGGACTGCTTAAATAAACGATTCCTTATCTTCCATTTCATTCGTTTGAAATAATAACAAATAACCACATTCTTAATTTCGAATTACTTTGAATTTTTTAAGACTTAAAATAATATATATATATATATATATATATATATATATATAATAATAGAGAGAGAGAGAGGAGAGAGAGAGAGAGAGAGAGAGAGAAAGGCAGCATTATGGAGAGAGGGGTGGCATTTTCCATTTTTGTCCGGAGCGGCAAAACTGCTAGAGGGGCTACTGTGTTCGTTGAATATTCAATAAAAAACTGTTTAATTCACATTTTTTTTCTAAAGTTCTTGTTTCTACGTTTACTTATTTTCTAATTAGATACAACATTCGGAGGCTTCACTGGCTCCATAATTTTTCAGCTACTTCTTCTTGATGTCGCGTTTTGAGTGTAACGTTGTCTACTTATACATATTTTTTCTTACTACCTTCAGGTATATAATAAGTGTTAAAAAATGTATCAATCCTCATGTAATTAATATTTCCCTACTAACAAAAAATACGTGATTATTATCTCCGCGCAGATTAAGATATCCGACTACGATCAGAACCGTGATTTTGCAAAATCGTATAATTGGTTAATATTTATGATATTTAGTGTCACTCAGATTATAAAACGTATATAAAATTGTTTTAAGAATATTATTACAATAAAAAATTATTTAAATACAATATTTTGGCAAAAAATTAACTTAGAATAATTTTTTTTTCAAAATTTTCTCCTTTTATAAAAAATGCTTCTATTATAATAATATTTTGCCTGTATATAGCTCTGACCTCTGTACAGAGGCTGAAATATAATTTTTGAAATATACAACTTAGAAGTGGATTTATCCATATTTTACTACAACAGAGGGAGAACTTTTAAGAAAAAAAACCGCCGATAATTATTTCAATTGGTGGTAACTCTGAAAATAAAGTGAATTTTTCAAAAATCTTAATTCAGATTCTCTGGAGAAGTACTTTATATAAGCAAAATATTATTATTATAGAAGCATTTTTTATAAAAGAAGAGCGTTTTGAAAAAAAGTTATTCAAAGTTAATTTTTTGCCAAAATATTGTGTTTAAATATTTTTTTTTTTGTCATAATGTCCTTAAAAACATATTATACATGTATTCTAATCTAAGTGACACTCAATATCATGAAAATTATCCATTCATGCGCTTTTTTAAAATCACATTTCCGAACGTGGTCGGATACCTTAAAAGTAATTCATTTTTCAACGAACACCAAATGAATATCTTGTGGGAAGAAAAATGACACCATAGCCTTTCGTTGAGATTGTTCAAGTTTCAAACAAGGTTTTGCAAAAGTCATTTGAACTGCTTGAAAAGCAAACTAAATTAATTGTTTACTTTCCTCGCCTTTGAATCTTTTATCATTACTCACAAAATTATTGCAAGATCTATTAGCGAATTCTTCTCTGATTCTTTACCGGCAATTAAGCTACAAATCCAATCACTACTTACTAATGAATTGTGTTTTTCTAATTAACTTATGACTATTGCTTTTTAAGACCTCTCCGATGAGAGCATATACTAATTGTCTATCTGTGCAAAAAAGGAATCATGTCTTGAAATTATTACACTCTAACTCATTTTTCATATTTTAAGAAAAAGAGTTAAAGGTGTAAAAGTCCAGTTGTCATTTGGATCATTTATAAAGCTTTTTTTTTTCCTTTTATCTCCAGCAATAATAACTTGCTATTTAAAAAGAAAATTAATGGAAAATGAGAAAGAAAAATCTTGCACTGAAAAAAAAAACGTACTGCAATATCCATGGGTTGGAGCATAAAATCATTCAAATGAGATATTTTTTAATTAAATTAGATAGTTGAGTTTGTTTCTTTTTTAGTTTTATGTTATACTTAAACTCTTCTCAAATGTTCCATGTTTTTTGGTTACATTTACTTTTCTCAAAGGGATTTATTTTATATTCAAATTATTCATTTTGATTCAAATTTTGTTTGTAAGTAGCAAAATTTCAAATTTGAGTTATTTATTTTTTATAATAAATAAAATCGAACATAAAGCTTTGATTACGTTGATAATCTTTTTAAAAATTTTACAACTGAGAAGAAAAAGTATTTTTCTGAGAATGCACAGCAAATTTATTACTTATTTCCCTTTTCTGTTAATGTTTCGGTTTGAAAACCTACGCGTCGATTTCTTCATTATAAATTCTATAAAAAAGAAATCAAAAGAAGCAATTTAAATGCACAGTGGCTTACAAAAGTGTTAGTACATTTGTAATTTTCTATAAAATTTAATGTTTTTGACTAATAAAAGTTCATATATAAGAATTGTAATTTTTTTTTATAATATCTGCAACATCTTCTCTTATTGCAATTACATAATCAATGTTTAAAAGATAGTATAACAATTATTTAAAAAAATAATTGTAAAAAAATGCTAAAAAATTACGTCACAAAAGTCTTTGTACACATAAAAAAAATCTAAACATAGCTTTTAATACTGTATTTCTTTCTTATTTTAGTACTTAGTAGGATATCTTTTAGCACCCACAACAACTTTTAAATGTCTTGGTATAGATTTCATCAGTTTTTTGTAATTTCTGCATCGATGTTCCTCCATTCTTCTCAGATCATTGTTTTTACTTCACATTTAGTTTTTTTATGTCATGTTTTCTTACTTTACATTCAAATTTTCACCAAATATGTTTTACTGGGCTTAAATCAGATGACTTAAGAGGTATTGTCAAAATTTGGGGACAGTTATTGAGATATCAGAGGCGTACATTGAGAGCAGTGCTCTTGAGGGTCATTATATTTTTAAAAAATGAAGTCGTCTTCAATACCCAAATTTTGCGGGGATAATTTCAAATGCTCATTGAGAAATTCTCAAGAATTTAGTTGGAACACTGAAGTACATGAAGGTAAAGGTGTTCTTGTGTGGAGGTGAAAATCAGCTTCAGCATTAGATAATTTGGTATTTCTTGATGGTATTTTGTGAATCATGAGCTCTATTTAAATATTTTAAAGAAGAATTTGAAATGATCCGCCCAAAATGTGGGTATTGGAATCGACTTCATTTTTTATCAAGATAATGACTCCAAACGCACTGCTCTCAACGTATGCCTCTGGTGTCTATCCGCCCAAAATGTGGGTATTGGAATCGACTTCATTTTTATCAAGATAATAACTCCAAACGCACTGCTCTCAACGTATGCCTCTGGTGTCTCTATAACTGCCCCCAAATTCTAAAAACACCTCCTAAATCACCGAAGCCCAATAAAACATATTTGATGAGAACTGAAACTTACAATAAGAAGACATGATAAAAACAAATTGTGAACTAAAAACAATAATCACAGAAGAATGGAGGAATATCGATGCGAAAATTATACAAAAACTGATTAAATTAATACCAAGACGTTTAAAAGCTGTTGTGGACGCTGAAAGATATCTTAAGTATTAAATTAAGAAAGAAATACAATATTTAAGGGGAGTTGGAAACCTCTCTCTATATATATACTGACAATGTTAAATTGGCTGATTTCGATGTACCTTTTCTCAAAATCTGTTATATGCACAACTTGAAATTTTTCATACAATTGAAGTACACCTTTCTCTTTATACTGAAATGAGTTTTTAGCTAATTTTGAATTTTTAAATAATTTATAAAATATGTTATCAAACATTGCGAAAATTGACCCATTTTTCACCTAAAAACATTTGTAAAAAATAAATTTTTGAGTTTTTTACAAAAAGCTCATTTTAGTATATATTAGATATCCTTTTAAATATATTATAAAATCTTTACATACCTGTGAACAGTAGTTTCTCAGAAAAGGTACATCGAACATCAAAATTTACATTTTGAGATAAATTGATTTTAACGTATACAGTGGATTTCTAATCGGCTAGGAAATAGAAAAATGAAATGCTCAATTTACAATAAAAGTTATAAGTTTTGGTTTATATCAGTCGAACGTCAACTTTAAGCAGAAACGAAGCACTTTGTTTACATTTTTCACCATTCAAGTGGGCGTGGCCCAGTTTCAACGATTATTTCAAAATAGGTTTTAAGGACTTCTAATTACCCTAGAGGTTAAAGTAAAGTATTTTTAGAAAGGTTGAAATCTATACAATTTGAAATTGTAAAAATCGCAAATTGTGAAAAAAATATGATTTTAGCTTTCCAACATCCCTTAAAGCTATGTTGAGATTTTTTTTTTTTAAGTGTACGAAGATTTTTGTGGCATAATTTTTTAATAGTTTTTGATTATTAATTTTTTAAAATAATACTTATACTATCTTTTAAAAATTGATTATGTTATTTCAATAAGAACAAGTTTTGCAGGTATTACAAAAAAAATTCCAATTCCAATATATTAATTTTTATTAGTCGAAAATATTAAATTTTATAGAAAATTGCAAGTGTACCATCACTTTTGTGCGCCACTGTGTGTGTGCAGGGAAAATTTTACCAAAAAACTCTATTAGTTCAAAAATTTATGAACATTAGTCAAAAGAAGGAGATTGTGTAAGATCTAAGACATGCTAACAATTATTCGTGCAGGATTTAATCGATAATGGAACAAAAATTAGAGAGTTTAATATATGATTCCTAAACTTAAACTTAACCTTCAAAAAAAAAAAAAAAAAAAAGAACTACAATTACCCGGAGAACATATACGAAGGTTAGGAAATAAATACTACTTTTTAAAAAATAAGGTTTAATTTCAGTTTAGAAATTTTGTAATCAATAAAACATGACAAGATATGAATCAGACATTTTTTTTAAATTGAAATTTAATTTATTTTGGGGATTTATGCAAATTATTTAAAACTAAATTATGCAATTTGTAAAATAAACCATAATAATCATGAGTTTAATCAAAATGTTTGTTCCAATTTTTTAATCGAAAATTATAATTTTAAGGTAATTTAAAAATCGTTACTAAAAATTTCCTGCTGTAAAAAGTGAAATAAACATTTGTTCTGTTGAGGTAGATGACTTTTAATTTGCTTAGGTTATTCCTGTATTAAATTTATGGGAAAAAACGGTGTGCTTAAAAATTATAGTAAAGTAACAAGCATAACTTAATCTCAGTTTTCTAACGATCAGTATATAATCGAATTATAAATATTCACAGAATTCTCTTTTTTTTTTAAACTCATAAAAGTGTCTTACTATACCACTTTTAACTTATTATTAACAATTTCAAAAAAAGTTGTTACTCCGAAAAGGAAACATAATTAAATTTTATATACAACAATAAAAAAAAATTCATATTTAGAACAACTTTCTCACTGATATTTTTTTCTGTCATTTGAAATTCTTAATAAACAAATAATAGTAAGCAAATGATTTTTTTTTCTTGATATCTAAATGATATACGGAAATGAGACAATGTAAGGAAAAAAATATCTAGAAAATGATTAATATAAAGAAAAAGAAAGGTACGTTCGTAACTTAAAATAAACGCAGTTTATTTAAAAATTATTTTATCAATGTTGAATTGAAAACGAAAAAAGAATTAGTTTCGAAGGAGAATTTAAACTAACCCTTTCAATTTGGCTTAGGAATTACGTTACAACTGTACCTTATGATATTTTTTTGAGAGAAAAATACTTCTAATTTCTTAGTTTTTTTGAAAAAAAAAGAAAACTTTTTCAGATTCGTAAAATAATTGTTTGTAGAAGAGAATAAAAAGTAGTAAAAATTATAAAAGAAACTATATAAATTTTGTTCTACATAATTAAATACTACAATTGCAGACGATTGTAGAATCTTTGAAATTAATATAAAATTAAAAGTCTAAATTTTCAAAAGTCATTGCTTATCTCTGTTTGAAATCTGCTCAATAGGAATAAATCTAGATATTTATATACGAATTATTTTATTTTTGCTAATTTATTGATTGTTTTTCTTCTTCCTTTTAAATGTGACTGTACCATGTGATATTACTTACAAGAAAAATATTTCTAATTTATTACTTTTTTGAAAAGCAAAAGATTCCTTCAGACACACGAAATCGTTGTTTGTAGAAGGAATTAAAAAAATAAATAAACATTATAAAAGATATATAAATTTTGTTGTAGAAAATGGGCTCAACTTATGATGGTCACATGATAAACGCGCAGAATCGTGTGTTCGGAACATATTCAAAATTTACATTAAACTAACTTGTACTTGTTCTATATTTGTAAAATTTAGCTAACATTTAAAAATTCGTTAGTGAGCAAAGATGCTCAAATATAATTAAAAAAAATTAATCAAAAAGATTTTAAACTTTTAAAAAATCTTATTTTATTCGTTTTCTTTTAAATTAAGTATATTTTGCTTACATATATGTAAGTAATG
Organism: Trichonephila inaurata madagascariensis; assembly: GCA_019973955.1. Taxonomy (NCBI): domain Eukaryota; kingdom Metazoa; phylum Arthropoda; class Arachnida; order Araneae; family Nephilidae; genus Trichonephila; species Trichonephila inaurata. Next base: position 17,512 of record BMAV01011184.1, read on the forward strand.
TTGACAAATATGTACTTTTTAAAAGAAAGTTTCTGAGAAGAGCAAAAGTTGGCAACAACGAAGCACATAAACTGATAGGCTGGAAACACATCATTACATTTATCGTATGATTATGACGTCGCATAAATTTATAAACTAATTGGTTAGAAACACGAGTTTGTCATATTATCTTTTGACTATGACGTCGCATGAATTTAGCCCATAAAGTGCTATAATGGACTAAATTCATATGACGTCATAATCACATGATAAATGACAAACGCATGTTTCTAACCAATCAATTTATAAATTCATGCGACGTCATAGTCACATAATAAATGCAATCATGTGTTTCTAGCCAATCGGTTCAAAGTTCTTCGCTGTTGCCAACTTTTTCGTTTTGCTGAAACTTCCTTTTAAAAAGTTCATATTTGTCAACAAGTATTAATAAACAAAATATACTTGATTTGAAAATACACGTATAAATAAGAATTATTGCTTTTGATGTTGTTGTTGCTGATTGTTTTAATTTAAAAACCTTTTGATGTAGTTTTTTTTATAATACTTGGACATCTTTACTCAATTATGAAACTTAAAATAGAATTACAAGTACAATTAGTTTGATGTTTGTTTTGAAATGAGTGTAGAACACATGTTACCCTTTATCACGGGATTGTCATGAATTTCGTCCATTGTAGATGCGATTGAAGAATCTTTGAATTTAACATAAAATAAGAAATCGAATTTTTCAAAAGTCTTTGCATATCCATTTTTGAAATCTATTCCATGGGAGTAAATCTAGATATTTATAAGCAAATAATTTTATTTTTAATAATTTATTGATTGTTTTTCATTTTCTTTTTAAATGTGACTGTACCACGTGATATTCCTTACAAGAAAAATATTTCTATTTTTTATCTTTTCTTCAATAACAGAATATTTTTTTAGACTCCTGAAATTATTGTTTGTGGAAGGGATTTAAGAAAATAATAAAAATTATACAAGAAATATTATTTTGATTTCTTTTTACAAAATTATTATATAATTTTGCAATAGAAAATTATATATTGTAATTGAAAACCATTATAGAATCTTTAAATTTAATGTGAAATTAGAAAACGAATTTTTTCAAAGCCATTTCCTACCTGTTTGCGGAATCTGTTCGATGGAAGTAGATTTCTAAATATTTATAAGCGAAAAATTTTATTTTTTATTAATTTATTCGTGGTTTTCTTCTTCCTTTTAAATTTGATTTGCATTCTCCTACGGTATTCTGTACTATTCTATTTACAAGGATGAAATATAATGTTTTATTCTATGATAAAATCATGTATTTCAAAGATTAAAATATGATAATTATAAAGATGAGTTTTACTGTGTGTGTTCTAAAAATGCAATTCTCTATGAACCATTTCTAGTTTTCCGGTTGTCACTGTGCCTGACAGTGAAAAATATTTCAACATTAGGGGTGGTATGATATCACTAAAATGAGCATATAAAACCAAGTAAATTAGTGAATAAATTTACAAAAGCAGTACAATGGAATAAAAGTTACGCCATTTTTATCTTTCTAAAAATATATAATCACATTTTTGAGTGATAATGTCTCTTTCGATCTTCTTTTTTCAATGAATTACCGCAACATACCTATATATATATATATATATATGTTTTTCAAGTTTTCTTTCGTTTCATGATTTAAGTTGAATATTTTTGCTCTCAGAAACTGTTAAGAATTATAGAGAACAGATCAAAATGATAGTGCCACGGAAAAAAGTAGCACTGACCTCTCTGGAAGATGAATAACTAAGAGCCACAAGGCACGTGATTTCCATTTTTAAAAAATTTCTTGAAGTGGCAAATGAATTTAAACCACTTTGCGTGACTCCGGAAATAGGAAAGTGAAATAAAAATTCTTAGCTGTCCAGGTGATATATGAATAATAGTGTCACATTCATGTATTTTTATATAAGTGTTAAGCATAATTTAAAATAAACCTGTCACCATTAAGATAGGAATATGTATCAAATCACTTTTCGGAAAAGATGCTTATCTGTCTAATGTATATCCTTAAATTTATTATTGTTTTAATAATAATTAAATACAAGAGGATTCATGAGGAAGTATACAGTTTTAATGCATTATACAGGGTGTCCGGACTTAAAGTATCCAAAAGTAATGGCTTATTATTACGGAACTACCAATCAGAATGTAATAAACTGTGTTCCTCCATGGATTGGAAAACTGTCCGAGATTTTTTGGGTCTAGCCCGATCGGCTGCACGTGCACGCATTTTTCGGCAATCATTGACGATAAACTTTTTACACTGACCTCATTAGTAAAGATGTGGACGCCACAGTAAAAGATGCTGTGCGTACTTTGATTAACGGAATTTAAATCAATCGTGCGTGTACAGCGACGCGTTCGAACAGAATGTAATGTCGTTACTTGCTTGCCTAATAGACTTATCAGGACTCCTACAAAATGAAACACGCACTCGATGAATAGTGTCTTCTATCACGAAAACTTAAGGATACTTGCCAGTTTGAGATACCAAAGTTCCTTTGTCTCCTTTAAAGTTCTTTCCGATTGGTGGATAGATTTTGATGTCGGGGGGTCGACATTCCATTCTGTTCGAACACTTCGCTGTGTGCACGCGTAACTGATTTAAATTCCGTTAACCAAAGCACTTACTGCATCTTTTTCTGTGGCGTCCATATCTTTACTAATGAAGTCAGTGTAAAAAGTTTATCGTCTGCGATTGCCGAATAGGGGCGCACGTGTGGCCGATCGGACTAGACCTAAAAATCTCGGACAGTTTTCGAATACATGGATGAAGAGCTTATTACATTCTGATTGGTAGTTCCGTAATAATAAGCTATTACGTTTTGATCTCAAGCCCGGACAACCCTGTATATCAAAAACAATATATGATATTATATGTTATCTGTAACAAGATCATAGGGGATTATTTTAAGATTTGTTAGAGACAGTCATAGAAGTTCTATGTGTAAATTCTTAGACATAAGAGACACATTGAGCCGTTAATCCATTTATGCCCAAACGCGTGTTAAGGTATTTGAATCAAGTCCATAGAGGCTTGATACGCTGTTTCAGCTCAGTTAAATCGACAGAAAGGGGAGGTATAAATACCAAGTCCCATATTTACCCACACAGAAAGAAATCCCTAGGTGTTAAATCAGGACTTCTGGGTGCCCATTCTGTGAGTGGCACGTTGTAGTCCATGATTCAACCAATTGATCGATGAGGAAGATGTTCATCGAGGTAATCTCGCACGTTAGCCGACCACTTGTCGTGGTACATCATCCAATTTTAGAATGAGGTTGTCTATGCCATCCTGCAACTGTAGCAACATACCCGAAAAAGGGGCTTCCGTGACAGTTGACTATAGAAAAAAAAGGGGGGCTTAACACTTTGTTTCTGGACACTGCACAGAACACATTTATCTTAGGGTCGCATTTAGCTTAGTTAACATATCCCACGCGTTACACTGTGATTATTGCCTGTGTCACTTTCGTTAGGGATGAGGCACAAAATTTCAGAGTACATCTACCTTACGGTTCCCTGAGATAATGAGTATCTTTGACTGTTACTGCTTTACAGCATCGGAAAAGTGAATACTTCTTTATAAAACCACCCTGTGTTACTTCGGTAATTTAAATATGTTGTTTTTAATAACATTGTTATTCGTTTTTCAGAGATATCTTAACATAAGAGGTTAACTCCAATCAATATGCTATTGGATTATAGAGATACAATTAAAAATACAAATGTTTTAATCGAGTTTCTTACTTCATTTTTCATCCTTTTTTTCTTTCTTTTCATTTTTTTCTTTCTCATATGATGTATCTTTAAAACTCATAAATCCATTTTAATCTACAGGGTGATTCTAAACTCATGGGACAAATTTTGAGGGGTGGTAGAGCTCACTAAAATAAAAAAAAAAGTGTATAGGAATATATTGGAAGAAGTGCAGCGTTGTGTGTTCTGTTTCGTCAAACGTGTTCACGTCAAACAAGATTGTGAACATTACTTGCATCATAGTTTTCATGGTTCGTGTCATGAACCGAATAGCATTGTGACATAACTCTCGATTGAACATAAATAAGGAGGAGAAACCTATTGCCAATAAAAATAAACTGAATAACTTTTTATAGAGCCGCATTTGTTACTTTGAGAAATAAAAGTTGCCATCTAAATTGTATCATTATTTTTTTATTTAGTAAATACTTTTCTGTAAATTTTCTCATATCATTTTAGCGTTCGTTATATTTTTGATATTCGATGCAATTTTGAAAGAAAGTTATTACTTGATAGAAGTTAATATTGTATTCAGACATTTTAAGATAAACTTTTCATTCATTTTTATTTGTTTCGTTTTTTTTAAAAAAAAAAAAAATCTAAGATTGTGTGCACGTATCTTTGTTCAAAATAATATTTTCAATACAGAGTAAATTTATTTTTGAAAGGTCGTCAAAACCTTTTCAACTGAAGGCTTGTACATGTTAGTCAACTCATTCGGAAAATAGGGTTAACTTTTTCTTTTTCATGTTGCATTTTGGTTTGACTTTTCCCTTTCAGACAGTTGGTCAAGAATAATCTGCAAGACTTTCACCTTTCTCGAAGCTTGATATCTGTATAAAGGTTAGTTTTGTAAGTCCCGACTCCTACGGGATCAGATTGAATTCAGCAGGATCGAACATTGACAGCTTTTCAGAAACGTCAACCACCTGCTGAGTCAAAAAGAGCCCCAAAGAGTGACGGGCCGTCATCGAATTTTTGACGGGCTCGTTTTGTCATTCAAATATACAGTGCGGTCAACTCGTAAACACTTTTTACCACGTCTCTTGGGAGTAAAATTCCTTATTCTATTTCTAGCGCTTTTCGTGGAGTCTGGAACGTGGCTCACAAGATTTCTTTTTTCTTTCTATTTTGGTGTTATTTAGTTGCTGCATCGGACTTTCACTTATTTTTCTCCCTTCTTTTTTTGACAAATCCAGACTTCTTTACTTCTTATACTCTATTGAATATGCATTAATTGGAGACGCACGTGAAGTTAGGGGGAACCTCCTCCCTCTATGAGTCTTTCCGCCCACTAGACGAGTGCTTTTGGATTCCCTTTTGAGTGACAGCAAAAATCTCCAGAGAATAAGCTCTGTATTCTACTTTTTTTTATTCATTTTTTTGTTGTTATTTCTCTATTTTTTCTGGCTACCGCTGCTTTGCGAAGGCGTTCCACGCAACAATATAAGCGCAGACGATTATAGAATGACAAAGAACAACAACACAACTCGAACGTAAAATTGCCGGAGGCCATCTTGGAAATAGAAGCAGAGCAAGAAGAGGGGGAAAGGAAGAAGTGAAATCTTATCCCAGCTTTTCAGACTCCCTTTTCTTTTGTGGGATCATTCGAAATTATCCGTGCGTTTTGTGAAGAATCATGCTCGAAATTCGATCCGCTTTCGAACGTTCTAAATTTCGTGAAAGAAGCGCATCGGAAAGAATCCTTAAGGACAGATTATAGATGAAAGTTTTCTTTTCACTTTTTTTAATGCTCTGCGTAGTAGGCTGAGATCTTTTGTGTTTTTTTTTTCTTACATCCTTGGTCAGAGATAAACATATTATAAAAGCATAACTCAGATGATCTAGAATTAGAAGGGAAATTTGGTTCGAAAAATGAGATTAAAGAGATATCTTGCAAAAAAACCACTTAGGATGCTTTTCTTCCCTGACAAGATTTCCGATGGAAATAACATGTTTTCATGAAATTGATCTTTATTCCTGAGATTGAAATGTATTTTAGAGTGTATGATATATGTATTTTTCTCATCCTCTTCTTCCTTCCTTTTTTTATACCCTTATGATCTATACTTTATGTAATGCATCCTAAGCCATTTTCTAAGAAATAAGATAATAAATATATTTGCGACCTAGCCCAACTGTGAATATTACCTATAATAATATTTAGTTATTAATCAAATGGTATTATAAATATACAATCGGACCCCAATTTAACGAACCCCTACTTAACGAATTTCGCGATTTAGCGAATTTTACTCTTCCCCCGATTAAACTGAAGGTAAAACTCCCTATTTAATGAATAATAAACCGCGATTTAACGAATTATTTCATCATTTGACATTTTTTTTATTAGCTTGTATTAGAAAAACTTGGACTCTTTTCAAATGATATACTTATTGTCCGGAAGAGAAAAAAGGACTTTTCTTGTAAGTAGTACATTTCCACAGGAAGGGGTGCAGATGAGTCATGAGTGCAACCGATCATGTGAGTTGGTGTGAATAAGACAGGAAGCAGCTTTCTTATCTCTTCCCACTCCACAATACAAGGGATATTTCAAGATTTTAACGATTATGTTACATTTGATGGCGGACTGCCTATCGGTGCAACTGAAGTTC
>BMAV01011184.1:27902-59834 GCA_019973955.1 Trichonephila inaurata madagascariensis
TTTTCCACAAATTGGCAACTGAAGTTAACCTTAAAACTTTGATTGTTTTCTCACTTTTATTATGAGATGAAGTGCAAAATATGAGATGCTATTATTTTTTGTCAATGTTTAGTTGATTTTTAGATATAAAAAAAAATCTTTTTCCTCGAAATAATTTTTTCAAATGTTTAAAAAAAGAATGCAAATAATGAAATGTGATCTGTATTAGAAGAGGAAACTAATCCAAGTATTAGCAATATTGGTGGTGGTGGTGAGGATTTATGAGATGGTTCCAATATTTCTATTCTCTGCTGCAAATATTCAATTTTTTTTTCATATAATCTTTTCATATCTTATAAAAACAAATACTTAAATCACAGAATATGTATATTAAATCACGACATTGCGTCTAATATGTAATTTCTTATAATATAGGAGGGAGTACAAGACGTGCTTAACACTTTTTTTTCGCAAAATTATAAATTGTTTTGTAACTAATTTAGAAAAATAAAGAACGAGTGTCCACAGGAAATTTGGTTAGTTGTTTACAAAATATGAAATTTCTGGCTTTCAAAGCTAAAAAATAAACAAGATGAAAGATTTATTTATTTATTTTATTTTATTAAATGAATGATTCAAATCTTTTTAAAAATAAGATATTGAAAAAGAGAGAAGCCTTAACTTGAATTCTGAAATAATCGAAGTATTTTCAATCAAAATTTTGGTGATTAAAGTTATTCTAAACTCAACTCAGTGGCGCAACAGCCCATGAGGGCTAGGGCCTACTGTACCCATCCCAGTATACGTGGCCGCAGGGCGCTGAACTGCTTAAACAGATGTCCCGATCAGGTGGTCAGTCTGAAGTGAAACCCTCAGTGTTTAGTCCCCAAGTAAGCTTGGTACTCATTTATCGGACCACTACAGTAAGGATGAAAGGCGAGTAGACTTTGCCCAGCCCGGGAATAGAGCCGTGGCCTGTGGCGTGGAATCGCGATACGCTATCACTCGGCCACTGGGCCTTAAAGTTATTCTATATTTACATATTTTACTTATTTTCTTACTACTTTAATACAAAATGAAAATTTTCTAAAAAATTAAGACAATGTATTTTTTCTTGATGACTTCTATCAGTACTATAATAAAGAAGAAAGAGCAGAAATCCAGAACAGTATGATATTAATGAAATTTCAGAAGGTGATGTTAAGAAATTAATTAGGTTAAATTTCTCTATATAAACCTCATTAAAATATAATATTTAAATTTTTATTTTTAATTTAAAACATGTTTCATACGTGCTGAATAGTTAAATCTTTTATGAAGCTGTAAAACAGAAAACACACATGTTTATAACTAGCAAAGATATTTTCTTTTTGGAAACTATTTGAGTCGTGATTGACATTTAATTTTCTCGCTTGGTATCAGAAAATGGAACAGTATAATGAAGAGCAATAAAAAAAGTGATGTCGTGGCTTCAAATTCGTACCTAGCATTACCTCTTTCGAGAAGTATTAGTTTGAATACTGTAATACTGAAGACACGCCCTGTTGAGGTTCAAAATTTTTCAATTGGCTTGGTGTGGAAATCTCGGAGAAGGGGCTCCAACTAAAGTGTAGTCCTCATCACTTGACCGTGGTTCAAAATTACGAAGTCTGTCGCCAATAGCTTTCGTACCGCAACTTTAATAATATTTTCTGGGTTAAGACTCATAATAATAATTTTTTTAATGATATTTCAGATCATTTTGCTAAAATCGCTGCTACTATTGGTGTAGAGGCGAGTGTTCCCGCCCCTCACTCTTATATCATCAAAATCCTTCAAAATAAATTGAAGACTGGGAGAGTTAATGGTCAAACTCTAATACTGGCTTACGAGTCAAACCCTTTCTTCCCAGACCCAGTTTAGATATCAATCCCCATTCCAGTTACGTTACACAATTCTTAACAAACCATGGCCATTTTTTTCTTATTTACATCACTTCGAATTAAGGTATCTGACTACGTTCGGAACCGTGATTTTGCAAAAGCGTATAAATGGATAATATTTATGATATTTAGTGTCACTTAGTTTATAAAATGTACATAAAATTGTTTTAAGAATAGTATTACAATAAAAAAATTATTTAAGTACAATATTTTGACAAAAAATGAACATATAATGACAGATTTTCAAAATATTCTCCTTTTGTGAAAAATGCTTCTATTATAATAATATTTTGCCTGTATATAGCTCAGACCTCTGTACAGAGGCTCAAATTGAATTCTTGAAATATATTAGAAGTGGGTTTATCCATGTTTTGCGGCAACAGAGGGGAGAAATTTTAAGAAAAAAAACGCTGATAATTATTTCAATGGGTTGTAACTCTGCTAATAATGTGAATTTTTCAAAAATCATAGTTGAGCCTTTTTACAGAGGTCTGAGCTATATACAGGCAAAATATTATTATAATAGAAGCATTTTTTACAAAAGAAGAACATTTGGAAAAAAGGTTATTCTAAGTTAATTTTTTGCCGAATTGTATTTAAATAATTTTTTTTTTTTTGTAAAAATGTCCTTAAAACAATTTTATACATGTATTCTAATTTAAGTGACACTAAATATCACGAAAATTATCCATTTATGCGCTTTTTTAAAATCACGGTTCCGAACGTAGTCGGATACCTTAAAAGTGACTCCCAACTGTCTTTGTAGTTCTGTTGGGGACACTGACCATTATGTGATCTCTGATTACGGATTTCCATTTGGTCTCTCTATCTGAAAATGCTAAAAAAGCCTAGTTCCAATCTATTGATAGAAGTCCTTCTATTCACTCTAAACTAAAATCATGTATTAAAATTGCCTCTAAAATCCGGGATCAAATTCCTTAGGTGGGATTGGATCGGTACTCTTATGTGGTCACAAGCGAGTTTTATTTTATTTTATTTTTTTTTTTCGTTTCCCGAATGTTTCCTGCCTTTTTTTCCCCTTTCTCTTTTGTACGGCGCATTTGTATTTTATATTTATATTACTTTTAATGTATTTGCAAGAATGCTGGAATAATGTATATATATTATTCTTCCTTCTCTTACCCTTTATGTTCGTTATTATTATATTCAGCTTTGTATGTGTGTACCTTTCAATAGCATATGTATTTCGTTTCATTTACCTTTAGTTTGTAATATGTAAATTTAGGTTGTTTCCCGGGGGATCGTTTTGTAGCTCTAAACCTCTTTCGGGTGAGCTCGGTTCCCTTGAGCATTCCGCCAATAGTTCTCAAGTTGCTCTATATATATATATACTGCGAAATTAATATAAAACACTCACTCGATTATTTACGCAAAGTTCACTTTTGTATCATCCCTGCTTCATTGTGTTGCAAGTTTAATAACCAGTAGCTATTAAAACAGCAATTCATACAAAATTGCAATTTAAAGGCTATTCGTACACGCTTAATATCTTACAATTATTTTTATTCCACGCATTTTACAACATTCTATACTTTTTTCCCAAAAAAAGGAGATACGTATCTGAAAAATATGCTTAGAAATAATATGAATTTCAAAATTTATCTCACAATTCTACTGTTTTTTTTATTTTTTTTTTTTTTAAAAAAAAAAATTTTTAAAAAAGTAGAGTTGATAAATTTGAGGTATCCGACTACGTTCGGAACCGTGATTTTGCAAAAGCGTGTAAGTGGATAATATTTATGATATTTAGCATAACTTAGATTAGACAATGTATATAAAATTGGGTTAAGAATAGTATTAAAATAAAAAATTATTTAAGTACAATATTTTGACAAAAAATTAACTTAGAATAACCTTTTTTTCCAAATCTTTCTTTTTTTCATTTTCCTTTTGTAAAAAATGCTTCTATTGTATTAATATTTTGCCTGTATTCAGCTCAGACCTCTGTACAGAGGCTCAACTAGAATTTTTGAAATGCATAACTTTAAAGTCGGTTTATCCATGTTTTACGACAACAGAAGGGAGAAAGTTTAAGAAAATACGCCGATAAATATTTCAAAGGGTTGTAACTCTGAAAATAATGTGAATTTTTCAAAAATCATAGTTGAGCCTCTGAACAGAAGTCTGAGCTATATACAGGCAAAATATTAATACAATAGAAGTATTTTTTACAAAAGGAGCACATTTGGAAAAAAGGTTATTCTAAGTTAATTTTTTGCCAGAATATTGTATTTAAATAATTTTTTTTTGTCATAATGTCCTTAAAACAATTTTAAACATGTATTCTAATCTAAGTGACACTAAATATCATGAAAATTATCCATTTGTGCGTTTTTTTAAAATCATGGTTCCGAACGTAGTCGGATACCTTAAAATGAAATATTAAAAAACTATCTGTTTGCACCTGTCCTTCTTAGACTTGTCTTCTTAAACAGTCAAGTCCTTTTGCTTATTCCGTGACAGAAAAAAACACATTTTAATATTTAAAAGTCTAACAAACCAATAAAAGCAGAACACCGGTTTTCTTGTTGAAAAATAATATCTTATGATCAAAAATAATTCTCTTAATGTTATTCTTTCTGCGAAGACTTCTTTTTATTACTTTCAGGTGCAGTTTTTAACAGAATTTCATTTTTGTTTCAGAAGGCTTCGATTGCCAGTTTTTATGTCGTTTCTCTTTTTGACTTTTAACGAAGTCACGTTTTGGGTTTGGGGGTTCTTTTTCTTAACACTGAAGTTGTCATTTTTACTGCGGCGTTTGGAGTTAAATCGAATGCTCCTCACTCCCATTGTAGTTTTGTGTCCATTCCAAACTGTCGCCGGTAGGCTATTAAAAACAAGAAAGGCAGAAATTAATGATCGAATTACAATGGAGTTGACCACGATCTTTTAGATTATTTATTCTAAAAAACCCAGATCATGTCGTGAATAATATATTTTGGAATTCTTAATTTTAGCATAAAGCAAAGTAGTTTTTTTTTTTTTTTTTTTTATCTTAAGATACAAACCGTTTGGTTAAATTTATAAATATTATTATTATGAGTAGGAAGATAAAAATAGTTTAATGCCTGTATAACAAAAGTATATTTAATCACCGTAATTTTTATCCTCCACATTCGAAAATACGTCTTCGGCTGGAATACAGTTTTGAACTATGTCACATACAAGTATATTAGTTAATTATAAATACGTGATCAATAACTTCTCTTTTTTTCAATTCCTACTATTAGCTCAAGCTCTCTATATATTTATTTATTTATTTATCTTGGTGGAATTTTCAATGGTTAATAAAATACATTTTAAAGCCCTCAATTGAGCTGAAATTCTATATACATGATTATTTTGGATGGCAATACAATATTTTAATTATGATTAATAAGTATAATTGATTAAAAACAATTATTTAAAGAATTACAAATACAGCCACGTTGGCATCATTTTTGGCGACTTAGCGACCCTTTTGGCGACTTGTGTCAAAACTTGACAGGTTTTTTTTCTCACGTGTTAAAGCATTCAGTTGAACTGAAATTTTATATACACTATTGTTTTGGATGACAATACGATACTTAATAATTGATAATTAATAAAAATTAATTACCACTTAATGTTGTGATTCTGTCATATGTCTATACATATTTATATTAATTGTAACTATTTAACAAAAAGTAGCTAAAATAAAAATTTTCTTTGTTAATCTAAGTGGGAATTGACTTAAAAATTTTTTTTTATGTTACTGTTTCTAGTAGCAAATTACAATAAAACAAAATTTATAGTGAAATCTAGTAAATATTGATAATCAATAAATACTAAAAATAAGGGACATCTTTCGATAAATATTTTTTAATAAGTATCCTACTACAGTGCTTCCAAACCTTTCCATCGCCTCGGACCGGTGAATGTTTGATAATTTTACCACGGCCCACTGAGGGGAAGAAGATGTCGATTGCTTAGATTCTAGATTGTCTTAAATCATTAACTTCAATTTAATTGTATTTAAACATGCCTTCGGAATAAAATACAGTTACACCAAAAAAATGAATATAAAGGGATTTAACATGAAATATAAAAGGGATTTCCATAAAAAATCGCGCAAACCCGAAAGAAATACACCTCTGTAAATAAAATGGAAATAATTTAATGTTCCTTTCACGGCCTGGTACAATAAGAAAATTATTAAAAGTTTTGGACAAACTTCTCTGTGGAAGAAATAAAAATCTGAGATCTTTTTAAGGGGAGTTGGAAAACTCTATACCGACAATGTTAAATTGGATGTTTTCGATGTACCTTTTCTCAAAATCTGTTATATGTACATGCTTGAAATTTTTCATACAATTGAAGTACACCTTTCTCACTTTACTGAAATGAACTTTTGTCTAATTTTGAATTTTTTAATAATTTATAAAATATTTTATCAAACATAGGGAAATTTGACCCAATTTTCAAATAAAAAAAATTTGTAAAAAATAAATTTTTGATTTTTTTACAAAAAGCTCATTTTAGTATACATTAGCCATCATTATAAATATGTCACAAAAAACTTACATACCTGTGAACTTTATTTTCCCAGAAAAGGTACATCGAACATCAAAACTTTACATTTTGATATAAAGGAATTTTAATGTTTAATTACTTTTTAATAAAATATTTCTCCCAATACTCCAAATGATCTACATTTTTTTGAATCTCTCTCTTCCTTTTAAGGTATTCGACTACGTTCAGAACAGTGATTTTGCAAAAGCGTATAAATGGATAATATTTATGTGATATTAGTGTCACTTAGGTTAGAAAATGTATATAAAATTGTTTGAAGAATAGTATTACAATAAAAAATTATTTAAGTACAATGACAAAAAATGAACATAGAATAACCCATTTTCAAAATATTCTCCTTTTGTGAAAAATGCTTCTATTATAGTAATATTTTGCCTGTATATAGCCAGACATCTGTATAGAGGCTCAACTAGAATTTTTGAAATATATAACTTAGAAGTGGGTTTATTCATGTTTTACGACAACAGAGGGGAGAAATTTTAAGAAAAAAACGCCGATAATTATTTCAATGGGTTGTAATTCTGAAAATAATGTGAATTTTTCAAAAATCATAGTTGAGCTTCTGTACAGAGGTCTGAGCTATATACAGGCAAAGTATTATTATAATAGAAGCATTTTTCACAAAAGGAGAACATTTTGAAAAAAGATTATTCTAAGTTAATTTTTTGCCGAAATATTATATTTAAATAATTTTTTTTATCAAAATGTCCTTAAAACAATTTTATACATGTATTCTAATCTAAGTGACACTAAATATCATGACAATTATCCATTTATGCGCTTTTTTCAATTCACGGTTCCGAACGTAGTCGGATAAGTCTTTCTTTCCTAACTTCCTTTGTTTTTTGTAAACATGAGTATTTAGCCTAGAACAGCCTTTGTTTGTCGAGACGCTCCATTGCCGGTACCGTGTAATCACCAGGCTCAATATTAAATTTTCTCAAACTCATATTAAATGATGAGATTGCATCATATGTACCCAATAATAATACTTCTATCTATACAAATATTTTCTTCACAGTACAAGAGATCATATTACGTTGTTTATACTTTCATTGGGATTTTGTGTACCTCCATGTAAACACCTTTTTTTAGCAATTCTGGATTAAATATTTTGATTTTCATCATTCATTCAACTTTTAAACAAAAACAAATACTCTTTGTTAACATTTTTCACCATTTAAATTGACGTGGACCAGTTTCAATGATGATTTAAAAATAGGTTTTAAGGACTTCTAATTACCCTAGAAGTTAAAGTAAGGTATTTTTAGAAAGTTTAAAATCTTTACAATTTGAAAATGTAAAATCTCAAAATCGTCATATTAAGAACATTTTAGGTTTCCAGCACTTCTTAAGCTTACAATGGTTTATTCAAATAAAAATATTTAAAAAAAATCTCATTAAAATTTTTTGTTATTATAATCCTTATCTAATTTCACATTGGAGGAGATCAATGACCAAAAATGCAATTAACGGATTTTTCTGCACGGGCATCATTGCGATGTGTGATTTTATGAGATTAAAGTAAAAGTTATTTCAACCATCATTAATCTCTGATGACATCCGACTTTCAGCACTTCGATCTTATCCTTATTTACTTATGAGATGCCCCATTAACCGCTTTCCATTTGTCATTTGAGTTTTCAGAGTATCTCCGGAATGTCCGAAAAGGACATTAATCGGCCCTTTTCTAAAGAAATTTTTTATACGATCTATCATACAAAAAAGTGGGAATGTTTATTTAGAACACTTTTCTCTACTATGCATCTGAAGAAAGATAATTTTTTTTCCCAAGTAGATATATTGATGAAAGATAAATTTGGACGAAGGAAAACAATTTTTGATGAGCTTTGTGAAAGGTAATTAAAAGAGTCATCCATATTTTTTATAATTATAAAGTTCCTTGCCTTTTTGGTACCCAATTAGCGTAATGTTAAATAATAAAGACCATTCCTCTTTCAAAAAATTCCGTTTTCGTCCGGTTTTTATTCTAGCCAGAAGTACACTGCAACACAGTGAAAAACATGACATAACAAAACCAAATTTATTGGACAGTAAAATAAAGTACAAGATTCAAATATTTGAAATAATAGCATTGCTCGTCTTGCAGAACACGAAGAAATTAATATATTGTGTAGCACTGGCGTAGCTAGCTCTCAGGAGGTCCAGTATCAAAATTCCTTCGGGGCCCTTTTTTAGATATGGAAGCCCTGTTAGTGGGACTGTAATTACACTTGTAGGGGCCCCTGTAGCTTGGGGGCCCCGTATCATTGATACGGCGGTAGCTACACCCCTGTTGTGTAGTCACCATGAATGGTAATAAATGCTGCGACGCCTCGGCTTTGAAAGAAATTGGTTTTGGATATTCTCAGGGGGGCCATCAAACCATGTTGATTTTACAAGTTGCTGAAGTTCATCTCGCGTTGCGTGGAGTAATGATTATTATTTGCCACGTGTTCGATTGGTGGTAGGTCAGAAGAACAAGAAGACCAAAGCAGCAGTGCAACCTGGTGGGCAATGGGAATTCGTTAAGTATTGCATGCCACACAGGGACGTCCCAAGGCGTTGGCCAACTGGGCCCGAGCCCAGAGTCTCAGCCAAAATGGGGCCTCGCGTCGTTCTCGACTCAGCCTTAATAAGATCATAATTCAAATAATTTCAACGGTCAAATATTATTTCCGGTTGTATTCTCCGAAAAACTGGACTATATGTCAACTGGTTACATGGGATCATCTATGCATAGGCCTACCACCATACACCATTATCACTCATTCAGTCAAAAGGCGGCAATTGGACGAGCTGGTTCGTGCGATTGTAAGTCATACACAATTATTTGCTTCGGCTTGTTGTTTATGCGAGTATTTGACAACGTTTGCTATGCGCTTGATTTTGCAAAAGCATATAAATGGATAATATTTATGATATTTAGTGTCACTTAGATTAGAATACATGTATAAAATTTTTTTAAGGACATTTTGACAAAAAAAATTATTTAAATACAATATTTTGGCAAAAAAATTAACTTAGAATAATTTTTTTTCAAAATGTTCTCCTTTTGTGAAAAATGCTTCTATTATAATAATATTTTGCCTGTATATAGCTCAGACCTCTCTACAGAGGCTCAACTAGAATTTTTGAAATGTATAACTTAGAAGTGGGTTTATTCATGTTTTACGACAACAAAGTGGAGAAATTTTAAGAAAAAAACTCCGATAATTATTTTAAATGTTTGTAACTCTGAAAATAATGTGAATTTTTCAAAAATCATAATTGAGCCTCTGTACAGAGGTCTGAGCTATATACGGGCAAAATATTGTTATAATAGAAGCATTTTTCACAAAAGGAGAACATTTTGAAAAAAGGTTATTCTAAGTTGATTTTTTGCCGAAATATTGTATTTAAATAATTTTTTTTGTCAAAATGTCCTTAAAATTTTTTTTATACATGTATTCTAATCTAAGTGACACTAAATACCACGAAAATTATCCATTTATGGGCCTTTTCAAAATCACGGTTCCGAACGTAGTCATAGGTGGGGCCTACATTTGTGCAGGGGCCCAGAGCCTACTTTTGTGTACAGTTCCAAGGCCTTAAGAAGTCTTAAGATGTCCCTGATGCCACATGTGTTCTCGAGTTTCTGTATTGAAACTTCGTTACAAGTAAGCCTTAATGGTAAGAGATGGGCAACAGGATCTATAGCTTTGGTGGTTGTAAAGTGAACAAGCAATATGTATTAAGAGGCTGTGGGAGTAAAATTTAACGGCAATCCGCATCATAACACCAGGTGAAAGACCAATATGGTTACAAGTATGCAATATTACCACGAGGTGCCGCGAGATTCGGATACGACCATTATGGTAGTATGGACAAAATCATGATTCATCTAAAAATTCATTTAACCTTCATTCGTTATTTCATGTTCATCATTGATTGTAACCAAATACTGTTAATTATTCAAAATGTTAATTTTTTTCTCTAAAAAAATGTTTATTTTTAATGAAACAGTCTTCATTTTTCATGGCAATTTCTTTCTTTTTAATTCTTACTTAATTCCTATTCTTACATTCTTAATTTTTATCCGTCCAAATGAAAATTAACTCCTATATTTACCTTAGATTCCTGCATATAACGTGCACCTATACTTTCAAACTGCAAACGTTAAGTTTTAGGTATGTCCGCCGTATAACGCGCACCCTTATTTTATGATGAAACTTGAAAGGTAAATACGAATAATAAAAGCGGGGAATGAATATGAACCTGACATAGTTAAAAAGTTATTTATAAAAAAAATGTAGCATGTCTAACAATCTAGATCAGTGGTCTTCAAACTTTTTAAACTCATGGAACCCCTAGAACTATAAGGTGTTTTCACTGAACCCCATTCCACACATACAGAATATATCTTAAAATAATATTTAAAGTAGATTAACACTTTATAGGTACTTTATGTAAAGGCAATTTAAAAAACATATTGTATTTATATTTTAAAATTTTTAAATTAATTTTTATATAATTTACTCATTAATAATATTAATCGTGATCCAAATATCCCTACCCATACCTTCTATTTAAAAACTGGGAATGTGCTCGCATTTTTGCTCATTAAATGTAGACGTCTCAGCTTTTGAGATCATCTGCAATCGCATTTCATATTCTGAGTTTAATTTGTTTTTATACTTCGTTTTAGTAGCTACTCGTGTTAAGAAATATTTTTCACTTAAATACATTGCTCTAAATAGCACTAAAATGTTAACATCTATGTGAGAAATTCAGCGTATTTTGTATGAGAATTTGCAATCTAAAATTTAGGAGCTGGCCTTGCTTAAATTTAGATTTTAGTCTTGAATCTGTTGATATATGTCGATAATGTAGTTGTTTCCTCTCCTTTATTATTGATGTTTTTTTTTTTTTTTTTCACAAATGCAAAAAAAGATGCATTTTCCATTAGAAAACTATTTAGTTTTGCTAGACATTGTACTAACTAGTATAAAAATATTTCGTGAAACCCGGTATGATAAACATTAGAATATTCACAATCTAGTTGTTAGTACATATATTATTTTATTATAGTATAATAGAAGTTTAAGGTATCCGAACACGTTCGGAGAACTTTTTAGCAAAATAGCATTGTTAAACAATACTAATAAATACTAATATTTAGCCAACAATATTTACAATGAATTGCCTAAATTTTACAAAAATTACAATTATAAGTGAAATTTTAGCAATATTTTTGAAAAACTTCAAAGCAATTAACGAAAAAAGTAATAATATTAGTAAAAGTATTATTAAAACAAATTAGACGCATTTATCTAGAAAATGTACTAAAATTTTAATGTTTTATTAAAATTTGAAAATTTAAGAGCTGATCGAGTAAACATTATAAGAAATGTGACATTCTTTATGCGACCATTATTTAAAAAACAAGCCATAACTCAAAAAGTATTCATACAATGAGAAATATTCTAGTATATTCTCAAGAAAATAACATAAATATCAGGTTCAAAAAGTTTTATAGAAATACATTTGTGTAACATTTTGAGTTATCAGACTCGCCATGATAGATTTTGAGCAATTTAAATGCCCACTTCAGGTATATCAGAGACCCACTTCCAGTGTTTCTAACTTTATAAAACTTTTTGTTGCTTAGCCTCTAAGTAGCGTAGAAACAAAAATGTTTTAAAATAGTTATTACTCTATTCAATAAAGTAAAAAACAAAAATATCTGTCTTTATCGAATTTGGTCATTTTCAACGTGTTCGGATACCTTAAGGTACTGCAAAATAAAGTAATATGTGTAAATAAAGTTTTTTTACTGTTTTAATGAATGGGATGAGCTTTAGATACTTGTAACTATACAAGCTACATACAGAACGTGAATCCATTTTACATACATACATATTTGTTTTTTCTCGATTTTTTTTATTGTGACTTATGGAACCCCGGGCATGCCTCGCGGAAACCCAGGGTTCCGTAAAACACAGTTTGACGACTACTGATCTACATGAAGCGGAAGATTATTTATTTATAGATCAGACTAACAGTGAGGATGAAGAAAAAAAAAAGTTTGATATAAAAGAGTCTGAAAAATATAATTTGATAATGCACCTGAAGATGTAAAGGGGGAAGATAAATTTTTTATATTATCCAATAATGAATGCTCATAAGTTTTATCATTTCTTTTAATAAACAGTATTTTGATATAGGTAGAAATTTACTTTTTTTCAAAACGTTTTTCTTTACATTCTGTATCGGGTCTATCCGCGTTTCTTCCACTAATAATCCTCTTGGGGAATATTGAGTCTTTAAAAATTATTCTATTATAAACCTTCCTCCGAAGAAGAAGAAGATATGATTATGTAAATTAAGACTTGTATGTAAAGATTAAACTTTCGAGTTAGAGAGAGAAAGGTTAGACTGCTAACGGATAGCAGTGATTGATTAAACGTGAAGCTAGGTGTGTGTACTTCGAAGCTTATTTGTGTAAGATAGATTGACGATTTGTCAATTAGTATTTAAACTGGATTAGGTTGATTAGAATTAGAAGGTGTATTGTCTGAAGGAAAGTGATCCGATTTATTAAGTTTTCTAGTATCGCGTCTACCTCGCTATATTGCTTTCCTTATTTAGCAATTGGTGCATTTCTTACCTTGGGTTATAGAATTTGTGTCTTCATTGATTATTGTGAATAAAAAGAAGTTATTTGGAATATGGCTAATCTTCTTTCCGACTCTTCCACACTATTGGACGTCGTGGGGTGACAATTACAATTTAAAGTTATTATTTTTATATTCGGAGTAAAACGCGTTCCCCCCCTCTCAAAATTCAATTATTATTTTCTGTGTTCAAAGTGCATGTTATTCGCGTCGCGTTATACGGTTCTTAAGACTATGAACTATTTTTGATTCTATTCCAGAAATTTTGAAAAATTTTATCGCGCATTTTTTTTAGCGAACTGCTATTTTTTAAGGCTGTTTTCACCGTATACACAAGAGCATGAACTTAACGCGGAGCACATTTTCGGACAGAAAAAATACTTCAATTTTTATAAAAATTTGTGACATTGTAACTCATTCATTTGTTTATAATATAATGTCTTTAAAATTTCAAAATATTTCATAAATAATTAGTTTTTCCTTTTAACATGTAAAGGGATAGCTCATTTAGCATTACGGTATAGGAAAAAAAAAATGCGAAACACATTTTATAATAGCAAAAATGCATCAACTCGGATAAAAATGAGTAATATGATAAAATAAGTGATTCTTTATAGCAGGGGTGTCCAACCCAAATGCCCTTGCGGGCCACTTCGGAAAAACATTATAATCTCGCGGGCCGCATATAAAAATATGTATCTTTATATCAGATTTAGAAACAAAAAAAAACATTTATTGGAGGGAAAATTTAAAACAAAATGAATTATTATTATATTTTTCATGTATACAGGCATAGATAATATAATAATGTTTTTATAACATAATAATATAATGATCAAATAATGCTTAAAATATTACAGTTGCCATTTTCTTGAAAATTACGGAATTCCTTTTGAATTGATCTTTCGTTACTCATTGTGGAAATTTGATTGTGTTGTCATTCTCAAATGATTAAGTATATACATTGCCTTTTATCTTAACCGTCCTGAATAATTTTTTTAAACTTTAAAAAACATCTCTGACTGCCTCTTGCTTTTTGGGCACTCCAAACAGAATAGGAGAAGGAGAAATGAAAGTCGCACATACAGAGAATCATGTACTATCCGTAGTAAAGGATATGCATAATGCAATTCGGAATTTATTTGAAAAAGTTATTTATTATAGTAAAATCCAATGTAACTGTTTGATAAAATATAAATCTATTTTAATCTAAAGGACATTTCTATTTTCAAAAAAGATTTATTTTAAAACAAGAACAGTTAACAGGCAAATACATTGAAGATTTATATATATATATATATAAATTTTCCCTTAAATAAATTTCAAAATGAAAAAACTTTAAAAACCTGATATTTAAAAAAAATTTAAAGAGTCTGCGGGCCACAACTTAAGTACTGGCGGGCCACGTGTTGGACACCCCTGCTCTATAGGATAGTGAAGCCAGAATATAATATTAATGTTTGAGTACTTTTATATCTGAAAAAATATTCCGAATTCGGGTCTTATATACTTAATATACTAACTATACTAAGCCGAAAACAGCCTTAAGCAACACGTTTTAATGGAGGAAAGAAGAATAAAAATTAAAACATTTTATCGTATTAATAAGAGTTTTGTAGACTTTTATTAATTAATCATCGATTTTCTCTTGCATCAATCGATAATCGGGAGTATGATCGAGTTCAACAACCCCAAAAGATGCTACCTGCTTCTCGTAATCTTATCATCAAATAAAGCTCACAAGGAAAAAAAAAAAAGGTTAATATTTTTATGAGATTTAGCATTCGGCAGGGTTGAGGTCATATTCCAGACTTCATATCGAACGATGAATGAATGCATTTTTTCAGGTCATCCATATGGTCATGCAACCGAGAAAAACCACTTCAATTTCACCTCTGCCCACCCTCATTTTCAATAAAACCTCTTTCCCCGACCCCTGCGACACAGACCTGTCATATTATCAAGCTCTGTGCACCCGTTACCACTTCACAGGCTTGATAAAAAATCGAAATATCAGTTGAAAATTAGGCAGGTCTCGTGTAAAAAAAAAATGAGATAGCTGTCTTCTGCGCTTCAACAAGTGGCTCTTGGTTGTTGAGGGAATGACTAAGAAAGCCCCAGACCCCTCGCTTCAGGCGAACTTATGAGGTCAATAAACTCCCTGGTCAAAATTAATAATAATAAAAAATGGATAAGCATAAAGGTAATTCATGCAGAGGCGCACTTGGCATTCGCCGTATGGTGTCCGTATTTGAAGAACTTCCGCGTGGGGCGAGTTTAATATACCTTTATATGGAACAGTCACTTTAAGAAGGGGGGGGGGATGAATATGTAAGGTTGTTTTTCTAATCGTAGTTCGCTTGAGTGAAATGTGTTTTATTAGTTCATGCGATGTCGGAGGAATAGTGGGTTATTCAGCTGGAAAAGTATTCACGGTCATGTGGTAAGGGAACAGAATATTAGTTGAATTTCTCCTCAGAGATCTCCATGAAGAAATTGTTTTATTAAAAGTTTTTTTTAATACAAATTGTGTGGTATAAAGAATATACAGTTTTTTATGAACGCATTCCAATTGATACTCGTAGCCTTTAAATTATATTAATTTGAGTGTTAAAACACAAATAATGTAAGAAAAAAAAATTAAGTCAATCCCTGCTTAGGTTAACAAAGAACATTTTTATTTTAGTTACTTTTTATTAAACAATTACAATTAATATAACTATGTATATACATCTGACAGAATCACAATGTTAAGTGACAAAATAGAAAGCTATTTTCGTTGCAATTTTTCATTTTCCTTTCTATATAGGGTGTTGGACTATTTTTTTTTTTTTTTTTGGTTTTTTTTTTTTTTTTTTTACTGTTTATTCATAAGTTAAATTTAATTCTTCTAATAAAATAGTATAGTTAAAAAGAAATCACATTGTAAGAAATTAAGCCATCCCAGGTGGAATTCGTACCCACAATCTTTGGATTAGAAGTCGAACGCGCTATCCATTGCGCTACAGGGACACGACGAGCGATTTTCCTTTCTATATATGATGTTGGACTCTTTTTTTTTTCTTTTTTTAGTTACTATTTATTCATTTTTTAATTTAATTAAGGAATTAATATTTGAAAAACTACATTAACATCAAGTGTCATTCTCTACAAGTTTTAAAAATGTATTTGAACTAGAATGGATGAATAGAAAGTATTTTATTAACGATTGAATATTTGAACAAGATATATAAATAAATAAATATATATATATATATGGAGAGATTGAACTAATAGTAGGAATTAGAAATCTATCATTATATTCAATATTACAATAAATTAATTTAGAGGTATAAAATGATAAGTTTTTGTTAATACAAGTTTTCCTCGTTTTATTTTTTAGATTTTTTGTCCTTTTGTTGGTCTATAAATATTTTACATTTACAAAAGCGTAAATGTAAAATAATCTTTATATATATAACTCCTTAAGTTGATATATGACATTCTTCTAAGCTTTGATGTTTCTCTATTTTACGCGAATAGCTATTGAAAAATATCTAACATATTTATTGAATATTTAATTTAAGTTTTAAAATATTTCATTCTTAATGAGTCCTTGTTTTAAATATCTAACTAATTAAGCGAAAAAAAAACCTTTTATCTATAAAATCTAAAAAATCCACACACACACTTGCCCCATTTCATTCTTTAAGTTCTTTTTTCTTTAATCAAAATAAGTGTCTCAATATACTAAAAAAACTACAAAAAGATATTTAGAATGAAATAAAGATAATAAAATAGAATTATTTATAGGTTTAAGGTATCCGACTACGTTCGGAACCGCGATTTTAAAAAAGCCCATAAATGGATAATTTTCATGATATTTAGTGTCACTTAGATTTGAATACATATATAAGATTGTTTTAAGGACATTTTGACAAAAAAAAATTATTTAAATACGATATTTCGGCAAAAAATTAACTTAGAATAACCTTTTTTCAAAATCTCCTTTTGTGAAAAATGCTTCTATTATAATAATATTTTGTCTGTATATAGCTCAAACCTCTGTACAGAGGCTCAAATGTGATTTTTGAAAAATTCCCATTTTTTTCAGTTACAACCAACTGAAATAGTTATCGGCGTTTTTTTTTCCTTAAAATTTCTCCCCTCTGATGTCGTAAAACATGGATAAACCCACTTTTAAGTTATATATTTCAAAAGTTCTAATTGAGCCTCTGTACAGAAGTCTGATCCATATACGGGCAAAATATTATTATAATAGAAGTATTTTTCACAAAAAGAGAATATTTTGAAAATGAGTCATTCTATGTTCATTTTTTTGTCAAAATATTGTACTTAAATAATTTTTTGTTGTAATACTGTTCTTAAAACTATTTTATATACATTTTTACGCTTTTGCAAAATCACGGTTCCGAACGTAGTCGGATACCTTAAGGAATCCGAAGACGTTTGGAGCCGTGATTTTGAAAAAGCATACAAGTGAATGATTTTTTTTAGATATTTAATGCCACTTGAATTAGAATATACATATAAAATTGTTTCAAGAATACTACTGCAATAAAAAAATATAATTTAAAAGCAATTTTTTGGCAAAAAAAGGAAGAAAAAAATGACATATTTTAGAAAGATTTTCTTTTTATGAAAAATGCTCCCAGTTCAGGCCCTGTAGTCTGATATATATAGACTACTGGCCCTGTCTTAGCCATATATATAGTTTAAATATTATAATTATAGAACCATTTTTTATAAGGGGTCAGTGTTCTTAAAACATGCCATTTTTTCTGTAATTTTTGCCAAAACATGTATTTAAATAATTTTTTAGTTTAATAATGCTCAGAAAACAATTTTGCATGTATATTCTAGTTCAAACTAAACTAAACTCAGTGGCGCAACAGCGTTTGAGAGCCAAGACCTGTGGCCATCTCAATTTAAGTGACTTTGGGTGCTGAGTTGCATGAGAAAATATTCTGGGTCAGATGATCAGTCTGACGCACAATCCCCCAGTGTTTAGTTCCCAAGCAAGCTTGGTACTCATTCATCGACTCACTCAAGGGATGAAAAGCTGAGTCGACCTTGCCAAACCCGGGGATTGAACCCCGGA
The DNA here is from genome assembly GCA_019973955.1 of Trichonephila inaurata madagascariensis. Lineage (NCBI taxonomy): Eukaryota > Metazoa > Arthropoda > Arachnida > Araneae > Nephilidae > Trichonephila > Trichonephila inaurata. The sequence continues at coordinate 46,133 of BMAV01011184.1, forward strand.
CTTGTTACGAGAAAGTGTGATACGCCACCACTCAGCAACTGGTCTTCTATTCTAATTTCAAATAAATTAATTAATTAACAAAATATGTATTTATTCCTTTTTTCAAAATTACGGTTTCGTACATTGTCGGTTACCTTAATATATTATGTTCTACTAGAATTTTAAAATGTTTAGTTAATTTTTTATAAATATAATGCTTAAGGGTAATACTACTAATAATAAATTCACTTTAGTGAATTTATTATTATTTTTAGTGAATTGATTATTATCTTTAGTGAATTGATTATTATTATTTTTATATGGAATTTATTACTTTTTTTAAAAATTTTTTCTTTAAGATGAAATTGATTTAATGGAAGAAATCGCAGAGTAATACATAACAAGATGAATTTCCTAAAATTTATTACAAAAAAAATTTTTTTTTCAAAAATTTTTGCACAACGCAAGTTTTGAATAAAACACCTGGAAAGAAATAACATGATAACTTATACTTACAAAGTAGGGGGAAAAAACTGAAACTCTATTTAAAAAAACATCTAAAACGGGATTATATACTTAAAAATGACAAACATTGTTACAAACCTGCCATTTTGGTTCATCCTTTCGAAAAAAAAAATCCTTTAAAAGAGATACATTTCAATTAATTACTTCCCCAATAGCTACATTTTTACTCATCATACTTTATTTGGAGTAAAAGAAAAAAGAACTTATATCCGTATATATATGTATATATAATGACATTTTCCCAAAATTTTCCTAATAAAAATCCCAGACTGTCTTTGTCTTCATACTAATCTGGTTACTTTGTGTTACGTTTTCCGAGCGAGACGATGAAAAAAATAAGAAAAAAAAATATGAAAAATAACATTAAAGAGAGAGAAGCACACGTGTCATTCTCTCATTGTCAAAACTTCTTTTTCCTTCCTATCCTTCATCATATTTCCTGATCAAAAGGAAAAACCGCTAATCACGATCTGTTTCCAGACATACCTAGATGCAATTACTTTTTCTCTTTTTCATATTCTCGTGCTGAGTTTTTTCTCGCCCCCCCCCCATCCTCGATCGGCGTGCGCCAGTTCCTTTGTTCATGACTGTAGGATCAGAAGAAAAAGAAGCCTCTTCGTATAGAATCTAACACTTTCTAAGCTTCCTTTCTTCCAGTCTTACAATCGCAGGCCTCCCGTAGAAGCTGTCAACAATAAAGTTGGGTTAAGCCCCTCTCCTTTTGTTGCAGCGGCATGTTACTGAATACGGTCACGCGAATGCAGGAGAGAAACGAAAAAAAGATTTTCATCAAGTGTACTCGAGAAGCGTCTGCTGTCCAATAAACGCAGGACCTTTGGTCGGGTTCTAGTTTATATTTTTCATATTAGATTTGCAAGTCAAAGAAAATGCCAAAATGAGAAACATTTATATCATAAAAAGTCATTTCTTTCTCCCAAAGAAAGCATTTGAAATAAATATAAGGTGACTTGGGTTTGTAGCAAATAAAATAGTTGCTTGATGCACCATTGCTACTGCATTAAATACAGTAAAACCTGTTTTTGTGCGGTAGATAGGGACCGCATAAAAATAAACCGCTCAAAAAAATATTCAAAAGTTTCATAAATACTTACATACAACAAAAAAATTAGTCGACATACGACAGAAAACCTTTTTATGCGGTGGAGAAGGACCGCATAAAAAAAGTCGCTCATAGAAAATCCGCCAATTATTTACGAAATTTATGAGAAAGTATTTGCATAACAAAGTAAATAGTAATTAAATTACACGTGGTAACATTTTTAGAACATTTAGATTCTCACTGTATACACAGGAATTTTTTTAAAATGCACATACATAATTCACTGCTAATCATCGTAAACCAAAGCTTTCATCTTCCTGTGATGAATAATTTCAAAACCGCCTTTATCACTTGAAGATACAATTTCAATTGATTTATTTTTTGGTACCTTAAAGTAAGAAACAAGTTTTTGCAACAAAGGTCGGTTGGTCAGTTGCTTGTAAATGTAAGGATAACCAGATATGCATAATCGAAGAATGCATAATTGAAATTTCATACTTCTTTCGTCTTCAATCAAGCGCGGGCTGTTGGCTCGTTAAGAGAAAGCAACTGAACGTGCATTGTAGGGAGACTGTTTATAACGAATGTGTGTGAACAGATCGTCTTGAAGTGTATATATGTACATTGCAGTGGCGTAACGTACACCTAAGGAGCCCCGACATCGGGATGGGGGCAGAACTCTAGGGGGCCCAAGGCCTGACTAACGCCAAGTACGTATTTACCCAAGTTATAAAACATTAAAATCAAAATCTAACTTTGCAGGGGGGGGGGGCATCATTCACCATTACGCCACTGGTACATTGATAAAAAACATTACAGTGGCGCCAAAGCTGTTGAAATTCATATACCGCAAAAAAAAAAAAAAAAAATATCTCACAAAAATAAAATAGCATTAAAAAGGACCACACAAAAACAGGTTCTGCTCTAAATACTTTTATTTCTTACACTTATTATTAGCTTGTCGTAGGTTACACAAACAGTGATCTTCAAACTTTATCTACTCACAGAACCCCTAGAAATTTAAGGTGTTTTTATGGAGGCCCATTACTCCTCCCCCATACATACTCAGAAAAATATATCTTAAAATAATATTTCAAATAGATCAACATGGGTTTTTTTTATAGGTACTCAATACAGAGATAGTTAAAAAATACACCGTATTTCATATTTAAAAAAAATTAATCTAATTTTAGTATAATTGACTCATTAATAATATTAATTTGTGATCCAAGTATCACCTGTCCATGGATTATACTTGGTAATTGGGATATATGCTTTCATTTCTTTACACAAACTGTCGATGTCTAAGTCTACTGAAATTATCTGCAATAGCATTTCAAATTCTGTGTATTTAACTTTTTATATTTCATTTTATAGCCTCTTACGTTGAGAAATATTTTTCACTTAAATACATTGTTCTGAAGGACATTAAAATGTTTACAGGTTGTTAAATGTGTGAGAAATGCTGTGTACTTTGCATGAACATCCTGAAATTTATAAGCTCTGTTGCTGAAATTTAGATTTTAACCATAAATTGGCTGATACGTCGATAAGTTGTTCCCTCTACTTCATAATATGTGTTTTTTTTTTTCACAGATGTAAAAAGGGTATATTTTCCTTTAGAAAACTATTTAGTTTCTGAAAACATTGTACTAACGAGTATGAAATTATTTCGGGAACCTGGTATTATAAATAATAGAATGAGAGAGAACACAATCTAGTAGGTACCATCCTAGTACCAATAAAGAAAAAATGTTTTAATATTCTTTTATTATAATAATAAAAGTTTTAAAACTATTGTAAAATAAAGTTATATTATATATAGAGAGAATTTTCTATTTTAATGACTGGGATGAGTTTTATATACTTGAGGTTATATATTCATAGAGAAGGTGAATCCATTTTGCACACACGTTTATAATTTTCATTCCGAATTTGTATTGTGACTTGTGGAACTCTTGGGAACGCCTGTGGAACACAGTTGGAAGACCACTGTTGGTAAATATTCTTATGACTGTTTTATGTATAAGTATAATATATATATATATCATGGATCTCTCTCTTCTCTCTCTCTCTCTCGATTCTGTAAAGCAAAAATATTATTATTAATAGGAAACTACTTATGCTAAAAAAACGTTCTATGGTATGAAGATTAGGAAAAAAAAATAATTAAAAATAATAATTTCAAAATTTAACATTGCTGCAAAGAGGTTGAATTTTCGAAAAAATGGAAAAAGACTTAATTATTGAAAAATGATTTTAGACTGAAAATAAAATAAATTTTTTTTTACAATATAAATAACCAGAAGAGAGGATTATATTGGTAAGAGAACACTGAGTAATGATAGAACATTGCAATATTTCAGATCTCCAGCTGTGTCTCCACGCACAGTCGAATCAGCCCGATCCAGTCTTTTATCCGTGTTGGCTCATGAACTGAAGTTGCTCCAAAGTATTTAATTATTTTTATTCGCCACGCGGTGTTATTCCTGTAAAATATCTGGCAACAGATTTGTTTGTTTTGATCATTAGCGATATGTTCTTATTCGAATTGAATCATGGAATAAAGTAAGATATGTTGAAACTCTTTGCTCTTGGAAAATTCTTGATGTTAAAATTCTTATTCGTTCGAAATTCTATTCTATATGATCTGTTCTTATTCATTCCTGTTTTTAAATTCATTAGACTAATTTTTTATCTCGATTTTAAACGTACAGTCCACTTATTCTATTTAAATTAGAATCTGTATCCTCAATCCGTCTTCTTTTTTATCGTGCAGTATAATTTAGGGTGGTAGGTTTTTATTTATTTATTTATTTTAAATGATACTAAAGAAGCTGTTAAATGCACCTGACGGTTTTTCTTGTAACTGTTTAATAAGTGTTCGGTCATCGCAATAAATATTAAAAAACACTAAAGTACCTATTCATCTTTAACAAAAACTACTCTGACTTTTTACAGTTAAAAAAAAAATTCAAATACCTAAATTTCCTTCCTCTTGTGGTAGTATTTAATATAAAAAGTATTATTTTTATTTTGTTTTCCCCTTTATTTATATACCACAGAACATCTTTTCCGCATAGGCGGGTTTTGAAATTCTGGGGGGGGGGGAATTGATCCACCGTAATGTATAACCCAATAACAATGATAACTTTAATGTTAATGCAAATAATAACAAGAGGAGACAGTTATTACTATAATTACACTTTTGTAATATATACCCCGGGAGTTCCTGTGTACGGCATGTTATTTCTATATTAAGGTTTTCCGACTACGTTCGGAACCGTGATTTTGCAAAAGTGCATAAATGGATACTTTTCATGATATTTAGAGTCACTAAGATTAGAATACATGTATATAATTGTTTTAAGGACATTTTAACAACAACAAAAAAATATTTTAATACAATATTTTGGCAAAAATTTAACTTAGAATAATCTTGTTTCAAATTGTTCTCCTTTTGTGAAAAATGCTTCTATTATAATAATATTTTGCTTGTACTTTTGAAATATATAACTTAGAAGTGGATTTATCCATATTTTACGATAACAAAGGAAAGCAATTTTAAGAAAAAAACACCAATAATTATTTCAATTGGTGGTAACTCTGAAAATAATGAGAGTTTTTCAAAAATTCTAGTTGACCCTCTGTAGAGAGGTCTGAGCTATATACAGGCAAAATATTATTATAATAGAAGCATTTTTCAAAAAAGGAGAACATTTTGAAAAAAAGATTGTTCTAAGTTAATTTTTTTCCAAAATATTGTTTTTATATAAATTTTTTTTTTTTTTTTTTGTCAAAATGTCCTTAAAACAGTTTTGTGCATGTATTCTAATCTGAGTGGTGATACTAAATATCATGAAAATTATCCATTTATGCACTTTTTCAAAATCACGGTTCCGAACGTAGTCGGATACCTTAAGAGATTTCCTAAACGCTGGAACCATTTATAATATTATTATAAATATTTTGAGAAATATTTTTGCCGACTAGTTTTTGAAACTAGAAAACTGTAGTTGGGCTCTTTGGATGATAATCAGGGGCGAACACAGACTACTTTTATGGGAGGGCTTTACATCTAAAAAACACGTAGATGAAAACATCTAAGCCTAATCCTTATATTAAAAATTAAAAATCTCGGTATACGGGAGAGGTTTCAAAACCCTTTCCACAGGGTCGCTTTTCCGCTTAGGCACACTAGGCACGTGCCTAGGGCGCAGAAGATTTGGGGACCTGAGTCGAAAGTTTACCATTCTCGTACCATGCTCCAATACACCACCCAGATTATTCTTTTGATTTTGTCGATTTGGGGGAAACAAAAAACAGTAAAAAATTAATTATTGAATAAATAATTAGCATTAATGAATAAAATTAGTTATTAACAACAAATACTTAATTAAATACGTACTATGTACATAGGATTATAATCAATCGAAAAAAAATCGAGGGTTTTGGGGGAGGGGGTTTCGGATTGGGACACCCCCCTTGAGTGCGCCACTGGTCGTATGATAAATGCAATTACGTGTTTCTAGCCAATCAGCGCATGTGCTTCACTCTTGCCAGCTTTTGCTTTTTACCTAAACTTTCCATGATAAAGTCATATTTGTAAACAATAATAAACACAAAGATAAATAAAATTAATCTTGATTTTAAAATACTCGTATAAGAATTTTTTTCTTTAAATTCTGTAAAGCTTTTTGAAGAATTTTAATGCTTGTACATCTTTTCCCAGTTATCAAACATGAAATTGTGTAAAAATTTTACGAGCAAAACAACGAGAGCAAGTTTAATATCAGTTTTAAATGCAATGGAGAACGCGTGATTACATTTATCAAGCGGCCATTATAAATTTAACTCATTATGAAATTTGAAATGGTATCTCAATTTTACAAGTACAGTAACAAGCACAAGTCTTAGCTTATGTCAACTTTGATTGATTGATTGAATATTAACGTCGCACTGTTCAGCTACACGAGGGCTTTTGGCGACGGACCACGTAATTTTGAAACATGGTCAAGTGACGTGGACGACACCTGAGCTGGCACCCCCTCTCCTATCTACCACACCAAACCAACGGGAGGACGTTTCAGCTCTCGACAGATTTTACGTGCATCGCTGCCCTACACGGCGGGTCTTTAGTGGTACTGGGTTCGAACTCGTGACAAGAGGCAAGCCACGGTCCGATACCTATACCACTCGGCTACCGCGGCCATGCCAACTTTGAATTCAACATAATTATATTTATCATGTGATGGTCATAAATGTTTAGTTAATTTTTTTCGTTAAAAATAAGATATTTAATATTCTTTTTAGTAGTACTATTAATTAGAATTAGAATTCTTTTAATCAGAATTTTAATGTTAGTTGAATTTTTAAAAAAAATCTCAGCATCAATTATTGTTAATAAAATCTTTGTTCTTTTAAAAAAAAATTAAGATACTTCTTTGCTTTAAACATTTTTTCATTGCTAATAGTGCTTTCAACAGTGATCAACAAAATATATATATCATCATCACTCATTTTTTCGCACATAAACTATTTTTTTTTTTTAAATGAAATTGCGTAAGTTGAGGAAGAACCTCGCATACTATGCATATATACTGAAATTCCTTTACTTTTTCATTAATCTTTTTCAGAACTTTAAGGAACATCACTTAATCAAAACAAGCTGTTCCATCCATCTTCTTTAAGGTGTTTGCAACCTATCTCACAACTTTATCACTACAACAACAACCGAAACAACAACAACAGCAAAAATCATTCCTGACACGGAATAGTATAATTAAGATCCACCAGATTCCACCGAATCCCAACAGTCGTAAATCATCGAGACTCCACAAAGCCCAAAAGCAAGTTGACAACAGCTAAAAAGAACTCTGACCATTCAATTTATTCAAAACCTCAGGCTTCTGAAACAGCCATTGCTGCAGGCTAAAGAAGCCATTGTAAAAGGCACAAGCTTACGTAAAAACTCGCCTAATTAACACAACAATTGATAATGGATATAATCTATCCTAATTCGCTAAAGCTCTAAAAAGAAATCATGGCTTTTTAACTGAGAACTGCCAGAGGGTAGGCATGAATAAAAAACGGTGAAGAGAATTTCGAGGTTTTGGAACGTACTTTCCTACATTATTTCGAACAATTGAAATCAGACGATTTGCTTATGTTCGAGCAAAATGGCTTGCTATAAAAGAAGATTCTGATAAAGTGTTCGTTAAGTCAGTGACTTTTATAGGGTAGGTAAAAGAGACTGCACAATGAAAGGCTTTTTTTATGATCTTTTATAGAAGAGCAGTAATGAGAGAGAGGAGAATTATATATTTTCTTCTGGTTATAAAATTGGTTACTCGTGTTTACAATGTCTGTTGATGAATAATTTTGTCATTGCTTTGTGAGGTTCTAGAGTTATTTTGATGATTGGCTAAATATTTCTTTTTCAGTTACGTTTTTTTTTTTGCATTGCTGCAATTATGTAATTATTCAATGTATTATTTGTTTCTGCTTTATTCTGTTCTGCTTTTTTAGTGATTCTAAATTATATTCGTTACCTAATTCTAATAATAGTAATTTTCTCATCATAACATTGCCTTTTTCAACATTTCTTTTGTCATTACATTCTTTGCTTAGAAAAATAAAAAAAGTTTAAGGGAGGGGGTAGGGAAAAGGGCATTAAAAATACAGACTGTTGTATTTATATTTCTTGATTGAAACACGTGAAGATAAACCAGAATGAAAGCAACAAAAATAGATTAAGTGAATTTTTTACTACAGTTTCTTCAACATATGATCAAGCAGATTTTTTTTATATATTGATATTTTTAATGGTTCATAACCATTGGTACAGCTGTTTTTAAATAAATAAGTCTAGACTTACTTTTTGTATACTTTATTCTATACTTTTGTATACTTTTATTATTGTAAGATTTGGTATGCATAAAAAATAATTGATACAAAATAACCTCAAATAATGATTTTAAATAAATTCACACCAGTTGAAAGTGAGCTGCTCAAATTTACGATTAAATGTCATCGTATGGTAAGCAAATAACTTTCACATTTTAATATCTCGCAGGGAACAGAAAAAGAATAGATGAAAAAAAAAGAAAGAAAATACAGAAACACTATTCAATTGTTATTCTAAAAAGTATAAAGCCGTCTACGTTTAATTTTATAGGATAAGAGCCAAAAAATCGGAGTACTTTTTTGAAGGGAGAAAAATATTCATACTTCGTATCTCGCTACGAATTATCTAACTCATGGAGGTATAGCATATTCTAAAATTACTAACAATTCTGGTCAAATCAACATATATCTCCCTACTAATATACATTTTATATTTTCGATATTTTAGTGAAAATTTAAAATAATTCAAATGTACTTAAAACTATGTATAGAGACCTGCTTTATATTAAAGCAAAGAACTTAGTCTTTATTGGATTTTTCAATGTTTTAAGGTATGATAAAAATGTAACATATGATAAAAATGTAATTCACAAACCTATATTAATTTTGGGACTATTTACTTTGTTCAAAAATATTTTTGGTTTTGGACTTGTTTTTTTAATATTAGGAACAATATAAATCCCTTAGTACTAATTCTATAATCATTAGAATAAATTAATCTAAAATTGAATGGTTAAGACAGAGGCGCACACAAGGGAGGGACGGTCCGGACCTCCCCCCCCCCCAACCCGGGGTTTTTTTTGCGATACATTATAATTCTATGTATATAGTACGTAAAATTTAGTTATTTGTTATAAATAATTAATTTTATTAATTAAAGCTAATTATTTATTCAATAATTAATTTTTTGCTCCAGTGATTGTATTTTCTGGTGTAACAAATGGTTTTAAGATGACATACAAGATTCTACTTCTGGTAAATTATTACAGTCCATTGGGCAAAATATTATCAATTATCTCAGAAATAAAGGTATTATTATAAATAGCAAAATTATTAGTAATTATTTTAAAGATAAAGATACTGTTACGAATTGTGTGTAAATAGTGTAAATAATTTGTATTTGGATGTTTACTGCATTTATATTACTCTATGTTATATTTATTTCATGTTAAAATTGTACTATTCACAAGCAATGCCGCCCCTTACGTTATAATGGCGATTCAATGAGAACTTTACAAAATATTGGCGGTAGAGCCAAGTTGTCATAATTTTTTGGCGACCAAGTTGGCGGCCGATTTGGCGACTTTGGGGACTATTTTGGCGTCAATGGTGACCATGTTGGCGAGTTCGGAACTATCTGGATTCTTCAAGAAAGTAGTGGATCTCGCCACTAAGTTCACGCTTTATGACGCGAGCGGATTTTTCTGAAGTTTCCGTCGGGTTTATAAATACAGCAATGCCAGCCGCAGTGAGTCAATCTGATTTCAACCAGCGATAAGTGAACATTGTTTTGACTAGCGATTAGCTCGGCTGTGCTTGTGAATAATCTTTTACTTACGTGTATTTTTAAACACTGAAGATTGTGTTTGATTGCTGTTGAAGGTGTGAAGACCTTCGGAGATTTACTCTGTGAATATCGCTGCTGAATCCTGTATTTAAAGGATTGGGCTTGATAATAAATTCGCATCGCTCTTAAAGAACTGTTTATTTTCTTTGTGATTGTTTTGAATAAAATCCTCGAATCCGGATCTACGTAACAATACTTATTCTGTACATAGTTAGGTTTTTAAGAATCCATTTAATTCAATAGATAATTATAGTATTATTAAAGTTTTTATTAGAATATATAGTGTGTTAAAGTTTCCCAGTTTTTTAATTTTTAACTCTCTTATTCATTGAATTCTTAAAGAAAATTATGCTAATTTTAATTGTAATTTGCTCAATAACATTAAAACCTATCACAAAGTGTACCGATAAGCAATAATTTAGCTAATTTGTACTTATATTTTTATGAAAAGCATTATATTTTTTATATAGATTTTTATCTATATAGATATATTGATAATTTAATAATTTATGGGATGTTGAAAATATATAAATATTGCTTTTATCTTAATTATTTAAACCTTATCAAAACTAACAATAATCTACTCAATACAGACTATCTAGATATAACTTTATAGAGTATGCATAACAAATTAATATAAATAATTAATAAGTTTTGATAAATGGCATGCTTTTAATTTTAATATTAATCAATTTTTTTAGATCAGTAATATTCACATATATTTATTTGTAAAAAGGCTATTTCTAGTTAGATACAGAGTAACATTTATTTCATTAATAAAAATCGTAACATAATTAATAATGCTAAGAAACTTATAAGATATTATTTAGAGCATGATTATCCGATTAAATTTCTTTACGCGTACATTTATAGCAAGTTTAGTGTTATTTGGTTTGATATAAGTTTTGTGTATATATCTTAATGTTGTTTATTTGATATGTTTTTTTCTTCAGTTGCATCCTATTTTTTTTTAACTATTCTATTTTAAACTAGATGGCACCATTAGTTAACTTTTTAGATATTTTTTGAAATTAGAAAATCTCTTAGTTTTAAATTTTTCATTTCTGTTTTTGCTAATAAATTAAAATATATATATATATATATATATTGTGACGTCTCTCGCGTCTTTCTGTTAACATAACTCCTATGTTCTTTGACGGCCACGATTAATGGCAAAACTTTTCCAACCCAATACCAAGAAGATAAACGATCATAATATGTAAATGAGATATACTATAAAAGGATAGAAGCTTTGATGATAGGATATAGCGTGGCAAGCCTAGATATAGCGCGGCAAGCTTAGAGATAGTAGTGTGGAATTATTCTGATCGATAGCGTGACAAAGCTTAGTGTGAAATCTTGCAGATCAAAAGTTAGCAGTCCGATAGTTTTGGGAAAGAATAGAAGCCTAAGATAAAGAAGTTGGAATCATCGTTTATAAAGTTTATAGATACCATTCTCTAGGTAGAGGAAGGAGAACTGAAAAAGGTAATATTAGATATAAATAATTAGATGCATAGGATTATTAATGATAATTGAGATAAAGGATCTAGTTGCGTGATCTGACTAGAATACGTAATTTAATTTGGGCTTGACTCTCACTTTAATTAAAATTGTCAAATTAGAATTTAAGTAATATAAGTTATTCTTAATAAAAGTTGTATTAAGAATTATTATGTCTCATCATTTTGATAATCCCACACCTCTAGCTTACGCGGAACCGGCACGACATGGTCATCACAGGATGGCTATGTCGCAATATATATACGGTTTTTATATTTTGTAAGAAAAATTTACTGTGGGTTTCTTTGAAGTATTTTTATGAACAATTTTATCCTTAAATAAATTCCTGCGGTCACCCCTATTTATGGCTTCTTCCTGGAAAGATGGGATACTATTTTTAGTATTTTAGGTAATTAACAATTACGTTTTTCAAATTAATTTGAGTTTTTTAAAATTTCTTTCATACCTCCAAGTAAATATATTATTGTTTTATACAATATTATTATAAGGATTTATATTTGTACAAATTATTTTTAATTTTTACAAAAAAAATAAATAAATGAATAAACTGTGTTTTTTTTAAATTCTAGTTTAGCAATATAAACAAATAAAAGGGAGAGATGGCCCTTTGAAACAGTATTTAAACCGGCAGTCTTAATCCTAAGTCTAAAAGTGCGCTATTGTGTATTACTGTTGGCATTCTACTTTGATTTGACCTGTCTTGTTGCATTCCTACATATTATTGAGTATTAATTTAGATTTATATCAATTATATATGTATATTTCTATTTATTACTTTGTTTTTCTATATTTATGACAATTAAGTATATATTCGTATATATAATGACTTAATATTTACTTATACAATTCTAATCTTATATATTTTTAACTAAATCTTAATTACAAGTACACAATTTCAAAACGTGTCTCATTTCATCTCAAATTAAAAATTTAAAACCTATATTTTGACGGATTTATTTCTGGTAAAAAGTACTAGACCCTGAATTTCTGACAGATTTATTAGGGATTCCTGGTAAAAGTAAATCGTAATAGCTTACAAGTGTCTTACTCAGGCTGAAGCTTTTCCCTAAGACACTGATGCAATTTCTATAAATAACTTTATTTGAATATGTGATTATATTGCTACCATTCGATTTATCCTTGTTTTCCCCATGTATTTAAAAATAGAAAATGAATAATTCCCTCTCTTGTATTTGGCACTAGAGCGAACAGCATGCTGAAAGTATATCTCCTAATGTTAAAATTAATTAAATAAACGATAATATGATGAATACCAAGAAGCTTTTTTTACTGCCCCGACTACAAATTATAAAATGAACACATCGTTACATTACATATCAATATTTATATCAGTAGCGCACACAAGTGGTCTCCAGATCCGGCCTCCTCCAAAGCCCTTGTTTGTTTGTTTTTTCAATTGGGTATAATGATACGTACTGAGATAGGCACAGTAGGTCCTGACCTCTATGGGCTGTATCGCAACAGAGTTTAGTTTATAACCCTATGTATAAAGTATATAAAATTTAATTAAGTATTTGTTATTAAAAATTAATTTCATTAATTAATGCTAATTATTCATTCAATTAATTTTTCGCTGTTTTTTGCTCCCCAAAATCGACAAAATCAAAAGAATATGTCGGGTAGCATATCGGAGCATGACGCGAGAATGGTGGACTTTCCACCTTGGAACCCCCCACCCCCTTGAAAAATTTCTCTGTGTGCCACTGATTTATATAGAAAGCTCCTCTTCCAGAATATGAGTACTTATTGATGCATTATTTGTTTCAGGCGTAATCAAGAATCCAAGAAATTAAAGTAGAATTAAATCTATTAAAATTTTAAAGTAGCTGTAAAGCCACCATCTTTATCGACAAGACCTTCAAACCATTTTTTATACCTTTTTAACTTTGGCTCCTTTGTTTCAGAGCCGAACAATTTTAATACTGCTAAGTGAATTTCCACACATTACACATTACAGTTCTTTTATTTCCATTCCGTGCAAAAGTTTGCACAATATTGATTCTACAAAAGAGCTGAACATGTTTTTGTTTTTTTTCACCCTAGTTATTTTCATCAAAATCCAAATGGTTTTATTCCATACACACACAACTTTAAACTATAATACAGGAAACTACAATTAC
>BMAV01011184.1:67646-300390 GCA_019973955.1 Trichonephila inaurata madagascariensis
CACACTCCTAATTTTTTTAACCCGAACTGATCTAAACCATATTAGTCAAGCTGCATCATGTTGCAGGGATATTAGACGACTATGTTACGGAACATGACAAAACCTGTGGCAACAAGAGAACATACTTTCCATTTGACTGATCCACTGCTTTCGGGTCTTTTATTAAATTAACTGTACAAAGTACATTTTCGACGATAAACCATCGAACAAAGACCAGTTTAAACCCCTATCGGCGTCGAAATATCAGAAAGGACATTCATTTTGTGGAGCCAAGATGCCGCCGTAGGATCACACAAAACCTCATATGAAAGGATACTTACCATCGCGTCGCTTCTTGCCACAATTCACTGCCCAACAAAAGATTCGAGCCAACGCCTTTGACGCCAGCCCAGGCCTTTTATAATCGTACTGAACAGCCCAAGCCTTCTATTTTCCGCTCGTGCCGACAGTAGCCCTCATGATTATCCACTGCTTCTGTTAGTCATCATTTGATTATGGTCGTTAAGTCGAAAACCACAAGGTGATGCCTAACAGGGTTGCCAATAATAGGTTGAATTTAAATGACATAGTGACCACGAAATAGTGGTTATGATTTAAGAAGGAAATTCAGATTATAATTGCAGAAATAGTTCTAAAATTGAATTTATATAAATACAGTCGGACCTCTATATAACGAAGTCGCTGAATCCCGAAAAAAAGTTCGTTGTATGGAAAATTCACTATACAAATGTTTATCTTTTAATTTTCTTTATAAGCAACACAAAACAAGTTTTAAATTCATGAACACTATATATATTTAAAAAAGTAATTATTCACACCTTTTTGTAAATTAATATATATTTATTTTATATATCTTACCTTTTTTTTTTAAAAAAAAAAAGAAAGAAAACTGCAAGAAAAGTTTCTTGACACCTTTATACACTTCCTGAAGAATTAAAATTTTTACTTACGTTTTGACATTTTTGAGCTACGAGAAACGAAGTTACCATTACGACTAATCAACAATACAAAAGAACGGAGACTAGTTCAAGGACACGAGACTCCACTGAGGGTAAAAGGGGATATCGAAAATGCTTCTAGTGAACTGGACAATTAGGGTTAAAGGTTGCACTTCTTGCATGAAATGTCCAGAATTCAATTGCTCTCGGTGAGTTAGGCACCAAATAAAACCAGTTAAAGATTTATGACTACCATAAAATGTGTTAAAAGAGAGAATAACTTGAAATGTCCAGAAATAATTTTAAAATAGGGAGAAAAAAAAATTCAATCACAAGAAAAAAAGTTCATTATATAGAAAATTCACTTCGCTATTGGGAGGTTATTTTACAAAGAAAATCGTGAAGTGTTCTTGTTTCCAGGAAAAAGCTCGCTATATAGAAAAATTCACAATGTAAAGGTTCGTTATATGGAGGTTTGACTGTATAATTAGATTTTCAGTAGACCAACCCAGTGAAGTGTATAAAAAAGACAGTTAAGAATAGCGAATTCGAGCAACATCGGGGAATTATTTTTAAAAGTCACTCTTTATCAACATTAAGATTATAATTCATATTTTTTTTTATTCCTGATGAGAAAAAATACTCCATAGCACCATACTATCATTCAACATGTAAAGACAATAGATATTTGAATTATAATGATTCTCGTTCTAATTCATAGTGTATCTGATGTGAAAATTAAAAATAGCCGTGACCCGACTTAAATGACTGAATTCAAAAGGTGCGATAGAGCTTACTGGTGTACGATTTGACTATGAATTATCAATTAAAAATGAAATACGTCGATGTCATTTTCAGTTAAGCATCTCATTTGTCTAATATAGAATAAATATCATTAATAGTTGTACAAATAATATGGTGATTTATTAAATCAAATGTTTTGAACTTTTCACGAGTAATAGTTCGAATTTAACACTAGATTGCCCAAGGAAGTCATTTTGACTGCTTTTTAATTTCAGTTAGAAAAACAATTACATATATAATGCACAATCTCTTAGATCTTTTTAGAATATTTTTTTTATCAAGTGAAGTAAATTTTTTTTATTGATAATATTTACTAATAACTTGTTATATGACTGTAAGTTATATAAAAAAAATATTTAAAAGTTAATTTTAAACAAATTTCTCTACGTATTAATCATTTTTTCCCAATACATCATTTTGACTGTTTTGGGGCAATATAGGTATGTACTAAGTTTCAGTCTTTCTAGTGTTAACATATGCAAGGAGAACTTAGAGAAGAGTAGATAAAGGCTTTTCAAAGCCCAAGAAAGTCATCTTTCGCACCCCCTCCTAAACACTGACAATAAGAATAGATAACATAATGTTTTTTCAGTTGCAAAAAAGAATAATAGCGTGTGTGTATGTGTGTTAAGTTCCATAGATTTTAATGAATAGATCTTCTGGATCTCTTATTAATTATGAAAATAACACATACCAAAAAAGGCATTGAAAATGTTTAAATCAAAGCTCGAATCAAAGAACAATATGAAGTTATTATCGGATTTAATGATCTATATACAAGTTCCAATCTATAGAATTAGAAATATCTATTTATAGTTAATTTGTTAGTTCTGAAATGTTTTATCTATATACAATACTTTCAACTGAATTTCGCTCAGTATTATAAACAGAAAGGGAGAAGATTGACTAGCCATAAAACTGGTTATAAGGTATCCGACTACGTTTCGGAACCGTGATTTTAAAAAAGCGCACAAAAGGATAATTTTCATGATATTTAGTGTCCCTTAGATTAGAATACATGTATAAAGTTGTTTTAAGGACATTTTGACAAAAAAAAAGTTATTCAAATACAATATTTCGGCAAAAAATTAAATTAGAATGACCAATTTTCAAAATCTCCTTTTGTGAAAAATGCTTCTATTATAATAATATTTTGCCTATATATAGCTCAGACCTTTGTACAGAGACTCAACTATGATTTTTGAAAAATTCACCTTATCTTCAGAGTTACAACCAAATGAAATAATTATCGGCGTTTTTTTCTTAAAATTTCTCCTCTCTGTTGTCGTAAAACATGGATAAACCCACTTCTAAGTTATGTATTTCAAAAATTCTAGTTGAACCTCTGTACAGAGGTCTGAGCTATATACAGGGAAAATATTATTATAATAGAAGCATTTTTCACAAAAGGAGAATATTTTGAAAAGGGGTCATTCTATGTTCATTTTTTGCCAAAATATTGTACTTAAATAGTTTTTTATTGTAATACTATTCTCAAAACAATTTTATATACATTTTCTAATCTAAGTGACACTAAGTATCATAAATATTATCCATTTATACGCTTTTGAAAAATCACGGTTCCGAAAGTAGTCGGATACCTTAAACCTTTCTTTTATATAAAATTAAAAGAGCTATCCACAGTCAGCCTTATTTTTTAATACTACAGCATTCGTTTTTTAATGTTTCCGGTATCTGTATGTGATTCTTTTATCTTTAATGTTTAAATCATTTCTGTTTCTCTAGTAGAGATTATTATAAGTACATATACGTCATAGTTTCCTGAAACATAAAACATATATTACTTATGATACAAATTATTTTATAGCAGCAGCAAATTGTCACCAGCTCCTGCTCTTTTTTTCCCTTTAAAAATAGTATCACGTGTGTGTATATATATAATGTTAGCTTGAAGCCTAAGCACAGTATTATAAATTTGTAATGATGCTTAACAAGGACTAGGCTATTTGTAAATAATTTTTACGCATAATTTTATTCAATACATTTACACAATGTGCAGCAATTCACAAGTATACAATCAATAAGAGATATCTATAGCTCAAAATAACAGTGCTCAAATACTTTTTAGTGTAGCCTAAGCAATTCGAAATTTCCTTCAGGACAAAAATGCGTGTTAATTCGATACACAAGCACTTCAAAAATAACAAAGTAATTACACAGACTTTCCGTCATAAAATAACGGAAGTTATTTGCGGCTACCTGAACGGTGATATGTATTACAAAGACCACGCCCATTTTACCCCAGGCTACTGGCATCAGTCCGTATGATAAATGTGAGTGTCGCGCGCGTTACCTAGCCGAAGATAATTTTGTGCACCCCTCAGAAACGATAATTCCAAGGGGATCTTTAGATAGACAACTGACCCCCACCTCAGCGACGTATCCTGTAATTTTGATTTTGTTTTTTCGTGTTGGATGTATTTAATGCTTAAATTATACTCTTACATTGAAAAAACTACCGCATATTTATGATTATCACTAGTGTACCCATAGTTATCGATGGAGAAGGTTATTAATAACCGATCGGAAAATAGTGGCCAGTTATTAACGATTCTTAACTGCATTATCAAAGGTATATATCTCCGTGATTAGTACTTAAAAACGACAATATCCTCGTGTTCATCTATCAAGAGAGACATTATTCTGGAATAAGTTTTAAAACAACTCATTACGCGTTGGAGATATGAACCAGACAATTGGTTTGGATATGAGCAATATTCTCATTACAGGCATAAGCCAGTACATAATTATGTATGAAATTCTTCGACAAGGGAATATTGTAGGTTGTTTTAATTAACGGTATTTAATTGGCTCTGAAATCTTACAATGTGGCACGAGTGAAGTTCTGTTATGGTAAAATGAGGACAAAATAGTTATGTTAAAATTATTGTGAAGGATATTATATTTTAAGAGTAGACACGTTCTCATTGCATATATTTAAATAAAAATGAGCTTTGGATGTTTAATTATAGAACACTCAGTGACATACGAGGAGTGACACACACCCCCCCCCAAAAAAAAACCCGAGACTGTTACTATAAATCATTGTACTTATAGAATCAGTTCTCCGTGAGAGTATCACCTTCAAATAGTTTCCTTCAGCATTCAGTGCTGCCATTGCTGGTAACAGTTCTGTGGAACGAGGTTTTTGGAAGTCCCTTTAGGAGATTTTCCGTTTTTGCCTGAACAACTGAGGTAAAAGACATTAATTAGTACACACTCAGATTTTGTGGCTATAATGAGCATTTAATCAAGATAAAGGGATTTTTATAGATATTCCAGAAGGTGTATGCTGTATCCTAGTTTTTTATTGTTAATGTATTAAATTCTGTGTAAAGGTGTTTTTTCTCTTAATTTAAAAAATAAATAAATATATTATCAAAGTATTGTAAATAGAAGAAATAAAAGTTGTATATTTTAGCTTTATTATTTGCTGTAAAACCATGTGCAATATTCTTGGTATCGGATAAAAGAATGAAATATTTAGGGGGGTAGGGGGTAGTAAAGCTATATTCCATCTTTCAAGTTCCCCTTCAGACATCATTTTCCCTGTATTTTCAACAATTTATGTCACAGAGAAACCGCTCGCTCCTCTCTCCTCGCTCCTCTCAGTGAAGTAATAAAAAAAGAGAAAACGAGAGAATGATGCTTGACCGCCATGTCAACAATAACTACAACAGCTTCCAGTCTCGGATCGTAAATTCTTTTTTGTCCCTCTTTTCTATTCTTACCGAACGGCAACGCGTAATCCAGGAAATGGCGTCGAAAGCAGACGATTTTCGAGAAGCGTAAGGAATGGGATTTCGAACAAAACGGGGTTCGATTATTCTCAACAAGCAACGGTGTGAATCCTTGAAATGATTCCTAAGCGGGACCATTATCATACAAATCTTACAAGTTATTGCCTTGGATCTCGGGGGAGTAGGAGTTTTATGATTGAACAAACAAACTTAAGTGTCGAATTTCCGAATGTTATGGGGCAGAACGAGTTCGTAGAATATGGTTCCGAGGGTGCTTACCGTTAATAAGAGGACTTAAAATTTGGTAAAAGTAACGCTAAATGCACATAAAAAGTTTTTCTTTTATTGAGTACGGTTTTCATCAGATGTTGACTTGGAATTTATGGCATACATATGCGTAAATTTTGATAGCATGGACAACGCAATGGCTTAAGAGTTGGGTTTTTGCACAGCGTATAAAATGTGAGCATATGTTTTTTATGAGCTAAAACATCTGACTGAATTAGAATGTCAGATGCTTTCATGTAAATCGAATGTAATTCAACAGTGGTGTTTAACTTTTCTTAAGGCTTAGAAAAGAGAGTTATATCATGTGGAGAACGAATGTTTCTTTTTTAAACATGTTCTGAGTATTTATTTCCTTTAAAGCTTACACTATCAAAAAAGCAAAAAATTTTTTTGAGCTGAAGCAGTGAGAGAAAAATTAAACGTCGAAATTATCTGAAATACCAGTCTCTTCGTAGGTAAGCATAAATATAAAAATTTTAAAAGCAGAGATAAAATATATATGTTCACAGAAAATATATTATTTTAAGAAATACTGCTTAAATTTCTTATAGGTAACTTTCAGTGGCGCACACAGGAATTTTTCAAGGGGGGGAGGGTTAAGTGTAAATTAACCTCATTAAATTTAGTAATTACATCTGTTAAATAGGTAAAATTTGGTTCTCACTTGATTGTATTTTCTTTAAAATTAAAGTCACGATCTGGTTTAATGAGAGCAACTATCGCAGACCCCTATTCACACCTCATAGACCCGTAAATTATTTTTTCACTGACATGGACCCCTTGAAAATCGTCATAGACCCCTGGGGGTTGATATAGACCCACTTTGGGAATCCCTGGTTGAAACTAATAAAACAATCTTAAATAAGAAATAAGTGATATAAAAAAAATAATTATTAAACATGAAATTGCAGCAAAAAAAGAAATGAAAAAACACAAATTGATTAATTGCATATGAAAGAAATACTTTTCTTTAAAGCAACACTAAGGCTTTAAGTGATCGACCACGTCATTTTCAACTAAGGACGTCAGGTAAGTTTGAAGCTACTCTCCAAGCTTTCTTACAGCTACGGTAGCCTAGTGGTCATGGTCTAGAACTCGTAGCCGGCGTGTCAGGAGACCGAGCCCTAGTGCCGTTGAAGGTCCACCGTAAAAGGGGGCTGCCAGGGAAGTCTTAAGACTTCATGGGGCCCTGGGTTCCTACTCAAAAGTAAGCCCCACCTATGACCCTTAAAAGTAAATAGTACATATCATACTTTGTCAAATACGTACAAACAATGACCCGAAACGAATCAATGTGCATGATTTACAATTGCACACACCGGCTCGACCAACTGCCGCCTTTTGACTGAATGAGTAATAATGTTGTATGGTGGCAGGCCTATGCCTGTACGTCAGCGTTTCTCAAACTGTGGGGCGCTCCCCCCTAGGGGGCGTGATAACTCTGCGAAGGGGGTGCGAGCATATTGAAAAGTCGAAAACGAAAGATTATTGTTAAAAAAATTATTAATCAACTGAAAATAAACGAAGTACATTCTAATATAAAAAGAAATAAAATACACATGTAAACTGATATAATACACATACAAATATATCAGTATTGTACACTGTATTATATAATTAATTTAACAATACTAAATTAAAAACAATTTTAATAATTACTAGTGACCCCAGTTGCTTGTCATGTATAAAATTATATACAAAAATTAACAAAATTATAATAAATCCCTTAACTGCCGATTGAAAGGTACGTCTTTGCTCCCCAATGCCACCATTTTCCACGAAAATGCGCATATGTGATGTATGGAAAGGAGGAGGGGGGGTGAAAAGGAATAAATAAGCAAAAATTCTCTGAAATAAGTAAATCCTTCGCAAACACTGTTAAAGTCTTCTTATTGCATTCCAAGGTCTTTGGAATAATTTTATGGATAGCAGTGCGCAGAAAGACGTATATATACGTCCGGGGCAATCAACTCTTTGGCTGTTCGAGACGTTTATGTACGCCGGTGGCACTTAAGAGGTTTAACTGTAGCTTTAGCGTCAAATTATAGTATCATTGAATTCAATGCATTGTATTGTATGGAGGGGGGCGCGATGAAAATTTTGTTTGAATATTGGGCCCTAAGTATTGAAAGCTTGAGAAGCACTGCTGTACTTGGATGAGGGTCATCCCATGTAGCCAGTAGACTTATCGTCGAGATTCCCAATTTTTCGGAGAATACAACCGGAAATAACATTTGACTTTTGAAATTATTCGAATTATGATCATCTTAAGGCTGAGTCGAGGACCAGACGAGGCCCCCACTGCGGCCGAGGCTTTGGGCCCTGTTGGCCCATGCTTTAAAACGTCCCTGATCTGATACATGATAAAACTGTCGAGGCTGAAAATCATCAGGTTGGCATGGTGTAGAAATTAGAAAAGTGGAATGAGACAGCTCAAGTATCATCCTTATTACTTGACCATGAATCGAAATTAAGAGTTTGGTGACGTTAAGCGTCAGAAACAGCCCTCGCGTTGCTTTATAATGCGACATTAATAATAAACATTCCCTCACTGTAAACTCGTTTACTCCGGCAACGTCAGGGCTTTGAGCATCGAAAGATTTAACGTGCATCGGCCTTTCTATATGGAGGATCGTTCTATGTTAAACATTGGGGCAAAAAGTGATGATTATATCAACTGAAGATGCAATTTTTAGAGAGCAAGTGCATTTAAACAGCCGCTTCGGTGCTGTTTCCTATTTTAAAATGATATAAATTATTAAGTTAAGTAAAGATTAGTATAGACATTAATTATTATTCTCTATGAACTAATTATTGAAAGTAATAGTCAGTTAATAATTCCTTAACAATCACTGTATTCAAATACATTTTTGGAACCTTATTTAAACCGAGTTGTTATCAGATATGAAAAATTCCTAAAGGGCTTAAGACTGCATCTATTTTACTCATTTTATTTTCTTAGCTAGTCGGAAAATGTTAAGCTATCAAATTATTCATAATAAACAATTTTTGTTCTCTTTTTCCTTCGGCACGTAGTTATATAACAGCTATTTGGGAAACGAAAACTGATTTTTTTTACTTGTATATAATTATTTCTCAAAACTATTTTTTTTTTTTTTTTTTTTTTCATTCTGCAACGGTTTATTATACAGCAAACATTTAATGTCTCAAATTCCGTTTAAAGTTTTTAAAATATCGTACTCTTTTATGCTTTATTTATTTCGAATAGCATTTCATTTCGAAGACCTGAATAGGTGGCCTAACACCTGACATCTGAAACTATTATTATGAAAGAAAGCTAAACACCATCCTTGTCAGCTGCGTCCGAATGATTGGCACTCTGTGACGCTGTAATTGAGACTAACCACAAATCATCATCCTCTACCACATCATGAAATCTTTCTTTTAATCTTTCCCTTTTTTTTTCCCCAAGAAGACAAATTCACATTCATCAGAATTCCTTCCTCTTCATTCTACACTTAAAAGTAAAAATATCAAATCTCTCACTGGATTCTTTTTGGCTCCTCCATACCAATTCCGCCAACAATCAAATGGCGATCGTACACCGATATTACAGGAGATAAAAATCAGCCTTCAAAGTCTTAAAATGTCGTGGTGCCTATTTATTGGTTCCATCGTGTGCGGTAGAGGAGCGGATTGCTCCAGGAGCCTTTTAAAATGCTGAAGTTTAATTACAGAGGGGAAAGTGCTGCCGTGGAACAGATATGATGTGGACCGAGGTCATTTGAATGCCCAATTGGAATGTCGCGTGATTGGCGTGTTGATGGGGAGGCATCTCTCAGATCGTGACGTCTGGGTCGTGTTTTAGACGTGAAATGTTGACCAACTGTCTAAGCTTCAATGTCACTGAAGAATGACAGTGAAATTTTAGATTTGAATATATTAATGGTTCATTATAATATGCTGGATTAATATGAAGCCATATTTAGAAAAAAGAACGTAAATCTTCTAGTCATTTTTTTAACCTGGGAGAAGTTATGCACTCAATACTAACGCTAGTGGTCACGCGGGGTGACGGAGTTACACCAATCTCTCTTTTTTTATTTTTATTTTTTTTAATAATTATTTTTATTCTACACGATAAAAATCGTAATTCCAGGGAATAATTTAATTAACAGAAAGTTTACTTTCCTACTTTTAAGGACTTTTCAATTTTTCTTTGATAGTTTTGTGACATGGTCGATCTTCGTCGACCATATCGTGGGGTTTCAGTGTAAGTTAGAGGTGTGGGATTCTCGAAATGATGAGACATTTTAGAATTCTTAATATGACTTTTATTAAGAGATTAACTTAAATTACTTATATATCGAACAAACTTATATTAAGTGAGAATAAACCAAATACGTAGTCGTAGTTAACACAGATCGCGCAATTGGATCACTTATCTATATAATTATATTATATCCGCCTGGTCTCAATCCTAATAATATATTCGCATTCAGAATATAATCTTCCTACCTTGAATTCTAAGCAACGGTCCAATCCACTTCAGATATTCATCTAGGCTCGAGTACAACGGTATGTACCTTGAATGAATGGCGAGATTTCCGTGATTCTTGGGTAGGCCGTCAATTTACGCTTCTACCTTTTCTGAACTGAACTTTCTCTAAATTGCCATCGCGCTCACTAAAACTTCTGTCCTTTTAAAGATTATCTTATTTGCATCTATCCTTCGTTTCACTTCTTGGATTTGGGTTGGAAAAGATTTGCCATTAATCGTGGCCGTCAAAGAACACAGAGGTTATGTTAGAGAAAGGACGCGTGAGCCGTCACAGTTTGTGAAAAAATCCAATCAAACTGAACTAAAATGTTTCACCCTCCCAAGTCCTGCTGATTACCTCGTCGTGGCGGGAGGGTGTTCCTGGACGGAATGGTGGAAATACGTTGGGAATTCGATCCTGGAAGGGTCATTCTAGACGTGAAGGCCATTCCATTATGTCCAGCTAATTAATCCAGTTTCATTAATTGTTTGAATAAAAATAAGGAATTGTAGGGCTTCTACACCCCCCTCTTTTCTTTGAAAAAGGGAAATATGCCTCCACATATGTCCGATACTGTATATGTTATCTACTGTTTATTGACAAAGGGGAGGATAGAAAACACAGGAAAGACGCCAGGACATTCAGGGGGAGCGCCATCCGTATTTAGCTTAGCCTAGACAACCAACCTCATAGAAGAATTATCACTCAGGATTGTAAATTATGTATTTATCTGAAGAAGGAAAACCCCTGGATAGTTTAGTTTATGGGAACCTATGCTGATCATCCCCTTGATACATAATGACGCCTATGAGACGCTATTCATTTCATCTGTCTGTAGATTTATGTCTCTCAGACGACAAGAACTGGCTGCCGGGAACTGTCTCGGCTGCGAATCAGTGCGCAATTGTTTTGTTTCACACAAATACTCCTTTCCTCCATTATCAACGGTTCTGGAAATTCGTACTTCCGGGGAAAGAGAACAGGGTGCATTATACTTCGTTTTATTTGCATGTCAAAGAATTAACAAAGAATACGTGTTGTTGAATCAGATCTTTGGGAATAACACACACATACTCCTCAAAAAGGCAGACAGGGCCGGCTCTAGCAGTTTTCCCGCCCCGGACAAAAATGGAAAATGGCGCCCCTTTCAAAAGCATTATATATTATACATATATATATAATCCTAAGCCTAAAATACAAAATAATTCGAAATTTACCACATTATTACTGTTATGATTCACTGGCAGTGGTAGTACTGAGTGCAGTGGCGCACACAAGACTGGGTCCGGACCCCAAAGCACTTTGATTTTTCGATTAATTATATTTCTAAGTCATATAGTACGTAAAATTTAATTAAATATGTTATTAATGATTAATTTTAAAATAATGCTACTATTTATTCAATAATTAGTTTTACTGTTTTGTTCCCGGAATCAACAAAATCAATAGAAGCATGATACAAGAATGGTGAACTTTCAAATCTGACCCCCACTTGATAATATTTCTGTGTGCGCTACTGACTGAGTGGGTCCTGTTTTCAAATTCCTAGGGGACTTTTTTTTGGGGGAGGAAATGGAGGTGCTTTACATATTACGATGTTTTGCTTGCACATTTTGGGGCCTCGTATCACTAATATATCGAAAGCTACTCCTTTCTTATGATTTTAAACAAGTAAAATGTAAGACAAGAAATAACCCGTTTCTGCAGGCCAATTTCTTCGAAAAAGAGTCTATTGAAGGTGGGGATCACAAGCGCTTCTATTTTAACTTATAGTAACTACACTCCAGATTAAAATAAAATATCTCTTGTGGCTCTCTATCTACTAAAAACTCTTATTACTCTTGTCCCCTTTAGAAAGGCTGGCACCGGATATCGATAGATGAAAAGAATGTCCGTTATGACCCTACTCCTGGATGGAGAGAAAGCAGTGGCGCACAAAGGGGGCTGGGGTCCGGCCCCCAAAAGCCTTGATTTTTTTCCGATTGGTTTATAATTCTAAGTATATAATACGTAAAATTTAATTAAATATTTGTTATTAATGATTAATTTTATTAATTAATGCTAATTATTTATTCAATAATTAGTTTTTTACTGTGTTTTGTTCCCGAAAATCGACTAAGTCAAAAATAGCATGGTACAAGAATGGTGAACTTTCAACCCCGGACCCCCCCTTGAAAAATTCCTGTGTGCGCTACTGAGAGAAAGTTACTAGTGAAAAAGTTGTGTAACATATCAAATTTCATAATTTAACATATACTCCCGCCTCAAACCCTTCAAGTTTCAATGTAAAAGAAAACTGACATTTAACGCACAAAGTACAAAATAAGGAAATAAGATACGTTAAATGTTGCACCAAACTCACACGCATAATACTTCAGAAAATATATCACATTTTTTGTAACATAAAAAAATATTTTCCAAATTCGATCCGAATGCCGCCCTTAAAATTTTCCGCCCCGGGCAGGGGTCCGGTTTGTCCGTCCCTTGAGCCACCCCTGAGGCAGAACGCAGCTAAAATGATTTAAAATGCCTTGTTCCAAGTATTTATTAATAATTTTGCTTTGAATAATTCGGTCTAAAATATCTATTATTCTTTTCGAAATTTTGCGGGATTCTTCCCAAGCCTTATTGTTAAATACTGTTTCCTCATTTTTTCTTATATAAAGGCTGAAAAAAAAATTATGGAAGTAAATATTTCTGAAAAAGATATCTTAATTATTTATATTAATACACCAGCTTACTTAAAATATTTTATTTAAAATAAATAATTTTGGAGAAAGATTTGGCGACCGTGATAACCAAGTGGTCAAGGTCAGGGACTTGTGACTGGCGTACTATGAGTTCGAGCCAAGGGCCACAGAAAAACCACCATGTAGAAGGGGCCGCTATACGTTAAATCGCTGAGGCTCAAACATCTTTCCGTTGGTGTGGTGTAAAAGTTAGGAGGGGAGTGCCTGCTCAGGTGTCGTTCTCATCACTTGACCATGGTTCAAAATTACGAGGTCCATTGCCAATGGCCCTCTTGCAACTTTATAGTGCGACGTTAATATAACTGAACTCAGTGGCGCGACAGCCCATGAGGGTTAAGGCCTTACTGTGCCCAACTCAATATACGCGACCTTCGGCCCTGAGGTGCATGAGCAGATGTTCCGGTCATGTGGTCAGTCTGACGTGAAACCCCTAGTGTGAAGTTCCCAAGCCAGCTTGGTACTCATTTATTGACCCACTGAAGGGATGAAAGGCTGATTCAACCTTGCTCAGCCCGAGGTTTGAACCTTGGACCTGTGGTGTGGAAGCGAGATATACTAACCATTCGACCACTGGATTTTCGACGTTAATATAACTTACTCACTATTCGAAGCGTATCTTTATGAAACAAGAATAGTTATTAGCGCCGCACAATAAAACTACACGAGGGCTATTGGCAACTGGCCTCGTAATTTCCACCCTCAGCAAAGTGACGAGGATGACACCTAAACTGGCACTTCTTATCGAATATCCACACCACAGGATCTCTCTTGAGCTCCCATAGATTTAACGTGCATCAGCCTCTCTCCATGGCGGGTTTTCTGTGCCACTGGGGCTCGAACTCACACCACTCCGGTCACGGTTCATGATAGTAACCATGAGGTTCCCGTGGCAACTTTTTCAATTCCTACTATTATATATATATATATATATATATATATATATATATATATATATATATATATATGGGATTTTTATGTTATAGGATTCGTTTTTTATGTTATAGGGATATTTTATGTTATTCGATTTTTTTATTGATTCCTGTGTTGTGATTGAATTATATATATTTAAATATATATATATATATATATATATATATATATATATATATATATATCTTGTTCAAATTTTCAATCGTTAATAAAATACTTTCTATTCATCCATTTAAGTTCAAATACATTTTTTTAATCTTGTAGTGGATAACACTTGATGTTAATACAGTTTTTTCAAATATTAATTCATTAATTATATTTAATTAATGAATAAATAGTAACAAACAAAAATAATAGTGCAACACCATGCATAAAAAGAAAACTCTCTCGTTGTATCCCATTAGCCCAATGGATAGCGCGTTGGACTTCTAAACCAAAGGCCGTGGATTCGAATCCCACCTGGGATGGCCTAATTTCTGAGAATGTAATTTCTTTTTGTTATAATATATTATTGGAATAATTTAATTAATGAATAAATAGTAACAAACAAAAATAATAGTCCAATACCATATATAAAAAGAAAAATTGTTCGTTATGTCCCTGTAGCGCAATAGATAGCACATTGGACTTATAATCCATAGGTTGTGGGTTCAAATCCCACCTGGGATGGCCTAATTTTTGAGAATGAAATTTCTTTTTGCTATTCTATTTTATTGGAATAATTTAATTATGAATAAATAGTAACAAACAAAAATAATAGTCCAACACCATATATAGAAAGGAAAATGGAAAATCGCTTTCTATTTTGCCACTTAACATTGTGATTCTGTCGTATGTGTTGTGTATATACATATTTATATATTAATTGTAATCTATACAAATAAATAAAATTAAAGTGTCTGTTTGTGTAATTTCAAATTAACAGCTTTTTACTTAAGGCATTTAAACGTGTATTCGGTACTTATATCAAAATATCAATTTTTTAAATTTGTGTCTTGTTTCTATTTGTTTCGGCTGATCTTTGAAACAGCTAGAGCGATTTTGACGGGACCTTCACTGGCAGAGAGCTAATGTTATAAGAATAACTTAGGGTACTTTTATTTTAGAAAAAAAAAATTAGGGTTCCGCGAAAACAAAATTAAAACAAATAAAATAGCGAACAATATCCGATTCAAAATGGCGTAACCCCTCCTTGCTTAATCTTTATGTGATTGTGACTGAGCTCAATTAAAATTGCCACTACTTAAAATCTCTTGAGCTAGCCACCGTAGTAAAATTTTTGAGAGCAGTTAGCATTCTTAAATTCAAATCACAAATTAAGAAAAAATCCTGCATTCTGAAATTTATTTTATTTGGAAGACAATATTTTCCTTACGCATTAGAAATTCTTTAAATACGCATTTTTCCCCGCGTTCAAATGTTCTAAATAATAAAAGAACAATTTTTTTAAAAATACTGTAAAAATAAATGTATTTATATAATATTATAGAGATTTATCCATTGTTTTTTAAAAATTTCATTGATATGAGAATAATTGTGGATGTATATTAACTTAACTCAGAGGCGCAACAGCCCATGAGGGCAAAAGCTTACTGTGCCCAACTCTGTATACGTGATCTTGGGCACTGAGGTACATGGGGAGATGTTCCGCGGTCAGGTGGTCTGTTTGACATGAAACCCCCAGTCAACGTTGCAAAGCCCGGGGATTGAACCTTCGGACCTGTGGTGTGGAAGCGCGATACACTAACCACTCAGCCACTGGGCTTCGTACATATATTACTTAATAATAAATTAAAGGTAGAGAGAAAAGGGGAAAAATTCTTATACATTTACACGCACAGTGAAATAAGTTTAACGCAAATGCGCTTTTGACGAAATATCGGTTAACACGAAATAGTGCAATGGTTCCGACAAACGACTATATATTCTCATGCAATTTTTTCTCTAAACACAGAACAAAAATCTTTTAACATGAAAAGATTTTCCTCCTAAGAATGAACAAAATACGGAAAACACCAGCCGCATTGGAATGTCCTATTGCATTATCGTAAGAATTCATTGCAGTAGATGATGATAATATATGTACAGCCCCAATTATGGCAGACAAAAACATTTTGGAGTTTGTTCAAAGCTCAAAAATATCATTGATGCAGATTCCGACGATGAAAATGAAATGAATAATGCAGTTCATGCTCCCACATGATTCGAAATGGAGAGCGTCATGAATAGTAAGCGTAGTTATTAAGACGCACATTTCAATGGTGAAATAAATAACAAACAGCCGATATCGAACAATTTGTCGACAATTTGATGCTAAAAATGCAGACAAAGAAATCAGATAATTTTCCAAAAACTCAATAAATTTTTTTGTTTTTCAAAAAGAAAAAAATTTGTTTTAAAATTTTTTTAAGGGTTTTGACTACGCCGGAATCGGATTTTAAAAGGCGCATAAATTTTTTTCATGATATTTATGTTTAGTTTAAAAATACATGTAAAAATTGTTTTAAGGAATTTTGACAAAAATTATTTAATATTTCGGGAAAAAAAATTAATTAGAATAACCTTTTCAAAATATTCTCCTTTTTTGAAAAATGCTATTTAATATTTTTGTATCTATAGCTGACCTTGTACAGAGGCTGAAAGAAGAAATATATAACAAGAAGTTTTTATTCATGTCAGACAAAGAGGGGGGAAATTTTAAGAAAAAAAACCGATAATTATATTTTGGTGGTAATTTTGAAAATAATGTAATTTTCAAAATTTATTAGTGACCTCTGTAAGAGGTTTGAGCTTTATACAGGCTAAAATTATTATTTTAAAAGCATTTTTTAAAAAGGAGAAATTTTAAAAAAATTTTTCTAAGTTAATTTTGCCGAAATATCTATTTAAATAAATTTTTTTTTCAAAAAGTCCTTAAAACAATTTTATACATGTATTCTAATCTAAATGACATAAATATCATGAAAGACCCTATATGGTTTTTTAAAAACATGGGTTTCCAAGTAGCGATAAAAGGGGGGGAAGGTTTTTTTATTGATTTTTATTAAATGTATGCATATATACTTATCTAAGTAAATAAAAAAAACCTTTGATAAACTTAATTTTATTGATATAAGTTTTTTTTTTTTGTTGTTGTTGCAATATCCTTTAACACGAAAAAATATTTCAGTCCCTTCAGTTTTATGTTAACAGATTTTCATTGTATATTGATATGCTTCTCTTACAAAACATGTTGAAAATATAGAAAAAATTTACAAAAGATTACATTTCCTGTGATATGTTAATATTTTCGGAATGCAAGAAAGTAAAATAAAACGTTACCCATAATAGAAGGGATTTTTGTAAATTTTGTAAGAAACAGTTAATGAGATGAAACAAAATAATACTTATTTATATTGATAAATATTAATAGAGTACTAAACTTTGCATAAAGTATACTTAAAAGAAAACAAGTTTAATTACAGTGAAAATTGTCTAACACAAAATTGTGGCGGCCGAAATATTTTTTCCGAGTAAAAAAAAATATTTAAACAAAATTTTTATTAAAATATATTTTAATTACATAGATATGTGTATATATGCATGTATTTAATAAAAATCAATGAAACAAAAACATTCACAAGACCTTAATGAAATTTAATACAAAATTTTCAAGTTGTTTGAATTTTTGGAAAATAATCTGATATATTTTTCTTTTATTGTTTTTTTTTACCATCAAATTGTCAACAAATTGTTGTTGACATTTTATTATTCATTTCACTATTGGAATGCACGTCTAAATAATTGAACACACTTTTCATGATGTTTCTCATTTCAAATGAGATGGGAGCATGAGCTGCATTATTCATTTCATTTTTGCCGTCGGAATTTGCATCAATGATATTTTTTGAACTCTTTGAGCAAACTCCAAAATGTCTTCGTCTGCCATATAATTGGGGCTGTACATATATTATCATCATCTACTGTAATGAATTCTTCCGATAATACAATAGGACATTCCAATCTGACTGATGTTTTCCGTATTTTGTTCATTTTTAGGAGGGAAATCTTTTCATGTTAAGGGGTTTTGTTTTGTGTTTAGAGAAAAACTGCATGAGAATATATAGTCGTTTGTCGGGACCGTTGTGTATTTTCTACTGCGGTACACTTTTAACAATTTGAAAATTTGGCAGCACACCAAGAATAAAATAGGTTCAAAAATTTTACTTATCTGTATAATACACTATTTAAAATAGTTTATGATAATAATTTTTTTATATTAAACAAATAATATGTACGATAAAGACGAGAAAACGTTTATTGAGTAATTAATTACAAATTAATTATAAGAATGCATTTAAAACGCAATTTGAATTTGATAATTTCTTCTAGACTGGCCGTAAAAATAATAATGCCACTCTCTCATTTCGTCATCTACTTTTAAAAGTGTTGATCTTTTCTGCATTTTTATATTTATTAATGCTGAAAATCCGAATTCACGCAAATAAGATGCACAAAATTGTAAGAATATTTTTAAGCTTTTTTGGCTATTATGGGATAATCGCCTCTTATTTTAATCCAAATGAATTGACTCTTCCGAATGTTTTGAAATTAAATCTTGGTTATTAGAGAGCGAAATAAGTTCTTTTTCTTCATTCAAAGTGAATTCATGTGCAGATGTATCCGTTATCACAAATGGATTACGACCCAATCAAATTTTAATATCTAAAATAAGGAAACTATATATGTTAAATCATAATTTAATTAAGAATTTTAAAAAAAATGGCGACACACAAAAGTGCCACGCTGCACAGTGGTTGAGAATTACTGTTCTATATATATAAAGAGTTCAATTCATCATTTTGTATCAAAGTACCTTGAGTGGATTCTCACACTTTTTGAAATTCCTATTCCTTGAATTTTACTATTCAAAGCATGATTGATCGTTTCTTTGGAAAGTGAAAATATTTCCTGCGCATTATTGAAACTTTCTATCCTTTTATGTCTTTTTATTGATATGTATGTTGCTCTCTATTATTCATTACCAAATAATTCAAATCGGAACTCTTCCACTAAAAGATTTTTTTCTGTTTCCTTACAGAAATTCGGACAGTGAGTGACATTAAGCTTTAGATGTTTAGTATATTTCAAAGTATCATTAAAATTCTCCATCTACTTAAGATACGTATTATAAGCCGTTATTCGTCATCAGCTTTAAGAAAATTAAAGAAAGACTGGTGAATGGAAAAATTCTATTGAGAAAGGATTTATTTTTTCCAGATAGTTGGGATTAGACCTGTAAGTAGAGAGAGAGCCTAAAACTTTAACCGCTTACAGAGGATTAGATCTCTCAGCTTATATAGGAAATATTTCAGTAGATTACACACACAGAAATTCATTTCCGTTAAGGATTTGTATAAAAAGGCTTAGCAGAAAAGTCTATGAGCTACACCTGTTGGAAATGTTAAATGGTTTAAAAAGGGATTAAGAAAGGAGACCTAAATGAAAGTGGAAGGCTTCGGATTGATGTATTTAACATGAAGTCCTGCAAAGATCCGAATGTTTAAGTTCTGTTCAGATTGAGTGCCGGTAAGGACGTTTTAAATTTTCTTGAGGCCTTGGGCTCCTAGTCAAAAGTATGTCCTGGGCCCCTACACAAATGTAGGCCCCACCTATAACACTTAAAGTATCTGACTACGTTCGGAAACATGATTTTAAAAAAGCACATAAATGGATAATTTTCATGATATTTAGTGTCGCTTGAATTAGAATACATGTATAAAATTGTTTTAATGACATTTTTTTTAAAAAAAGTTATTTAAATACAATATTTTGTTAAAAAATTAACTTAAAATAACATTTTTTCAAAATGTTCTCCGTTTATAAAAAAATGCTTCTATTATAATAATATTTTGTGTGTGTGTGTGCTTATATAAAGTAAAGACTTCTTCAGAGAGTCTGAACTAGAATTTTTGAAAAATTCATATTATTTTCAGAGTTACCACCCATTGAAATAATTATCGGTGTTTTCTTCTTACAATTTCTCCCCTCTGTTGTAGTAAAATATGGATAAATCCACTTCTAAGCTATATATTTCAAAAATTCTAGTTCAGCCTCTGTACAGAGGTCTGAGCTATATACAGGCAAAATATTATTATAATAGAAACTTTTTTCATGAAAGGAGAATGTTTTGAAAGTTTGGGTTACCATGGGGCATTTTTTGACCCAATTTGTACCTAAGGATCCGACCTTTCGTTCGGATGCCGTAAATCTTGAAAAAGCGCCCTTGGTAATTTTATTGATATTTGTGTATATATATTCAAAATACGTTGTCGCCAAAAGCCCTTGTTTTAGTGAAAATGCGACGATTAAATCCACTTCTAAGTAATGTTTCAAAAATTCTAGTTCAGTTTTGACAAAGATTGAGCTTATATACAGCGAACGTATTTTATAATAGAAGAATTTTTCATAATAGAATATTTTGAAAATGAATTTTTATTTCATTTTGTCAAAATATTGTAAAACAATTTTTGTCACAATGTACTTTAAAACATTTTAAACGTTCTTCTTTTAATCTAAAAGTGACTTCTAAATAATAATATTTTCCTTTATAAGTTTAATTTTCCAGAGAGTAGTTAAGATTTTAAAGTAGACAGTACATTCATAGTTACCCAAAACAATCTGAAACAAATAAATGTCATCTTAAAGTCTTTGTTATAGTATATGGATAACCACTTCTAAGTTATATATTTCAAAAATTCTGTTAGCCTATACAATCTGAGTATATAGGCAAAATATTATTTAAAAAAAAAGCATTTTTTACAAAAGGGGAAATTTTTTGAAAATGGGTCTTTTATTTCATTTTTTTCAAATTTGAATTTTAAAAAATTTTTTTTCCTGTCCTAAAACAATTTTTTCATGTATTCTAAATTAAAAGACACTAAATAATTTAAATATTATCCATTTATACGCTTTTGAAAAATCACGCTTCCGAACGTAGTCGCGGATACCTTAAAAGTAGACAGTACATAGCATACTCATACAAACCATGATCTGAAACAAATAAATGTGCATGACTTAAATCTCATAAACTGGCTTGGCTGACTGACGCCTTTTGACCAAATGAGTAATGATGTATTGTAGTGGGCCTAGACCTATTCATGGAAGGTGGTCATCACATGTAGCCAGTTGACATATTGTCCAATATTCCCAGTTTTTCGAAAAACACGACCGGAAAAAAACTTTTTTTTTTGACCGTTGAAATTATTCCATCATAATCTTATCAATGCCGATTCGAAAACGAGAAGCCCTGGACCTATACCTCAAGACGTCGCTGAGTGTCGGTTGATTGATTGAATATTAACGTCGCACTGTTCAGCTACACGAGGGCTTTTGGCGACGGACCACGTAATTTTGAACCCTGGTCAAGTGACGTGGACGACACCTGAGCTGGCACCCCCCTCTCCTAACTACCACACCAACGGGAGGACGTTTCAGCTCTCGACAGATTTAACGTGCATCGCTGCCCTACACGGCGGCTCTTTAGTGGTACTGGGCTCGAACTCATGACAAGGTAAGCCACGGTCCGATACCTATACCACTCTGCTACCGCGGCCACTCACTGAGTGTCGGATAGGTCTCACTACCGACTAAAATTTACCATGATTAAAAGCTGTTTCGCAGTTAGCGTAATTTTATTTTTTTTTATTTAAAAATTCTTTTTTAAAATTTTATTTCGGCTTTTCTTAGGTTACTCCTTTGTCATCATGAATACAAATCTTGAAATTTAAATAAAAGTTCATTGCGAGAATTGATCAAGAGATTTCAAAGTGATTAAATTTTAATTATTTCTATTACTTTAATATGACAGTCTAACAGCAAAGTAAAAAAATGTCAAGCGAAAAATGTTGCGTGACTATGTAGAGACACTTTCAAACCAAATGAGCTATTCTCTCTATATGTGATTTCTTTCTTTCTTCTTTCAAAAGGTTAAATTTATGTGACGTCACAGTCACATAACTGCAATCAAGTGTTTCTAGCCAAGCAGCTCATACATTTCACTATTGCCAACTTTCGCTTTTTACAGAAACTTTCTGTTAAAAAGTACACATTTGTCTGGAACAGTGATTCCCAAAATGGTCTAAATCGACCTCCAGGGTCTAGGACGACTTTCAAAGGTTCCACGTCAGCGAAAAAATAATTTAGGGTCCATAAGGTGTAAATTGGGGGTCTACCAGTAGCGGACACAGGAATTTTTCAGGGGTTGCAGGGGTCGAAAGTCCAGGAAAATACTTTCTAGTTCTAGGGGTTCCGTAAGTTGAAAAAAAACAAGTATTATAAAAAAAAGAACAAAAAAATTAAAGTTAATTCCTACTTAGATCGAAAAGAAAAATTTTATTTTAGCTACTTTTATTGAATAGTTACAATTAATATAAATATGTATATACATATGACAGAATCACATTATGTAATAATAAATTGTTATTAATTATTATTAAAGTATCGTATTGTCATTCAAAACAATCGTGTCTATAATATTTCAGTTCAAATGAATGCTTTAAAACGTGATTAAAATTAAAAATCTTTTAAAGTTTTGACCCAAGTCGCTAAAAATGAAACCAACGTGACTGTATCTGTAATTCTTTAAATAATTAGTTTCAGTCAATTAATTTTAATTATAATTAAATTATCGTATTTTTACCCAAAAAAATCGTGTATAGAAAATTTCAGCTCAAATTCAGCGCTTTAAAATGCGAGGGGAAAAAAAAACCTTTTCAAGTTTTGTGACACAAGTCACCAAAAATGATGCCAACGTGGCTGTATTTGTAATACTTTGAATGATTAGTTTTAATCAATTAATTTTTATTATGATTAAATTACTGTAGTGTCATCTAAAATAATCATGTATATAAAATTTCAGCTCAATTGAGCGCTTTAAAATGTATTTTATTAACGACTGAAAATTCCACCAAGATAAATATATAGAGAGTGTGAGCTAATAGTGGGAATTGAATGAAGACCACTGGTCAAAAAAAATAATGCACATAGGTAAGCAAAATGTATTTGATTTAAAAGTACACGTATAATATAAGAAATTTTTTTAATCTTAAAAATTTTAAGAATCTTAATATTTGAAATTTTTTACGTAATTATCAAATTTGAAATTTTATAGGTAGAACAAGTACAAGTGTAATGTCAGTTTTGAATTCCATGGAGAATTTGTGATACATGTGACAGTCGTGAATTTAGCCCACAATGGGAGCCACTGTTGCATGACAAAGATACAAAATCCAGTATTACGTGTCAGTGAAATACAAATTTTTATTAACAATGTTTGATGGGAGAAACAAACATAAAAGATAACACGATGTTAAACTGCGATGTCTGCGTTGTTTGCTTCCTTCACAAATTATTAAATAATTGGATTTAAATATAAGATACTGTGACGTCTTCGATTGGGGTGAACCTCACCCATCTATTCATGCGAAGTTTTATGGCTCCAAACAGTCGTTAGGTGACAAGAGCACGTGGCCATGGGGTCATTGTTTATTGTCTGACCTCGGACAAACGCAGACATCGAGTCTGGAAGTTGCAATATCTAAAGAGAGCCGGTGACAATAGGTTGACATATAGGCGAAGCCTGTATGAAAGCCGGTGCCGAGAGAATGGGGTTATAAGACCCAGGTGGTGTGATGAATAAGAGTGTTCAGAAGATAGATGAGAATTATGGCGCCCTTAGATTCCAGACAGACGAGGAATGTGTTTGTGTTCGCCGCACAAATCGGAGACGAATGTGGCCCGGGAACGAGGGCAGACCTTTTATTTGGCCTGCCAATGAGGAAGACGAGTGGCGTGTTGGGGACCCGCCCCTGGTGTTTAAAGGGTTGATTTTGAGGAGAGAAAAAGAAAAACTTGGAGAGAGCCCTGGATGGAAACCGAGAGGTAGAGCCCTGGAGTGAGACAGATATAGAGCCCTGGATGGGGACGGAGATCGAGCCCTGAATGGAAAACTCGATGTAGAGCCCTGGATGGAGTAAACTGGAGAGGAGCCCGGAAAAGAAAAGGGATTAGCGAGTGCCTTTCGGAATAAAGCTTGAACTCCCGTGAAATAGACGGTCCGCCCGGCTTGGCATATTTTTTGGACTTTTTAGTAACATATGAAGCAAATAAATACTGCTTTAATTTTAAAATGAGGCTGTGACAAATTTTCTTGTTTGCTAACTACTCACGACGTTACAATACCTTTTAGGTAGAGATAAAAATTTTTTTTATAGATGATCCAATAATAATATCACATCATGATTTTCGTGACCTACAAAAGACAAAATATTGTTACGAATTTTGTGTAAATAATTTATATATCTGGATTTGTAATACGCTTATATTACTCTATAGCTGTATTTATTTAATGTAAAAATTGTAATATTCAAGCAACGATGTCCCTTACATTATAATGGCGATTCAACGGAAACTCTGCAATAGAGCCAAGTTGGCATCATTTTTGGTGACATGTCTGGCGAGTTCGCGACCCTATGGATTCTTCCGGAAATTAGTGGAGAAACTACAAATATCGCTATGTATGACGCAAACGGATTTTTCTCGAAGAATCCGTGAGACCTATAAATAGGAAGTAGCTCGTCAAAACTGAGTATTGTTTAGACTAGCGATTAGTAGTCTTGCCTTGATCGTTGAAGAGTCGACCAGCAATTACTTCGGCTGTTGAGTAGGACGAGCGAGTGCTTGTGAAATAATATTTAACATACTTGTATTTTAGACACTGATAACTGTATCTGAGCGCGGTTGAAGGTGTGAAGATCTTCCGATATTTATTCTGCGAATTTTTTTGTGTATCCTTGTATTTCAAGGATTATTGTCATTGCTCTTAAAGAACTGTCTTGTTCTTTGCGACTGATTTGCATAAAATCCTCGAATCCCTACAATACTTTAATTATGTGTTATTTTTCTTTAAATCTATCTATTTTTACATATATATACAACTTAAACTACAAGTGTAAAGATATACGAAAACTAAAAAATTTGATTTTTATATAAATATATCTCATTGTCATAAACACAATTCCTTCTCAGTTCAGATTTCATAACTCAGACAATGGATTTTTTTTAATTGTTAATTATTCAAGGTTAAAAAAATTACAGACAAAAATAAAACACGAATCATGCTGGATTTTAAAAAAAAATACAAGTACTTTATTTTGATTTAAATATAAAAATAATTCGAAAGATACAAAGTATGCATGTACATAAATAAAGACTCAGATGTTAACAGTTATATTGATTACATTTGCAGACGTAGACACAAGAAAAGTAAGAAAAACACTTGAACAAAAAACTATTGCTTTTTACAAGTACTTTGACACAAGAAATGTTTGAATTCTAAACATTTAAGAAGCATTTTTCTTTTTTACTTTCTAAACTTTTCAGAAAAGGGCTGTAATTAGTTATAATCGGTATTATTTCTAACTTTATTAAAAAAAAAAAAAAAAAAGGCAAAATTTTTTTTTATTTTTAGTAAGTTATTTTAATCTTAAACAATTTAAAATCAATAATTTTTTTATTAGAAAATTTTCAACAATTCATTATTCCGCACACATCCTACCAAGCTTGATATTAAATGCGCGGGCCATGTTTTCCCGCGCTTTTTGCCCGAATTACAGTGGCCATGGTAGCCGAATGGTCATGGTCCCAAACTCATGACTCGTGAGACACGAATTCGAGGTCTGGAGTCACTGAAAACCGCCGTGTAGTGGAGCTGATGTAAATTATATCTGTCGAGGTAAGAAGTCCTCACGTTGGCTTGGTGTGGAAGTTAGGAGAGTGGGGTGTCAGCTTAAGTATCGTCCTCCAGATTTGACCGAGGTTCAAAATTACGGGGTCCCATCCCCATTAGTCCTCCCAATTTTCTAGAGTGGGACGTTAGCAGTGGCGCACACAAGTGGGGTGTCCTTGGGGGGGCCCTAAGCCCTTGATTTTTTTCCGATTGATTATAATTCTAAGTCTATTGAACGTAAAATTTAATTAAACATTTGTTATTAAAGATTAATTTTATTAAATTAATGGTAATTATTTATTCAATGATTAGTTTTTATTCCCGAAAATCAACAAAATCAAAAGTATCATGATACAAGAATGGTGGACTTTTGACCCTGGACCCCCTCCTTGAAAAATTCCCGTGTGTGCTGATTGATTGATTGATGTTTGATTTAATATTAACGTCGCACTGTTTCAGCTACACGAGGGCTTTTGGCGACGGACCACGAAATTTTTAAAAACCTTGGTCAAGGACGTGGACGACACCTGGCTGGCACCCCCCCAACTACCACACCACACCAAGGGGGAGAACTTTTCCCAGCTCTCGACGGTTTTAACGTGCATCGCTCCCCTACACCGGCCCCCTTTGGTGGTACTGGATTCGAATTTCGTGACAAGGCAAGCCCACGATCCGATACCTATACC
This sequence comes from Trichonephila inaurata madagascariensis, assembly GCA_019973955.1. Taxonomy (NCBI): domain Eukaryota; kingdom Metazoa; phylum Arthropoda; class Arachnida; order Araneae; family Nephilidae; genus Trichonephila; species Trichonephila inaurata. The sequence goes on from BMAV01011184.1 coordinate 94,073, forward strand.
CTCGGCTCCCGCCTGTGTGTGCGCTAGGGGGACGGGGTTAAAAGAATAAATCTACCCCAACTAAAAAATTTAAAAAACCCGCGGATGATGCAATCGCTGTGAAAAGAAAGCAATGAAATTTTTTTACCTGGTCCAGGGGATGGCAAACCCTTTTTTAAAAAGTGGGCCCAAACCCCCATTAAGTTTTTTTTTTTTGTACTAGACGGGGGGTCACAAATTCCCCTTTTACCCAGATTTAAGTTAAAATTTTAACTGAGTTTTTTTTAAAACCAAAAATTTTTAAAAATTCAATTGTCTTAACGGGAAAAAGGCCCATTGGAAGTCTTTTTAAATACAAACATAACTAAACGAAACCCTTTAAAAAAGTCTTTTACCCAAAAAAAGGCTTTAAACATTTTTATTTTTTTTCCCGCGGAAAAACAAACAAATGGTTGCCTAGTAATCGTGGGTCAGTATTTGACCCACGGGTCATAGGTTCGCCATCACTGCCCTAGTCAAAAGGTAGTCACAAATTAGAGCTTTTAAGCTCTAAATATTCGTAGCCCCAAGGCAGCGTGCCCGTCTCGCAAGCCTAAGGTTGCGAGTGGCTGGAGTCGATAGATTTTTTTGGAGGCGAAAAATCAGACATGCATGCTATATGATTAAAGGACATATAAAAAATCCCTTGAGTATCAATTTGGCTCTGGTACTCTTGGCAAAATTAAATCACGGCAATATTTAGCATAATACGAAAATGTATGAAATCGGATTTAATCAAAAGAAAAACAAAGATTCTGTTGTATTAAAGTCTATTAAGATCAGTATTAACTTATGTATGTGAAACTTGGTCCATGTCTCGAACAGAGGGAGAACATAAAGTATCTCCCGAAACGAAGTTTTTAAGTTTTTTTTGGAGAAATTCAAAAAAAGGGAAAAAGGAAAATCAAAAATTTCGATTTCTTTTTCGTATGGGAAAATTTCTACGAAAAAATTCAAAATACAACGAATTAAAGGGGCGGGTTTTTACTTTTCAAAAGGGGCAAAGACCCCACCCCAAAAAAGTTTTCAACCAAAACGCACATAAAGGGAAAAGGGGGGGGTTAAAATCTAACAGGGATTGATGGTCAAAAAAAAGATCCCCTATTTTTTGAAAACCCTTAAAAATTGGAGAACGGTAGCGGGAAAAGAAGGCTGGCCTGGAAAAGGCTTTTTGAGAAAGCCGAGGCCCATCCTGGGCTGTCGAGCCGCTGAGGAAGGAAGGAAGGCAACTATGTTCATATCTATTTTATGATTTGGGGAAATTTGCAAAATTTCAGCATTTGAATGCCGAAAAAAAAAAAATTTGGAAAAAAAAGTTTCGGTGATTTAAAAAACTATTTTTTTTTAAATAAAATTTACGGGCCCCCGTAGTTTGACAAACCTCGAAATTCCGCCCGGTGAAGTGGGAAAGAAACTTTCTGGGTACCTAAACCCCCATGAGGATTTTTAAACCAGGACAGATTTAACGTGAACAACCTTCCCAGGGATCAGGAGTCGAACCCACGCATCGATAAAGAATTCATGACCATGACCTCTTTTACTGCGGCCAATTTCCCAAAGTAGGGAAAAAGGGTGTATTGGCGTCGGTAAATTCCATTTTGGGGAAAAAATTGGAAAATTTTGGATTTTCTTTAAAAGGATTTGCAACACAAGAAGTTGAAAAATCCTTTGCTATTATGGCGTGGAAAATAAAATTAGGAAGATATAAGATACAGGATAAAAAGAAAATGACCGATTTACAGCAATTGTAAATCGTGTTAAACTATGCTGTTCTATACATTAAAATTTTTAAAAAAATAATTTTTTTTTATATCAAGAAATATACAATATTAAGCGAAAGAAGCAGAGGAAAGTTGTATAACTTTTTTTTTCATAACAGCTATGTACCGGGGATAAAATTTTATGTGTATGTAATTTTTGGATACATGAAAAATGTAAAAACTACATTAAAAAAATTTCCCAGTCATTGTAAAAATTTTTTGGGCTTTTCGGATTTACGTATTATCGCAACAATCGCCAACGTTCAAAAAAACTCCCCAAAATTTGGGCAACCCCAAATTTCGTGTGGTTGTTTGAACTGGCAATCATTTTGCTTCGGTTTTTATAGAATGTCCCAATAAGTTTGCAATACGAAGTACTAGAATTTTTTATGTTTTCCCGTTATAAAAAAAAAAATTTTTAAAAAATTTCCCATATGAAAATTTAACCAAACCCGATTTTCCTAAATTTAGTTATTCTAAATAATACACCTTGAAGGGGAATATAATTTATTTTCTAATTATTATCACTTTTTTTAGGTGAACTGGAACTAAACCAAAATAAAACTTCAAGGTGAAATTAAATTAGTTTTCATTAATAAATTAAGTACCTTTAAGAATATTCCAGCGTCCATTTACAATAGAATTGACTCCATTGCTGATGCCAAAATTATAAGGTATGTATAATAAGGTTTTAAAGATAAAGATCACAGTTTAAAATTTAAAAATAAAGTTCATTAAATCGTTACAGCATATTTTTTTTTTTCATTTATATTCACAGGCAATTGTTTACTTAACCCTCTAGGCGGTCTGCACTTAAAGTCTTGCCATTCTGGAGATGCTTCAAAAATGCACCGCACATATTTTTTTTCTCTCGGTGAGGGGTTTTTCCAAAAAAACGGGTTTAGCCATATTTTTAAAAATGGGGTCGGCCGCTTTTTTAAATTCCCTTTTGGGAAAAAGCATCTCTGGAATGGCGAATTTTTATGCAGACCCTTGGGGGAATATAAATTTGGTTGTAAAAAATTTCAAACCTCTTCCAATTTAAACTATGGGTTTTTGCCCTAAAAGGGGAATTTATTTATAAAGATTCAATTACACCTTTTCATGCCAAGGTCTCCAAACGGCTTGTGAAACACTACAGCAAACATTTCCCCCTACAAACTCAGGAGATTGTTTTTCAACCCTTCCCTTTTTTGGACTATTCGGGAAATTGGGGCTAAAATTTAAAAGGGGCAAAATTTAGGATCGGTTATTTTTGACATGGATGGGCCCCCACAATTAGAACACTGATAACCAATATCCCTCTGTAAAGTTCCTACAGGGGTAACATGATGGGATTGGAACGTCCTTGAGGATAAAGATCGTTCGTTGGATGGCACTTCTTGTTCGTTGTCGGGAAAAAGGGCTGTTGGGAAAATACCCCCCGGGGGGTTTACAAACTGATGCTGGAGTTTGACTTCTGCTACTATTTGAACAAGATGAAGATGTATCTTCCATATTGGAATTGATTAGCAAGGCAAATCTGGCGAAATAAGAGTCTGAACTGTTATTTAAGTGAGATATGAGTCGGGACTTCATTTTGTGGTCCTCGTTTTCCAAAAATTTGCACACTTCATTCAAGCACCCTTTGGAAACCCCCTTAAATCCCCCCAAACATCACCTCTGAAAACCAGCTCCTGGGGGAAATAATAGAAATTGAATGTTAAACTTTTCCGAAGAAATTGTAATTTGGGGGGGCTACCGAATTTATTCGAATCCAAGTCGAACTTTTTTCCCGCTGTTAATGCTACTGAAAATCGATTATGGCTTAGAATCGAAGGCGGAAGAATTCATTAGATAAAGGAAATCGAACTTGGGTACCCCGACGGTTTTAAACAATTACGGGGGGTTTATGTAAGGTAAAAAATTTTTCCTTTTTTAGTTTTTTATTTTTTAATTTTTTGTTTAAATTCCCTAATTGTTATTTTGAATAAACTATTTTACACTATTTTTTATATTTTTTTCACAAAAACATTCAGAATTTGAGATGTGGCTTAGAATAGATGACGGTTTCAATTCGAATAAATACAGTGTTTGATAACGGTATGCTAACCACCAAATTGTTTAAATTTTGCCCAAAGGCCCTAACCAAGTTGGGCACCTTTTATTTTTTTCCCCTTTGTGGTTTTCTATAGTGTTTACCCTGTATTTTTTCATTTGTTTTTTGGCTTATATTTATTGGGTTAATCCTCTTAATTTTAAACATTAAATTTATATTTTTTAAAAAAAAAGCCCTTTTTACTTTTTTTCCTTTCAAATTTCAGTTATTTTTTAAAAATTTTTTTCCCCTTTTTTTGGTTGACGGCCATCTTAGACTTAAAAAAAAAACCCCTTTTTTAAAACCTAAAATTTGGGGTTTTTAAAACCCCCAAATAGGCCCCCCGGTGGGCAGGGAAAAAAAAATATGTTCCCGAAAAAAGAAAATAATAAAAATTTTCTTTAAAATGGAGCAACAAAAAATACCAAATTTTTAACTGAAAAAATTTGAAAAAACATTTTAAAAAAATTTGAAATTTTTAATTTGATGATTGAAAATTAATATAAATGGGGAAGATTCAAATCGTTTTAAAAGTTTTTAAAATTTTTAAAAAAATTTTTCAAAAATCTTACAAATTTAAAAATAAAACGGCATTTTTTAATTTTTTTTGGAAACCTTAAAAATAGAAAAATTACTAAATAATTGATTTTAAAATCTTGTCGTAATTAAGATTTTTTAAAAAGAAAACTAATGGAAGGCCAATAAGAAATGAAAATCAAGGTATTTTTTTAAATTACTTCCAAAAACAAAAAGTTCATTAAATATCGCTAACCGGGCAGGTTTTGGGAAATTTTTTGGGGGGTTTTTAAAAAAAATTTTGGGTATAAAGTATTAATTAAGGGAAAGTGTTTAATTTTCATAAAACCGATTTATTCAAAATTTTTAAAAAATTTTTAAGTTTTTCTTTTTATCTAAAATATTTTGAACCAAAAATATTTTTTAATTTTCTTGTTTTCCCGTTTTTTTCATAAGCAAGCTTGGGAATTTTAAAACATCAGCTTTTTCTAACTTTGGTGGTCTAGAATTCTGAAAAAAAAAAAAATTCGAATTAGCTTTACTTTTCAGTTTCCCTATCTCAACAATGACAATTATGGAGCAAAAATTTAACACGAAATTACAGTTTTCCTACAACAATTCGAAATAATTTTAAAATTAAAAATTTTCCCTTTCCTTTTTAAGGGGGGTTTTTCCCAAAATTTGGGGAAAAAGGAAAAACGGGGAATGTACAAAAAGAGCTTGCATGATGGCAACTAGCAATAGAAAAAAACAGTAATAAAGATATATTTTGTGTATATAATTAAATTGTTTTCGATGCAACATTTGCGTGCTTTTCCAATTGTTTTTTCCTGTAGCACACCTATCCCAAACTTTAATCAATGATGGAAGTAGAGCCATTAACACGAGAGGGAAAATTTTTGGTTTTTTTAAATTCCCCTTTTAAGAAAAATGGCGATGTAAAAGGGGAAAAAATAGCCGAAGGGGTATTTTTTTTATCTTGTAATTGGGGTGGAAAAGAATAGAAATGAAAGACTTCCGGAAGAATTAACCAACTTAAAAATATTTCTCCGGGTTTCTCCAAAAAAATTCCGTTTTCATAAATTTATTTTCCCCTTTTTCCCGGGGTTGATTTTTATGATAAAAGGATTTTAAAGTTTTTAAAAAAAAAAAAGGGGAAAGTTTATAATAAAAATAAGAAAATGTGGGACAATAGTCAGACATTGCTGACCATCCGGTATAGTGGTTAGTGACGCTGATTGCGATGCCGTAGAGCCTGGGTTCGAATCCCGGAGAAGGCATGGATGTTTGTATAGTATTCCATCTTTCCTTTGTAATGTTTGCTTCATGCTTACTTCTGTAAGCCCCCTTGTGATACTTTGTGGTGCACGGAGATTTATAAATGTTCTCAATAAAATTAAAAGTTTGTGTACTTATGACCACAAATGGAAGTGATAACTTCAAATGTCGTAATGTTATTTCAGGGATTAGTTAGGTGAATAAAAACAAGGGAATATTAGTACTGTCCTATAAAATTATTATTCACATATGTCTGTACTCATAAAGTAATATTTTTGTGCGAAATATACAATCATATTTGTGAATTAAATGTAGTATAAGAAAGAAAAGGGTTTATGGTAGCTGAAATAGGTTATAAATACTTTAGATTCAAAATTTTATTTAAATACCTATAAAAAAAAACTCCGTCAAGTGTTGTTTCGTACTTACTCGTGCTTCATTTGGATCATTTGACATAATTAAATTGAAATTTGATTTTAAAAAATCAACTACAAATTTTGATTTATCCTTTGAAAAATCTACTTTAAAATTCCCACTTAAAATCATAGGTAATTTGTACAGAATACCCGATCCGGCTCTGTGAATTTTCGTTATAATTTGACAATAGTCAATTCTATCCATGAATTAATTTAAGCAAAGGGATAGTAAGACATGTAGTTGATTGGGAAGAGAGGAATCTAGGTCAAAACCTTTGAAAAGGGACTTAATCAGAAGATTTATATGACAATCTCTAGCTTATACTAGCTCTTGTCATTGTATGCAGGGTCGGCTGTAGCAGTTTTGCTACCCCGAAAAAAAGTGGAAAATGTCGCCCCCTCTCCAAAGCATGATTAAAAAAGATAAATTGTTCACATAGATACACACTTATAAAACTTGAATAATTCTTGCAAACAAAAAGGTAGCATAACAATACATATATTATTATGCTTTTATTAAAGTCTTAAAAAATACAAAGTAATTCAAAATTGAGCACGTTTTTTCCTGTTATTATTTCAAACGAGTAAAACGTAAGAGATAGCCCCATTTCAGCAGGCCAATTTCGAAAAAGTGTCTACTGATGGTGGGGATCACAAGCGTTAATTTTAACATAGTAACAACACTTAAGACTAAAATAAAACATTTCCTATTGCTCTCTATCTACTGAAAACTCTTATTACCCCTGTCCCCTTTTGACTAGCTGACACCGGACATCGTATGGGTGAAATAAATGTGCGTTATGACCTCACTCCTGGATGGGGAGAAAGTTACCAGTGGAAGATGGGCAAACATATCAAATTTCATGATTTAACATATATTCCCGACTCGAACCCTTGAAGTTTCAACATAAAAGAAAACTGGCATTAAACGAACAGTATACAAAATGAGGAAATACGATACATTAAATGAAATATCAAATTCACACCCAATATTTCAGAAAATATATCAAATTTTTGTAACATTAAAAAATATTATCCTAATTCGATCCAAATGCCGCCCCGGGAAGGGGACCAGTTTGTCAGCTCTAGAGACGCCCCTGATTTTATAGCAGTTTTGTACAAATATATCCTGTGCTTGTTTTTAAAAGTTTAAAAAATATTCAGGATAGTTAAGATAAAGGACAATGTATTACTTAATCGCTTGCGAATGACAGCACAATCAAATTTCAACAATAAATAGCGAAAGATCAATTCAAAAAACACCTTAATTTTAAAAAGAAAATGGCAGCTGTAATTTTTTTAAACATTATTTGATCATTGCTTTTATTATATTATACAAACATTATTATATTTTTATGTCTAAAACCATGAAAAAAAATAAAAACAATAAAAAAATTTCATTTGTTTTAAATTTAAATTCAATAAATGTTTTTTTTGTTTCCAAATCTGATATAAAGGTACATTTTTTTATGGGGCGGCCAGCAGTTATAATTTTTTTCCAAAGGGGTACCTGCAAGGTCATTTGGGTTGGACACCCCTGGTTTATGGTATTAGGCCTAGGCGTGGAAAACGGTCATCCCATAATAATACAGTCTTACTACTTTTGCGAGTTGACATGCTGTTTGAAATTCCTGTTTTTCGGAGAATATGGTTAGGAATATTTGACCGTTAAAATTATCTGGATCATGATCTTAAGACAGAGTCGAGAACGAAATCAGGCCGTTGGATTTTTTTAAGACCCCATTACGCTTGTTCCCTATTTTCTGATTTTCCCGAAATTTTTAACTTTCGGTAGGCCAAAAAGATGTGTATTTAGTTGTACTCACACTCAAACCCACAATCTAACTGTAACAACGCCTAACTGTAAGAACTCGCTACCATCAGGGGCGGCTCTAGGGGGGAAAAAAACCGGACCCTGCCGGGGGGCAAAATTTTTAAGGGCGGCATTTGGAAAAATTTAAAATTTCTTTTTATGTTAAAAAAATGGATATTTTTTCCCGAAAAAATTATTGGATGTAAATTTGGGATTAACATTTAACGTATCTTTTTTTCCGTACTCTGTACTTTTTAAGTAAAAGATTTTTTTTTACATTAAATTTTTAAAGGGGTTTTTCGAGGCGGGGTTATAAGTTAAAATTATAAAAGGGGAATAACACAATTTTTTCATTGTAACTTTCCCCCACCCAAAAAGAACGGGAGTTCCTTTTCACGGACGGACATCACAACGGACTTTCCCCTTTTCCCCCTTTACGATGTCCGGTGCCACCCTTTCAAAAAAGGGGGAAAAAAGGGTAAAAACTTTAAAAGATAAGAGCCACAGGGATTTTTTTTTTAGTCTCAAATTTTAGTTGCTTAAGTTAAAAAAAAAGCCTTTGAGTTTCCCCCCCTTTTTAGAAAAAATTGGCCTGCAAAAAACGGGTTTTTATTTTTAAATTTATTTTAAAACCCCTTTTGATATCGGGGTAAGGGGCGCCAAGCGCTGCTTGTTGCTGGAATGGAATCAATTTGGCGACCAAGCAGTAATTTAATGATACACAATAATTTTAAAAAAATTTTTTTTTAAAAAAACATTGAAATTTTTTTAAAAAAAAGGAAATATAGGAAAGAGATTGAGAAAAACCCTAAAATAAATAATAAATAATAAAAAACCCCCAATATTATGTAATAAAAAAAACATGTACTAATAAAAATAGTATTAAAAGCAGCATGTAATAATCTTAAAATTATTATTTTATCTTAATTATATATAATATTCATATTTTTGATTTAATAAAAAGTTATTAGAAATAAAAATTTATATAATATAATTTAATGGTAATTTTATAAGAATAATCGTCGGGGAAAAAAAAATAAAAAAAATGCATAAGATTACTCCATTATTACATAATAAGTAAATAACATAAAAAAGCCCATAAATAAACAACAAAAAGATAAAAAAATAAATAAATAAATAAAAAATTAAAAAATAAATAAAAAATTATAAATAAATAGCAATTAAATTTTAAAAAAAATAACAAAATATGTATAATAATATTTATAAATAAATGTTTAAAAAAAACAATTATAAATAACGAATATTATATGATTATTAAATGTAGTAATAATTGCATTTTGTATTACATTATGAGGAAAATAATTACATAATGTATGTTAAAATTAAATAAAAATATTTACAAAGTAATTTAAAGCCAAATATGAAACTTGCCCCGAAATTCCTTCAACAATTTCATCGAACAAAGACCGTAAAAAAAAAATTTTTAAAACGTAAAAAAAAACGAAAAAAAACATTTATAGGATAATTAAAAGCACAACACTTATTCTTTTTAAAAAAAATATTCTAGTACTCACTCCCTTTTAGAAAAAATCCATATTCGAAAATAGGAAAATTTAAAAAAAGACGCAAACAATAGAAAAATTACACTGAAAATGGTTTTAAAATTTTTTTAAATCAATTAAAACGTCACCAAAAATTTTAGGGTTTAAAAGCGGGAAAAAAACCCAAAAAAAGTTATTTCTAATATACGTTATCCCCCTGGCAAACATCGACAGGATAAAAAATATTAAGGTAACCATATTGTAATGTTATCGCCCATCTTGGCGAACATAACTTGGCGCTATTACCCCCGATATCAAACTAGAAATCAAAAGCTAAAGGGTTGCCCTATCAATGATACGGGGGGCCCCCAAAAAATTTAACAAAAAATTTGTAATATGTAAAGAGTCCCCCCTCTCAAAGAAAGTCCCCAAGGAATTTGGATACAGGGTCCACTCAGTACTAGCTACGCCTAATTATTGCCTGGGTTTTAAATTTTCATTTTTTGGGGCTTTGGATTTATATATATATAAATTTTATAAATTTTTTTTTTTGGGAAGAGGGGCGGCATTTTTTCCCTTTTTTTTTCCGGGGGGGAAAAAAATTCTGAAACGGGCCCCGCTACCATAATTCATAAAAAGGGGGGAAATCGAATTCAAAATTATCCCGGAAAAATTAAAATATTTAGCCAAGAGATAGGAAGACAAAAATAATCCTTTATGAACTCTTATTTAAAAAATTAATCCACATTATATAAGGAAATGAAAACTATGTGAAATAACTCACCGGTGACTGAGGATTTCTTTCAGAGGAAACAACAATTTCTTTCAATTCTCCTAAGCTGTGATTAATACGGGCTCGTCTTCTTTTCTCGATCAGGGGCTTTGAGGCCTTTAAAAAGAAATAAAATAATTTGAAATTCTCCCTAATTCTCAAAAATTCTTAATACATGAAAAACCTTCTTTACAACATAGATACGCTTAACACTTTCACCGCGAGGTACGAGGCAACTCGTCTTCCCCCGGATCCATAAATAAATCATTGTGAGAATTGTTATTTATTTTTATTGCAATTGATTATTTTTCATAGTAAAATAAAAAAGTTTGAAAGGAATTTGTGTTTTGCTTCAATTTTAGCGCTGAGGGTGGGACAAAGGCACGCCATTGCCACGATGAAAGTGTTAAGTGTATGTTCCGATTGTAACTGAAAACTATGCATCTTTCATGAGTGATATAGATTTCGATGTTGGCCAGAGGAATTTATGATTGCGCAAGGTCTTCCGCGCAACAAGACATCGCGATTTTACCAGATTTAATCCTTCAGAATTCTTAGCAATTGCTTTTATTGCTTTCAAGTGAATTCACTGATTCATTTTACTAAGCAAAATGTTTCATGTTTCAATATGTTTTATTCTTAAATTGATAATGTGTATAAAAGCATTATATTTTTAAAGAGTGTGCTGAGTGAATATTTATAGAGAACAATTATACATATTTTTAACCCTATACTTGGCACCCATTTTTTTTTTTTTTTTTGGGAAATGATTAATTATAGTTCATATCTGTGTTATTAGTAACTAAAAAAAATTTTTTTTGTAGAAACTTGAAAATACATCCAAGCATATTATACATAAAAGCATTGAAAATACTTTCTAAAACTCTGTAAATTTTTGGAAAGTTCAGCGTATCGAAATCCCACACTGTACAAGAATAACATTAAGGCTAATTGAAGAAATTTACTAAAAATGTAGATATACAAAATGATTATAAATGATTGCGTAAAATTACAAATAAACAAAAATTTGAGCAGTGAAATATTTTAATCTTTATAATTAAAAAAGGTTCCGAGCAAAAACCTGCTTTGGACAATTTTTTCTTCGGATCCGACAGTAATATGGATAATTACCCCCTTTTTATATATAGATAAACATTCATAGACTTTATTATGGATTTTACCATATTTTTAACACGCTTTTATTAAGTTCACCTGTATGTAATGGAATCTTTGAACTCTATTTTTACCCACTTTAAAAGGTCAGATTAATTCGAAATTTTGAAAACTTGTCAAGGACCGATCACTATACAATTTAAAAAATTCGTTCCATTGTCCTGATCAGGATTAACGATTTCCCATTTCCAGATTTGACGACTAATTCCAGACCCCATTTCCAGATTTGGCGACTAAAGATTAAGTTACAACCCTAAAGCCAACCCCCCTCATGGTTAATACAAATTAAACAAGCAAAAAACGATCTACAATAAAAGCGTGTTTTTAGTTATTTAAACTATCATTTATTTATTTGTTTTAATTCAAATAGATTCTATGGTTTGAATGAATCCTTCCTTCCTCAGAGGCTCGACAGCCCAGGGCCCAAGCTGGGCTGTCGAGCCACTGATATAAAAAATATGAAATATGAAAATAAAAAATGTGAAAATTTTAAGATGAACTCATGCGTTTCCGTGTGCACCGGTTGAAACAGCGTTAAGTACGCATAACGATTTATTTATGTGCGATTATAATGTGTATTAGATGTTAGCCTAAAAGAGGCTAAAGGGTTCCTTCAGGTATGATCAGCCATGGAACAAATGCATGACGCCGAACAGGCACTCAGCCCATTGATAGCTGTTGGCCTCGAAGTTACCAAGCTATCGAGTGGTGTAATTACATGCGCTGACATTAAATAGACCGTATCACACGTACACGTTTCAAGCAATTTCGTTCAATCCGTGATTTTACTCAGATTGCCATGCACCGCTTAGAACAATTTTGCTAGCGAGCTCACGTTGTTCCAAATAAAATGCATGAAATTCCAGCCAATGGGGATTCTTCGGCGCCTACGACTAACAAGATGGCGGCTCCAGTTTCGTCTAACCTTCAGATATGCCGTTAATATTTTAATGTATAATATTTTAACGGCGTATAATATAAATAGAATGGTGCTCTATTTTTAGTTTAACCATCAACAATTGCGCAAGCGAAATGAAAGAAATAATTTGATGTTCCATTCGAAGCAGAAAATCAGCGTAATTTCAATGTGGAGATAGAGCGCGGCTGACGTCGGAGCGGCACTCAGCCCTTTGTTTACGGCAACCCTCAGATTCGGCCAAAAATTGGACGAAAAAATTGCATGAAAAATATACGTGTGATACGACCTTAATGGTTCAGTGTTGTGCTGCCTAAAGAACAATTATTTTACTGGAGTGGGAAAAGCAAGGATGCTTTCTGGTAAAAGGACTGATCACCCTACAGCACCTACTCCAGAATTTCCTTAGAGTCAAGACAGGTAGAAAATATTTTGTAGTTAAAGAATCAGAGATTTAGCCATTGACTTTAAGTGATGAGGAAGCTTTAGGAATTTTCGAGAGAAGATCTTACGCTGCATTCTTGGTGGGATCCAAGTGAATGGATCATAGATCTAACTTAGAGCTCTACAAAGTTTACAAACAACCTGTGAGAAATATTGTAAAACTTGTCAGAATCTTAAATGGATTGGTCGTCTGGCTAGAATGAATAAAGATTGTTGCAGCAAGAAAATTTTTCTGGCAAAGCCCATAGGAAATAAGACCTCGGGGCAGACGTGCGTTAAGATGGATTGACTGTCAAAAAAGACCTAATATTTTAAAGGTCAAAAACTGGAAAACATTTGCCAAAAGTAGAGATGCCTGGAAAAACTCTTGGAGAAGGCCAGGGCCCACCCAGGGTTGTCGAGCCATTAAAGAAGAAAGAAGGAAGTAAATCAGTGTGTTTTGGTTCTCAGACCGGGAATTTTGATGGTCACTAAAATTCATTGATATCCATAAAAACTTATGGTCAGAAGGACCATCGGCTTCATGAACCTGCGACCACGTTAATTTACTTTTATAGCCTGCTCCCCGGATAATGAAAGTATTAGTAATAAAACTGTCAATTTTATAAAATATATAAACCCATTTTTTTATCCAATATTTTAACAGTGACACCTACTCTGTGATTGACGAATATATTCGTTATCGCTCGATTTCCGTGACACACAGTAGAACGCTTTTAAAAGGGGGCGCCACAGTTAATTGGTTAAAATGCGTAATAATTCGTTAAATTCCTAATTTTTAATTTCAGGAAATTGTATGTAAGTATAGGAAGAAAAACCTTTCTCTATATTCGTATTTTTAATGTTCTTAAATATTTTAACAATCCATTATTCGTATTGTATATTTTACAATACGAAAATTATTTTTACGTATTATATATTTTCGTACTTTAAAAAAAGGGCAAAAATTAACTTAAAAGTTGAGATTGAAAATTTATATTGTTAAATCTGTGCTGGGCTGATTAAACTTCTAGAAAACCACATCTAACGCACGCCTCAATAGTCTTAGAATTTTGTGAATTCTTTTCCCCCCATCATTAGTCAATAGATAAGCAGACATTCCAAATAGCCCATTCTTCGAGTACCTGAAAAATAAAACCTTACGTGGGACCCGCAAGGGAGAGCAATTCAAAAATCCCCTTAGAATTGTTTAGATTCCCCTCTGCATCCCTGCTCTATAGGATAACAAAAGTATCACCTTAAATAATAGTTTCAAAAGTTGACATTCCGAATTTAAAGTACGTGTAAATGGGTTTAAGGCAAAGTTTTTATACATTCGAAAAACTTCCCTCCAATTCAACACTTTTCTGAAGCTTGGGATGTTAGCGAATAGGGCTATTTTTCCTTAACGCGCGTGACCAATGGTCTTCAAACTGTATTCCACGGAATCCTGGGGATCCACGAGTCCAAATAAAAACTTGAAAAGAAAACTATAAACATGCGAACTAAATTGATTCACGTTCTCTATGGACTTAGTATGACCACACAAGTATTCAAGGCCATGTTTCCCAACACGTCTGCCACGGTAGAAAATAACAAATCGGCTCCTGATACCCTCTCTTTTTATAGTAATTCCTGCAACTATATAACAAAAGAACATTAAAAATTTTATCTATATGCAATACGCGTAAATTGTTAATTTTTCTGTTGTTTATACCCTGGGTCCTCAAAAAATTTTATACTCGTTAGTGCAATGTGGGTGTTTTGTAACTTAGTAAATTGGATTTAGACGGCAGTGTTAAAAATTATAAAATAAATAGAGAAACTTTTTCCATTTATATATAAAAAAAACCGTCTATAAGAGAACATTTAAAAAACGCCTAAAACCTGTAAAATAAATATTTCCCGGAGGAGAAAACCAAGCATGAATGGATAAATTAGAATACTTCCCAATGAAAGAAAAATATATATCGATTTATCACCAAATTCAACGTTAAAATATAAATTTAAGCAAGAACAGCTCCCCTAAAATTTATGTTGTAAATTAATGCAGAATACTCAGGATTTCTTGCTCAGCTATAAACATTAATGCTATTCAAAATAATGTACTTCAATGAAAAATATTTCTCAACGTAGATGGTAATAAAAACTTATAAAAACTAACTAAGCGCAGATTATAAAATGCGACTGCAGATATTTTTCATGGACCTAAACAATTTGAGTAAAAAACACATAAGTGCATTTCCCAGTTACTAAATATAATGCATGGGTGGGTGGTACGTGGAGCACTAATTAATGCTTTCTACAGAAAAGTAAAGTCATAATTTGGCCTCTATTCCCCAAAAATATCGCTAAAACTGTAGTTAAATCAAAATCTTTGTAGCAATCAATAGCTTCAGTTTAAGGCAGATATTCCCAAACTTTTTTTCTCGTCTTAAAGACCCTTTGTCATGTTTTTTCATTTTGGATAGACCCCTGAATATTGAATTTTTTTCAAATTTATCATCTTAAATCAGTGTTTCTCAAACTGTGGGGCGCCCCTAGGGGGCGTGATAACCCTATAAGGGGGTGGGAGTATATCGAAAAGTCGAAAACAAACATTATTTAAAAAAATTATTAATTTACTGAAAGGAAGTATATAAAAAAATAATACATTCTGACATAATAGAAAGTGAAATACATATTTACACTGATATAATACGCTTATAAATGTATCAGTACTGCACAGTAACGCACACAGGAATTTTTCAAGGGGAGGGGGAGTCCAGGGTCGAAAGTCCACCATTCTTGTATCATGCTCCTTTTGATTTTGTCGATTTTCGGGAACAAAAAAACAGTAAAAAACTAATTATTGAATAAATAATTAGCATTAATTAATAAAATTAATCATTAATAACAAATATTTAATTACATTTTACGTACTATATAAGAATTATAATCGAATAAAGTCAACGGCTTTGGGGGGGTACGGACCCTAGGACACCCCCCTTGTGTGCGCCACTGGTACTGTGACCACATGTATTTCCTAATTAATTTAACAGTACTAAGTTAAAAACAAGTTTAATAATTACCAGGGACTCTATGGGCACGCGCGCGTCACAAAATTATATACAAATTTAATACTTATCTTGATAATTTCTACGGTTTACAATTAAAGTCGTATTGTAGATTTACATCAAAAAGTATATTATTGAATTCAATACATTATTCTTGTATTTAAGGAGGGGGGAGTTTGAGTTTGAGTTAATATTAACGTCGCACTGTTCAGCTACACGAGGGCTTTTGGCGACGGACCACGTAATTTTGAACCATGGTCAAGTGACGTGGACGACACCTGAGCTGGCACCCCCCTCTCCTAACTACCACACCACACCAAGGGGAGGACGTTTCAGCTCTCGACAGATTTAACGTGCATCGCTGCCCTACACGGCGGGTCTTCAGTGGTATTGGGCTCGAACTCATGACATGCCTGCCATGGTCCGATACCTTAACCACTGGGCTACCGCAGCCCCTTAAGGAGGGGGGGGGGCGATGAAAATTATGATAGAAAATTGGGTCGCGAGTATAGAAAGTTTGCGAAGCACTGTCTTAAATGTCTTTTTGACAGCTGATATAGAGCTACATACTTTAAAAGACTTAATTTTCTAACTGTAATGCTGAAATTTTCAGCCGTAATGTTTCTAAACTATACTTTAAAACTTAAGAAGCACATGTTAATTAAATTAAAATTTAATTAATACATGTGAAATAATTGTTACATAAAACAACTAAACAAACATGCTTTTAATGGCTGTATCTGCTTTTAATGAATCTGGTGCTTCAATACAAATTTTCAACATTTAGTATCAATCTTGTCAGGGTTTTTTACCTTAAATCATTTTTGTTAGTAATGTTCAGCATTTTTTTTTTCTTTCATTCTTTCTTTTTTGTTTTGAGGATTGACACCCACGGTGAAACTTCTCGCTAAGAAAAGCGCACAACTAAAAACTTTCTCACAATATTTCATAATTTGGAAAAAGTGACAGGCTTGTCTTTTTAAAGCTAAAATGCTGTGACATCCGTTTCTAAATTGAACTTTAAGATCTTAGTAAGGGCATATTCCGATCAGTTCTTATTGTAACTTTTGACACTCCCCATGTGAACATACGAATTCATTGCTCCTACTGTGGTATTACCATAGTCAAAGCATTCTCAAACTTAGTTTCAAAATCTAAATAAAAAACATTTAAGGTATCCGACTACGTTCGGAACCGTGATTTTGCAAAAGCGTGTAAATGGATAATATTTATGATATTTAGTATCACTTATAGATTAGAAAATGTATGTAAAATTGTTTTAAATAGTATATATAACAATAAAAAATTATTTAAGTACAATTCTCTCAGAAACAAATTAACTTTCTTAAAAATGTTTATTTTTCATCCTTCATCGTTTACCTTAATTTTAAAATAATATATTACATGAGTATCTCGGAAATTTAACTATCATTTCTAATATTAGGAGGTTGAAAAATATTGCGAAATAATAGGATTGACTGGCTATGGTCAAATTATTTCAGGAGGGAAAAAAAATAAATACTGAAAAGAGGGGAAGTTATAGATCAATTTCTTATTTATTAAACTCAAAATAGATAAAATTCTTTAATTCTAGGCTAAAATAATTTAAACTTCTTATTAGTCAACTTAATTAGTAGTAACTTCTTATTCCTTGTTTTCCAGTTCAAATATAATAGCAAATACGCACATTTTAATAATTTTTTTTTATTCAGGAGAGTTATATTTTTTGCTCCAGAAAAAGTTTTAAAATCAATTTATGTGTAAACTCTCCCAACCGTATTTCGCATGTGTAAAAAAATCGTTAAATTTCGACAAAAATTTTTGGATGCGCAAAAATGGAACATAATCTTGAACAATTTTTTTACAACATTTAAGGTATCCGACTACGTTCGGAACCGTGATTTTGCAAAAGCGCGTAAATGGATAATATTTATGATATTTAGTGTCACTTAGATTAGAATACATGTATACAATTGTTTTAAGGACATTATGACAAAAAAAAATTATTTAAATACAATATTTTGGCAAAAAATTAACTTAGAATAACCTTTTTTCCAAATGATCTCCTTTTGTAAAAAATGCTTCTATTGTATTAATATTTTGCCTGTATATAGCTCAAACCTCTGTACAGAGGCTCAAGTAGAATTTTTGAAATGCATAACTCGGAAGTCGGTTTATCCATGTTTTACGAAAACAGAAGGAAGAAATTTTAAGAAAATAAGCCCATAATTATTTCAAATGGTTGTAACTCTGAAAATAATGTGAATTTTTCCAAAATCCTAGTTCAGACTCTCTGGTGAAATCTTCACTTTATATAAGCGAAATATTATTTTAGAAGCATTTTTTACAAAAGGAGAACATTTGGAAAAAAGGTTCTTCTAAGTTAATTCTTTGCCAAAATATTGTATTTAAATAAATTTTTTTGTCATAATGTCCTTAAAACAATTGTATACAGGTATTCTAATTTAAGTGACACTAAATATCATGACAATTATCCATTTATGCGCTTTTTTAAAATCATGGTTCCGAACGTAGTCGGATACCTTAAATCGAAATGTGTATTTACAATTGTTTCAAAATCTGTCAACGGTCAGTTAGAACCTCAAGGTGGGTCATAGTTGCTCTACGACTGATTTGAACTAAAGTTGCACATATACACATAGCGAAGCAACAATAGGACCGAGGTGATATAAATCAGTGGTCCCCATACCTCAGACCGTGGATCAAAAGGTACAAATCACCCAAGGAACATTAAATTATTTCCATTTTATTTACTGGGGTGTATTTCTCTCGAGTTTGTGATTTTCCATGTTAGATCGCTTTATATTCTATGGTAGATCACTTTACATTCATTTTGTGGTGTAACTGTATTTTATTCTGTGAAGGCATACTTAAATACAATTTAGGCATCCGACTAGGTTCTGTGACCAACTTTTCAAAAATTGATTTTCAGAAGAATTTTATTGTTTTTAAGATCACAAATAGGTTTAAAGAGTCATAATCATTAAATACATGTATCGCACTTTGTTTAAGGAAAAATATTTTTATAAAATTTTAGCATAACTTTGGACGTTCGAAAAGCAGCATAAATAAAAATAACTTGGGACATAATGTAATTTTAATTTCCTTGATGTACTTCTTGAACAATTTGAAGTGTCACAAACCGCAGGATAAAAAAAATATTTTGAGAAATAAATATTTTCTAAGCATTCAGGTTTGACGTTAATGATTTTTCGTCAAAATTACTTTATATTCTAAGATAAAAATGGCTGTAAAAACGATTAAATTTAATTATCTTAAAAACTGCGGTTTGTTACACTCTAAAGGGAGTAATGCATAAGTGTTTCCAGTGGGGCACACAAGGGGGTGAGGGTCCATGGGTCTGGACCCCTCCCCATGCCCTTGATTTTTTTTATTGATAAGCACTTACATAGCTAGTCCTGAGTGGGACCTGTATCAAAATTACTTGTGGGCCCCTATTTGGTGCCTTTTGATATTTTTGATTATTTTAGTTTCACATATTGGAGCCCATGTTGCTTGGGGCCCCGTATCATTGATACGGCGGGTAGCTACGCCCCTGATGATAAGCCTATGTATACAGTACTTAAAATTTAATTAAGTATTTATTATTAAGAATTTATTTTATTAAGTGTAATGCCAATTATTAATCAATATACTTTTTCTTATCCCAAATTCGATAAAATCAAAAGATTATGCTTAGCGGCGTATTGAGGTATGATGCGAGAATGGTGGACTTTCTCGACCCTCCTCCCTCCCCCTCTTGAAAAGTTTTTGTGTGCGCCACCGAGTGTTACAAATTCCATTGAATTTTATTGGAATGTTCAGGAGGTGTCCCGTTTTTCGTGCAAAAATTATCGTGACAATTTTATTCTTGAAAAAAATTTGAAGAATATATTTATAAGTTAGATAAAGTAAATAGAAAAACAATTTCAGATTCTTCAGGGTTTTTATTTCTTCTTCCTCAATACTTGAATTTTTTTTTCTAATGGTCCTAACACTAAACACCAAAAAAAACACCTTTCCAACCTTGTCGAATACCTTAAATTAAAATTATTAAATCAAAACAATCTAAAACAGTGATTACCAAAGGGGTCTATGACGACCTGCAAAGGGGCCACGTCAGCGGGAAAATAATTTGGGGGACCATGAGGTGTAAATTGGAATCTACAATAGTAGCTCGCATTAAACCCACAGATCGTGATTTTAAAATTTTAAAGGACAAGTTAATAAAATGGAAACCAGATTTTACCTACTTAACAGATTTATTTATTAAACTTAATGAGTTTAATTTGCAGTTACAAGGTGAGATAGCAAAAGTTTTATTAAAACAAGGACCATCATTTCAGCGTTATACCCGTTATTTATCATGAATTACTGAACATTTTGGGAAAATTTTTACTGCTTATTGTTAGTGAGAAAAGTGTTTCAGCTTGGTTGATAATCTCAAAAATGAAAAGAGAGAGAGAGAATGAGAAACAAAATGACTGGACACTACGAACCAAGGAGATTTAGAATTAAACCTAAAAAATTGAAAAAAATTTTTTATTGAAACTCCAGATTCATCCCTTCCATTAAAAACAATTGTTTCTTGCTCAGTTATTTTATATTTTTTTAATTTTTATTACATTAATTAACAAGAGTTTTAAAAATTTTAATCACTTTACTTTATTACCCTTAGAAATTTAAATTTTTTAAAGCTGTTTTTACACCAGCTGTCAAAAAGGCATTGAAGTTGATAAATTTGCAAAAATTCCATATTAAAAAGCAGGGGTCTACCCCAAACTAAGAAACATGGCAAGGGGTCTGTGAGACAAAAATGTTCGGGAACCTCTGATCTAAAATATAAATGAACGTCCGACCCTCCACCTGGCCGCGGTAAAATTTGCAAACATTGACCAGCCTGCGGCGAAAAAAAGGTTGGGGAACACTGATATAAATCACAGTCACGTGAATGAACTACCCTTCCCTTTCGCCTGGTCATTTCCAAGACGGGGCCAGAGGAAGTGGACTCCATGACGGGAGACAAATTACTGTTTATGAACATCGTACGACACGAGGACTATTGGTGACTGACCTCGTAATTTTGAACGATAATTAAGTAAGGAAGAAGACAACCCTAAAGTAGCATCCTACTCTCCAAACTTCTATACCACCCTGCTTCGAGAGATTATGCCCGTATTTCGATTATTAGTTTATTGCTTTACCAACCAGACCGGGGCAAAAAGATGGCTGTTGGTGAAAGAAAATAATTTCAATCCACGGTCAAGTGTTGAACTGATATTGCAGAGGAAAACTTTGGACCCCCCAACCGAATCCACGCATTGCCTACGTTAAATTAAAGATCATGACTTCTCAGTTACAACGGCCCTTTGAATCAAGTTTAAATGAACAGTGCATTAAAATGCATTGTTCCATATATTAGCAAGGAAAAAAAGAATAAATAGATAAAATATTTCAATAGTTATTTTGCGTGAAAAAGCGTTCTAAATTCTGTTCTCAACATTAAGCCAAGATGCAGAATATGGTTAATTATAATCAGTGGCGCACACAAGGGGTCGGACTGAGCCCCCAAAGCCCTTGATTTTTTTTCGATTGGTTATAATTCTAAGTATATAATACGTAAAATTTAATCAAATATTTGTTACTAATAATTTTATTAAATTTAAATCTAATTATTTATTCAAAAATTATTTTTTAACTGTGTTTTGTTCCGAAAATCGACAAAATCAAAAATACATGATAAGAATGGTGAACTTTCAATCCCGGCCCCCTGAAAAATTCCGTGTGCGCTAGGTTATAATACACATAGAAATTACACATAGAAATTTTTCAAGGGGAAAGGGGGTGTCGAGGTTCGAAAGTCCACCATGCTCCAATACGCCGCCCAACATATTCTTTTGTCGATTTTCGGGAACAAGAAACAGTAAAAAATTAATTATTGAATAAATAATTAACATTAATTAATAAAACTACGGAATACTTATTAATAACAAATACTTAATTAAATTTTATGTGCTATATACATAGGATTATAATCAATCGGAAAAAATCAAAGGCTTTGGGGTTGGGGTCCACACCCGGGAATCTCACCCCTTGTGTGGGCCACTGGCATAATGTATTGCTTTTAAAATAAACTATAACTATGTTCATAATTATAACAGCATATAAAATCATAATACAAATATATAACTTCCATACTTATTGCATTAAATTTATATTATTGATCTAAGACAGTGGTCTTCAACACCCGGGTCCATGGATCAAATGGTACCATATGCCTCCCAAAGAATATTAAATTATTTCTATTCTATATACTTTGATGCATTTTTCTCGGATAATTCCATGAAATCGGTTAGTATTCATTTTTTGATATAATTTTATTTTATTCTTGAGGCATATTTAAATACAATTAAACTCAAACTATTAAATCAAAACAATATAAAAAAAATATTTTTAATCAACGTTCTCCTGCCCATCAGCGAGCCGCGGCGATAAAATAGTTGGGAAGCATTACAATCTAAGAAACTTTGATAAATATTTAGAAATAAAAAAACGACTTACCTTCCGACCGTCTAACACTCCTGTATAATTTAATCCGCTAGATTTCGGAGAAGGCATTGCCATACTCCGAAACCAAAACCAAAACTATTATCTCAGCAGTAAAAAATAATTTAAAAAAATAAATAACTTCGAATTTCAAAACACAGTCCAAATCAAGATAACAAAACTGCTTAAATTTCTGCTCACATCCGATAAGTACTACGATGCTACAACAAGTGAGGGTAAGAACTGAAAGACCACAGTAGTAAGGCAACAGTAGCGCTGCACCGGTCAGTCCATTCAAACTACCAATGAGCTGAAAACACGTGACCTTTGCTAGCGCGTGCATTGGCTCGTGCAGTAGAGGAGGGAAACTCCGCCTTGATGAGGAGAGCGGCTAAAATCAAAGAACAGTTTAGAAATCATCGTGGTGGGACCGTAAAGCAGGACGGGTTTGGGAAGAGGGGCTAGGCAGAGACGATAAAGAGACCTTTTTTTGTATGAAGTTTTCGGTTGATCAATAATCACCGATAAAAAGCGGTGGTTTTGAGGGGAGGTGGGATTGGAGTTCTCGGTTAGATGGGTTTCATTAGTGGATAGGAAAATATGGAGTGACATGTTGATGTCAGGGAATCGTTTTGTTTGCGTTCTTTATTCTTTCTTTGTCTGGTTCAGTTAATTTGTGGAACTTGGGAGAAAAAGGAGGGTGTGTGTGTGGGAGGGGGTTCTGTCGGCAAGTGTGGTCGTCTCTTCTATTTTCCTTCTGAGCATCCGATCTGATATTCTTGCAGCTTGACCAGGATCTAAAATTATGAAATTCGTCACTATTAACCAATTAATGATGAATTAATTGTTAATTAGTGTCATATTTTTCGAAATTTCGAGCCATTGTCAAGAGACGAGAACGACACTTGCGTTGGACAAACACTTGCTAAGTTTCCACACTACTCCAGGGCAGCGGTAGCCCAGTGGTCAAGGTATCGGATCATGGCAGGCATGTCATGAATTCGAACCCAGTACCACTAAGGACCCGTCGTGTAGGGCAGCGAAGCACGCTAAATCTCTCGAGACCTGAAACGTCCTCCTGTTGGTGTGGTGTGGTAGTTAGGAGAGGAGGGTGCCAGCTCAGGTGTCGTCCACGTCTCTTGACCATGGTTCAAAATTATGTGGTCCGTCGCCAAAAACCCTCGTGTAGCTGAACAGTGCAACGTTAATATTTACTCACCCCACTCACTCACGCGATAGTTAGGAGAGGGGGTTGCCACCTCAGGTGTCGTCCACGTCACTTGACCATGGTTCAAAATTACGTGGTCCTTCGCCAAAAGCCCTCGTGTAGCTGAACAGTGTGACGTTAATATTCACTCATTCACTCCACATTACTCCACCATGAAAACTTTCAAACATCGTCAGATTCAGCGGGCATCAGCTCCGCAACAGGAAGCGCTATTAAACCAAGTGTGGTAGTGAGAGTTATATTACCGCTGCACCATAAAACAACACGAGTGCTTTTGAGCACAATCGTAATTCTGTCCCTCGGTCAAGTGACGAAGACGACATTAGTTAGCACCTCCCTCTCCTAACTACCACACCATACCTACGTGAGTGGTCAAGTCATGGACTCATGATTGGCGTGTCATGAGTTCAAGTCTAGTGTCGCAGAAAACCCGCTGCATAAAGGGGGCCGATACCCAATAAATCACTCGAGGCTTAAATGTCTCCCCGTTGGTGTGGGAGTCTTCTCAGATGTCGTCTTCCATTACTTGACCAAAACTCAAAATTACGGGATCCGTCACCAATAACTCTCGTGTGCTTGTGAGTCTCGACAGATTCTTCTATACTGTAAGTTGATCAGTCGCATTTGGACTCAAACTCACGTTACACTGTTAAACCAGGTGTAGCTTCTAGTGAAAATACCAAAATTTACCAGATTTATACATACTTCTGAAATGGTTATAGAGGGTACTGAGAATATTATTAAAAATGTTTCGGTGAAAACTACCATTTGTGCGACTTTTTTTTTTAAAAAAAAAAAGTTGGTTTTTTTATGTTAAATATCAAAAATGTCTATCATATCTGATCACATATGATTCATCTTTATATTGAGCTCTACCATCTCTTCAAGTATATAATCTAAGCATTCATGATTTTTTTTTTTTTTAAAAAAAAGAAAAAACTTTTATACTTTTATTTATAGAATTATTATGACGAACAGATTATTTATATCTACAAAATAAATATAATTAAAGTTCCAATTTCAAAAAACGATGTTAAAAAAGAAACTCTTTGACCTGAATGACTTCAAATTTGAACTGAATATACTTGAAAAAGGAGGAAACACAGTAAGCATAAGAAAAGAGTACCAAAATGTATCAATAGATAGCGCTGTAAGCGACCTTTAAAGGGGGAAAGGATTCGTCTGAAAGCATTTGAATCGAATTACGATGGTTTTGGCATGATTTCCACATTAAATCAACTGCTCTATTTAATGTGCATATATATATATATATATTAGTCATATAACAGTGGTCAAGGTATCGGATCATGGCAGGCATCCATGAATTCGGCCCAGTACCACTAAAGACCGTCGGGAGGGGGAACGATGCACGTTAAATCTGTCGAGAGCTCAAACGTCCTCCCGTTGGTGTGGTGTGGTAGTTAGGAGAGGGGGTGCCAGCTCAGGTGTCGTCCACGTCACTTGACCATGGTTCAAAATTACGTGGTCCGTCGCCAAAAGCCTTCGTGCAGCTAAACAGTGCGACGTTAATATTCACTCACTCACCCAACATTGCAAGGTCGTACCAAACCAACTTGGTTTTTAATAGCCCTCGGGCCAAATCCACATGAAAAGCAACAATAAAAACGCCCATAATTTTATTTTATGCCATGCCGTTTCCGCCGTCTTCAGATATATTGGGTACAAATTTGAAGTCATTCTGAGGAGAGGTTTTTTTACAGCATTTTGAAAGGCGCGAAACTTTAATTATAATCCCTCTGTATATATGGCAAGTGCGTAGGCACAGTGGCCGAATGGTAGCGTATCGCGCTTCCACACCACAGGTCCGGGGCCAGCATCTAAGATGTGTTGGCTGGGCAAGGTCAACTCAGCCTTTCATCCTTTCAATAATCGATAAATGAGTAACAAACTTGCTTGGGGACTAGACACTGGGGTTTAGCTTCAGCCTCACCACCTGATCGGGACATCCACTCGTGCACCTCAGCGCCCAATGATCACGTACACTGAGATGAGCACAGTAGGCGGCCCTCATGGGCTGTTGAGCCACTGAGTTTAGTTTTATCCACAGTATGCGTGTCGTGCAGTGGCACACACAAGGGGGGTGTCCTAGGGTCTGACACCCCCCATAGCCCTTGATTTTTTCTTCATTTGGTTATAATCCTAAGTATATATTACGTAAAATTTAATTATGTATTTGTTATTAATAATTAATTTTATTAATTAATGCTCTAATTATTTATTCAATAATTAATTTTTTTACTGTTTTTGTTCCCGAAAATCGGCAAAATTAAAAGAATATGTTGGGTGGCGTATTGGAGTATGATACCAAAATGGTGGACTTTCGATCCTGACCCCCTTTGAAAATTTTTTGTGTGCGCTACTGGTGTCGAGTCATGGTCACGACTCGAGTATGGTACTGTTTCTGTCAAATCGGGTGTTCGAATGCTTCCTCCACTAAAAATCCGCAATGTAGAGGGACTGATGTATATTAAAACCGTCGAGGCTGAATGTCTTCACGTTGGCGTGGTGGTTTGAGACATGGTCAAGTGACGCGCAGAAATGTCGTACAGAAAAGGTCGTACTTCGGAAAGACGTATAGGGCTGCGGTAGCCCAGTGGTTAAGGTATCGGATCATGGCAGGCATGTCATGAGTTCGAGCCCTATACCACTAAAGACCCGCCGTGTAGGGCAGCGATGCACGTTAAATCTGTCGAGAGCTGAAACGTCCTCCCGTTGGTGTGGTGTGGTAGTTAGGAGAGGGGGTGCCAGCTCAGGTGTCGTCCACGTCACTTGACCATGGTTCGTAATACGTGTCCGTCGCCAAAAGCCCCGTGTTAGCTGAACAGTGCGACGTTAATATTCACTCACTCACTCACTCGGAAAGACGTACATATACGTCCGGGAAAATTAAAACTTTGAGTGATACGTTTATATTAAGGTAACCAGTTTTTACAATAAAAAGGAGGACGCGTGTGAAAAATTTAAGAAAAAGTTATACAACGTAAATGTGTGGAACATTTTAATTCAAATAAAAATGTATCATTAGTTGGCATTCCTTTTAATTATTTACTTAAACGAATATTTTTACATTGAATATATATATATATATATATATTGTCAATATATCATTTTCTAATACCTCAGAAATTTCGCAGCAAAAAATATCCTATATATTGAGCTTTACAGTAAGTGCTACAGCTAAAGTATCAACATTCAATCTTGATTTCTCACTTGTCTAAAAATCATTACCAACAGAAAAAACTCTTTCAATTTCTGCATTTGTTCCAGTTCACACACACATCACAACGTAAATTCACAACAAAAATAACTAAATTATATTATATATAAATGGAAAGTGTTCATTTTTGAAATGGTTAAGGATTTCCACCCATCTTTTGTCAATTTAAGCATGCTGATTTACCAATTTTTCCAGTTCATTAGAATTTAAATACACATTCAGTCTTCTAATTTATTAAAACAGACAATTGTCATCGATTTTAATATCAGACATTTCTTTCGATAAAAACTCAACACAATTTTCTATATTTGCCCGATTTACTTGCGCGATGAAGTCAAAAAACACCATTGAAAACTGTTATTTCCTGTGATATTTGTTTCAGACCATTCTTTCACATATTGGTAACACATGTGTGTGATTTGTTTCTGAATAGAGATTAACAGATCAGTTTTTTAAAATATTGAAAAGGGGAAGACAAGTAGGAGGACACTTTTTGAGGAAGGACAGAACCTATAAAAGGAGGACTGTCCTCCCTAAAAGAGGACGGTTGGCCACCTTATTTATATACGCCAGTGGCACTTAAGAGGCTAAAGTCGTATTGTAGCTTTAGCATCAAAGTATAGTGTATTATTGAATTCAATGCATTGTTATTGTACAGAGGGGGAGGGGTGTGATGAAAAATATTATTGAGTATTGGGTCGCAAATATTGAAAGTTTGAGAAGCACTGCTGTAACTTAATCCTTTTCAACTCACTAAAACAGTTTGCTTCATCTCATCAATAGATTAAAACTGTCGAAATCTTTATATTTCATTTAATTACAATATTGCCTTAAAGACCTTACAAATCATATCAAATTATTCTCTTAGTGGAAGTCATACGGAACATTTGACAGGTACCCACAAGGTGCTGTTGTCCTTGAAAAGCTTTGCAAGCAGGTACATGGAGCCTCACGGCAGGTACAAATACGCAAACATGACCGAGCAGGTGAATGAGAAAGTTGGCAAACACATGTATCCACCAAATCAATCTAACGGCTTCTTGATCTATAAAACAACCATCAAGAAAAGAATCGACACAATCCAATTTTCTTCACCACAGGGGAAAGCTATAAGATTCGACCTTGAAGCAAAAACACAAGCGTGGAAGTACCTTCCATTTCATGGGCCTCGCCTTTCGAGGTGGCCGAGTAATTATCCCAAGTAATGAAGCGTCTTCAGAAGAAAAAAGAAGGGGAATGTTTTCCAGAGGGGTGCATCTTGTTCTTTGGGGCGGAAGGGGGCAAAGCAGGTGGTGCAGAAGTGGCAGCCGGTAGAAAGTGTGAAGGGTGATTTTTTAATAGATTAATTTTGGTGAGGTCATTTGGTGGATTTTCGAAGCCTCTCATTTTTTTTCCCCCTCCCTGATCCATCTAAATTTTCCTTTCGTTCAGTTTCAGTTTTATCTTTTTGTAATCTTGATGGAAATATGTTTCATGTGCCTTTCGGGTATTTTTTGGCATTGAATCTTGATGCTTTACCTTTAACATAAGGAGTGTATTTGTCTTTTGTAATTTTTTCCAATAAGAAATTATTTTAATTCATTGAATTTGTTTATTTTAAAAGAAACTATTGAAAATTTTTATATTGATCTTTTAATTACGAACAAATTGGTGAACAGCAATTTCGGTAAATAAATTTTTTCGCTTTAATACTCTGATAAAGATTAAATCTTATGAGCAAAAATTAATTATAAAATTAGATGTGAAAGTTGAAGAAATGTGTTTGATATTCCTTATAAAAGAAGATATGTTTTATATTTTATATCTTCTACAAAAAATGTCGTTTTTATTGTAAAATATATGCATATTATTATCTATTTTTAAACTTAAAACAATTAAATCAAAAGGTGTAATACGAATGATATGTGCAAAGGTGTCTAAAAATTAAGGAAGAAACACATTTTCGTATGTTTTTCAAAAACTACCAAATCTTTCTACATGAAAATTGTTAAATATACATAACGGGTGTAGTTTTGCATAAAAGGATATAAGATTAATTGTTTTAAAAATTTGAAATCTTTCATTTGTTTAAATAAACCACATAATTATTGGAGAGATATAAAATAATTTTGTATCGTTTCTTACGATTTAAGGCACAGTAAGAATAACTTTACGAATCATAATTCCTCATTACACCAATAGACACAAGTCATTTTTTAAATAATCACAAGATAATAGAATCTTTTTTTCAGACCCAGTGGCCGAGTGGTAACGCATCGCACTTCCACACCACAGGTCCTGGGTTCTACCCTCCGGCTCAAAATTACGTGGTCCGTCGCCAAAAGCCCTCGTGTAGCTGAACAGTGCGACGTTAATATTCACTCACTCACTCACTACCCTCGGGCTGGGCAAGGTCGACTCAGCCTTCCATCTCTTTAGTGGGTCGATAAATGAGTACCAAGCTTTCTTGGGGACTAAAACACTGGGGGTTTCGCTTCAGACTGACCATCTGCTCTTGCACCCCAGGGCCCAATGGTCACGTATACTGAGAGAGGCACAATAGGCCTTGGCCCTCATGGGTTGCTGCACCACTGAGTTTTTGTTTGTAATGGATTTTTACTATTGCTCGGTCTTCTTTTTTAAAAAAAAAAACATTTTCTTTGATATCCACAATGTCGCCACGATAGCCGAGTGGTCAAGGTATCGAATCGTGGCTGGCTTATCACGAGTTCGAGCCCAGTGCGACTAAAGACCCGCCGTTTAGGGGAGCGATGCACGTTAAATCTGTCGAGAGCTCAAACGTCCACCCGTTGGTGCGATGTGATAGTTAGGAGAGGTAGTGCCAGCTCAGATGTCATCCACGTCACTTGACCATGGTTCAAAATTACGAGGTCCGTCGCCAAAAGCCCTCGTGTAGCTGAACAGTGCGACGTTAATCTTCACTCATTTGATATCCACAATAGTTAATAGTCAGCAAAAAGGGTCTTTCTCTCTCACTCTTTATTTTCCTTTTAGTCAGTTAAAATAAATTGCCAACGCAATACTAATCTTCGTCTTTAATATAGATTTTGTTTATCACAGTTTTCAATACCATTGGCTGATTACCCAATTTTTCATCATTCAATTAAAAAAATATTTTGACAAATAAATAAATTAGAATTTGTTTCTATAAAAAAATTCACAATTATTTAATTATTAAAGAAATTACTTAAATCGATGTAAATTCGATACTTTAATAGTACAGTAACGCCTCGAGCTTACGCAATAGGAGGGATTGAATGATAACCGCGGAAGTCGGGGTATAATTTCACATGTAAATAAATATATATTGTTTTTAGTTAAGACAAAGACGAAAGGAAAAATAATTTAGAACAAAAAAAAGTTTAATAAAATCCTATATAGATAACACAAATATACAAAATCGCAAACCGTATCGTTATTTTGATGTAGAAGATTTCATAAAATCTAACAAAGTAGCTGCCGTCCCCCAAAATTTTTTTCTCCTTTTCCTTCTCCAATATTTCCGTGTAGCATGCTAATTATCTTTTTATTTTACTTTTTGTTGAGAAAAAAAAGCTCTTCATTGGAATCTATCTTTTCTAAAAATTTTGTAACCCTTTTCAGTTAAACTGAGGTCTTCTGTCAAATTCCCAAAGGTCACTCAATCTTCTGAGTGGGCCAGGTCTAAATCTCAAGCTCTTCAATGTCTTGTTCCTGCATTCCTATGAGCTTATCAATTGTCAGCTCCTGATTGTAGGAATTCAGCAGTTCTTGAACGTCATCACACTATCCACTTCTAAATGTATTTTCGTGGCAAGATCGACAACTTCTTCAATCAAACTAACAATTTCATCAGGTTCTGGCTCTAATTCTGCCTGAATTTCAGTAATGGGGAAAAAAGATGAATCGACGAGATTTTAAAATCGCGTAACTCCGAATTCGCCTAAGTTAGGGTAGCGTAAATCCAGGGACGTCTTGAGACCCTGAATCTAGAGAAATCATAATATTTTTTGAGGTCCTGGGCTCATATGCAAAAGTATAAGCTCATATGCCTAAATAAGCTCATATGCCTTACTTGAGATCTTTAAAAGTAGAGAGTATAGCATGCATTGTCAAAATATTTGCTCAAACGGTAATTTGAAACAAATAAATGTGCACGACTCCCAATCACAAAAACCTAGGCTCAAACCTGTTCGACCGATAGCCTCGTTTAAACTGAGTTGAATGTTTGTTTATGGTATTAAGCTTAAGTCTAGACATGTGGACAACAGTCATCACATAATAATACAGTCTTATCACTTTTGTCAGTTGACATGCGGTTTGAAATTTCCTGTTTTTCGGAGATATGTACGGGAATACAGTAGCGCACACAGAAATTTTCAGGGGGTGAAATTTCACCATTCTTGTATCATGCTCCTTTTGATTTCGTCGATTTTCGGGAACAATACACAGTAAAAAACTATTTATTGAATAAATAATTAACATTAATTAATAAAATTAATCATTAATAACAAATACTTAACTAAATTTTACGTACTATATACTTAAAATTATAATCAATCGGAAAAAAAATCAAGGGCTTTGGGGGGAGGCGGACCCCCCCTTGTGTGCACCACTCCGGGAATAATATCTGACCATATTAAAATTACCCAGATCCTGATCCTATTAAAACAGAGTCCAAAATGAAATGAGGCCCTGGGCCCATGTCTTAAGACGTCCCTGGGTAAGTTGAGTATTACTGTATATTACACCCCTAAAATGTCGAATAAGTGTGCCCATATATATAGTATCAACTTTAACTTGTTACAAAATGGCCCGCGACAGGAAATGAATTAGACACCCCTAACCTAACACGAAAGTTGGGTTAATAGAGTTCTTCTAAGAAGCACACGGATTTGGGAGTTATTTACACCCAACAAATACCTGCATTGGCCAGATTCAATTCAAAGGAACTGCACCGATAAATGTGACTGCACTTCTCTTGCAACCTGAATCCTTTACCACCCACCCCGAAGAGATCACGTGCCACGGATTTCTCCGCACAAGTGTCGCCTTCCCAAAAGATTCACACTTACAATTTTTTGGCCTTGGAACTCGACCCATTCTTATAGCACACCCCGCCAAAATCCATCATGTTTATTCATCTGCCGTATAACTTATACAGAAGACCCAGTAGCGTGTAAACTGACCAAACCCAAAGCCCGGGTTTTTAAAAAAGGGAAAGCCACCCCTTTTCCTTTTTTTTTTTGTTCCCTTTTTCCGCGGCGTTTTGAAAGGGAAATTTTTTGCTCCGAAATCTTTCGAGGGGCTCACCCGACCCTTCGAACCCTTTTTTATTATTTTGTGGTTCCTTCCCCCTTTCCCATTTCAACCAAAAAAAACACAAATTTTTTTCTTGAACTGTAACCCCAGGAGTGGTATTTCGTTTTTGTTGATGGGTTGGTTCTAAGAAAATGAAGGTTTGAAAGAAATACAGGGCACTTTTCCTTTGAATAATGTTAAAGTATAAAATAATCTGATCGTTTGAAATTTATGAACAATCTCTTTTCTATTTTCAATTTACTTAATATTGATAAGGTTGGAAAAGATTTGTATAAAAGGAAATTTTTTTTTGTTCAAATTAAAAGCATGTATAAAATTTTTTTAAGAGGGCACATTTTGACAAAAAAAAATTTTTTAAATACAAAAATTTTGGCAAAAAATTTAACTTAGAATAACCTTTTACAAAAAAATTTTTCCTTTTTGAAAAAAAAGCTTCTATTATAATAATAAATTTTTTCCTGCATATACTCGACCTCTGTACAGGATCAACTATATTTTGGAAAAAAATTTAATTTTTTTCCGTTACAACACTTGGAAAAAATTATCGGGGTTTTTTTCTTAAAAAATTTTTCCCCCTGTTGTCGTAAAACATGGATAAACCCTTTAAGCTATATAAAAAAATTTAGTTGACCTCTTTCACAGGTCTGAGCTTAACAGGCAAAATATTATAATCGAAGATTTTTTACAAAAGGAGAACATTTTTTAAAAAGATTATTCTAAGTAATTTTTGCCAAAATTGTATTTAAATAAGTTGTGTCAAAAAGTCCTTTAAAACTATTTTATACATGTATTCTAAACTAAGTGACATAAAATCATGAAAATTATCCCTTTATGCGCTTTTTTAAAATCACGGTTCCGAACGTAGGGGTACCTTAAAAATAATTTTACCTCCTAGAAAATTTTCTCTTTTTTTCATTATAATTATCAAAAAATTTACGTTTCCATACTATCTCATTGTACATACGACATACCCAGCGTTTTGGGTTAAGAGGATCTAAATTAGGATTTTTTAAAAAAATGAACAAAGGAAAAGCAAAAATGTCTATTTTATAAAAAAATTATATGGTTATATATTCGAAAAAAAACCCCATCAGTTTTATGGGCAGAAACAACCAAATCAATTTTAATTATTTGCGTAAATCTTAAATTACATAAGAAGCACATGCGTTGTTTCCCAATACGGGAATTTTTTTCATGAAGCTTGTGTGAAGGTTTTTTCCACGTGATATTTCGACATTTTTGTTCTTGTATTGGGGCACAAAATAAATGTCCTAAAAAGGTTTTTTCTTTTTATGGAATGGAAAATATTCCAATGTATAAGATTTTATTAAACATTTGAAAAAAATTAATTGGGTCAGGGAGTCTTGATTGTAACCATTTTCCCGGGTTTACTCTTTTTCCTCTTTCCCTACTGCCCCCTCGTATGATATGAATCTTTAACCATGTTCTCTTTTTTTCACTGATAATTGCATATAAATTTTCCCCTTCCCAAATCCGGGGGAAATCTTCTATATATAGGGGGAAAAAAACACCACTTTTGGAAACTTTAAGATCTGCAGACTTGATTTTTGGGGGTGTTTTTTTTTTGATTGAGATCTGCTAAGAAAAGGGTTTTGGGAAAATGCCCAAAGAGAGGGGCGTTATAATACTAACAAATTTCAAGTCTGTAGGTCTAATAGTCCCAGAGATATCGTAATGTGTGTGTCACTTTTCTCTCTTTTTTTTTATATAGATTAACGAATTTGTTTTATGTTCGTTAGAGTGTAATCTGCTAACAATAACAAACTTTTCGGTATCAAAAAAATTTTATGTTATAGAAAATATACAAAAAAGTTATTAAAATCATTTTACAAAAAATATTTAAAAGTACAAGTAAATAATTTTAAGTATAAATTGGAATAGATTTAACATCTTTTAATAAAACTATTCTTATTTCTCCAGGTAATGTTGTTCACAAACCATCTTACAGAACCAAGAAACTTACTGCATTTTCTTGTTTTCTGCATGAAAGATAATAAATGACGCTTCATCGGGCAAATAATACGACCAACCCAACCGAATTTACTAGTTTTTACAACCGAAAGGATTATATTTCTGAAATGCTGTCTCCACACAGAATCTTACTTTCCCCCTCCATAACAATTCTCTACAGAAGTTCTTCACGGCACACTAAAATCGTGGTGCCCAAACGATTTTCATGCCGAATGATTCCAATCACACAGTTTGTCACTTTTCTTCTCTTTTAAAATAGCCCTTTGTAGAACCTTAGATTTTTAGTATTTGTTATACTCGAAGCTTTATGAAATTCTAGCTGTTGCCAAAGGAAGTGAATGGAATATATGAATAAAGACCAATAAATCCTCCGAGTGTTGTCTGGCATTGTGCTGTCGCAGAGAGAGTAATAAAAAGAAAGGGTTTCGTTGCTGTGAACTTAGGTGTTGCAGTGAGCAGGAAACCGTGCAATTTGGAACATTTGTAATCCTTGTACAAAAAGAGTTAAGGAAAAAAGAAAGTGTAATAAAAATTTCGATTTGTCTATAGATTAGAAACTTAAACGTATTACCTTGTATCAGTTTTGCTAAGCCATGCGTTTTAGATCCAAGATTGAATCAAAGATTCAAAATGTGGGGGTAATATCTACTTTAAAATTTTATATATCCCCAAAAAAAAAAAGGGGTTTTAAAGGGATGGAATTTGCATTTTTGCTTTAATTTTTCCTTTCTATGTTAGGAAATAAACGAAATGACACGATATTTCTCTTTTTAAAGAAATTATTATCATCTGTTAGAACTGATGGTTTTTCGTAAGAAATGTAATAATATACTTCAACTTACGTATTTTGAATATAACGAAAAATAAAATGTATCTGCTCGTATTATAGTACTATTTTCATTTAGAAGCTTGAATAATTTTTGCTTTCGTACATATTAAAGCTGCCCATTCGGTATAACGGTTAGCAATGCTGACAGATATGCCATAGAGCCTGAGTTCGAATCCCGGAGAAGGCATAGATGTTTGTAAATATATAGTGCGGCATGGAGGCACCAGGGGTGGCTCTAGGGCCGGACAAACCGGACCCCTTCCCAGGGCGGCAAATTTTAAGGGCGGCATTTGAATCGAATTTGAAAAATATTTTTTTTTTATGTTACAAATTTTTTTATATATTTTCTGAATATTATTGTGTGTGAATTTGGTATTTCATTAAACATATCTTTTTTTTACTTATTTTTTTGCTTTATATGTTTAATATCAAATTTTTTTCATGTTGAAACTTTTTAAATTTTTGGGGGTGGGAGTATATGTTAAATGATGAAATATATATGTTTTTTAAAATCTTTTTTACAAGTAACTTTTCTTCCCATCCAGGGTGAGATCAAAATGGAATTTCTGCAAACCCCTACGATGTCCGGTGTCAGCTATCCATAAGAGGACAGGGGGTTTAAAAAGAGTTTTTGGGAAAATAGGGGGCCACAGGACATATTTTTTTTTTAGTTTTGTGAGTAGTTACTATAAGTTATAAAAAAAAGCGCTTTTTGATTCTTTAAAATTTTAGACTATCTCGAAAAAATTTACCTGCTGAAAAGGGCGGATCCTTTTTCTTTTCATTTTTTCTTTGGTTTAAAAAAATAACAAGTACTTTATTCCCTTTTTTAAATTTTGAATTGTTTTTTTATTTTTTAAGACTTAAAAAATATATGAATATGCTGCCTGTTTGTTCGGAAGAATTATTCAAGTATTATAGGTGTTTATATATGTGAACAATTTATCTTTTTTTTTAATTATAATTTTTTGTTTTGGAGAAGTGGCGGCATTTTTCATTTTTGTCCGGGACGGCAAATCTACTAAAGCCAGCCCTGGAGGCACTCTAAATAGCCGTCAAACAGCAAGTCCCCTCGTGAGATATGTGGAAGAAGAAGAGAGGAGGGGGAAGGCCCCTGACCGACCGAAGGGTGCTCTCCCTCAAAATTGGAGTGGAACCGAGCTAAATCGTACTGTCGCCTGTATAGTGCTCAAAGCTACGATTAACGACAAGTATACATCTAGCCCTTTGGCGCGATGAATTTCTTGGACTTCGATCTTATGCCGTCAGACAAATAGCATTAGCAACACCAAAAACACAGAAGATAATAATGAATAAGAGGAAAAAAATTAATGAATAAATTTTGATGCATAAAATCAGACAATTGGCTAAAATTATGACCTAACTAAAAACACGTTTCCTGCCAATCAATTCATAAATTCATGTGACGCCGTAGTCACTTCATAAATGCTATCACGTGTTTCCAGCCAATCAGTTCATGCACTTCACTGTTGCCAACATTTGTTTTTTACAGATTTCTTAAAAGGTACATGTTTGTAAACAATAATAATGCAAGTAAGTATAAATAAAATGCACTTGATTTAAAAAGGCACGTATAATAACAGTATTTTTTTTTTAATTTTGAAAAACTTTTTGAAAGATAAGTAATATTTGAACATCTTTATCCAATTATCAAATCTGGAATTTTATCTAAATGTTACGAGTTGAAAAACAAATACAAATCTAATATCAGTTTTGAATTCAATGGAGAACACGTGATTGCATTTATCATGTGACCATCATGAATTTAACCATTCTGGACAGTCAAGTCAACTGTACATAATCTCTCTCTTATAAACTTAATAGGTTTTTCAGTTTTACAAATATCAGAACGCAGTCGGACCCCTTATTAAGGTATCCGACTACGTTCGGAACATTGATTTTAAAAAAGCTCATAAATGGACATTTTTCATGATATTTAGTGTCACTTAGATTAGAATACATGTACAAAATTGTTTTTATATAAGGACATTTTGACAAAAAAAAATTATTTAAGTACAATATTTTGGCAAAAAATTAACTTAAAATAACCTTTTTTCAAATTGTTCTCCTTTTGTGAAAAATGCTTCTATTATAATAATATTTTGTCTGTATATAGCTCAGACCTCTTTACAGAGGCTCAACTAGAATTTTTGA
The DNA here is from genome assembly GCA_019973955.1 of Trichonephila inaurata madagascariensis. NCBI lineage: Eukaryota > Metazoa > Arthropoda > Arachnida > Araneae > Nephilidae > Trichonephila > Trichonephila inaurata. The sequence goes on from BMAV01011184.1 coordinate 131,123, forward strand.
AAAATTCACATTATTTTCAGAGTTACTACCCATTGAAATAATTATCGGCGTTTTTTTTCTTAAAATGCTCCCCTCTGTTGTAAAATATGAATAAACCCACTTCTATAATATATTTTAAAAATTCTTGTTGAGCCTCTGTAGAAAGGTTTGAGCTATATACAGGCAAAACATTATTATAATAGAAGCACTTTTCGCAAATGAGAACATTTTGAAAAAAGATCATTCTAAATATTGTACTTAAATAATTTTTTTTTGTCAAAATGGTCTTAAAACAATTTTACACATGTATTCTAATCTAAGTGACATTAAATATCATGAAAATTATCCATTTATGCGCTTTGCAAAATCACGGTTCCGAACGTAGTCGGATACCTTAATGAGTTTCGCGATTCGACGAATTTTTCTCTTTCCCAGATTAATATGAAGGCAAAATACCTATTTAACGAATAATAAACCCCGAATCAACGAATTATTTCAGCAAAAGAAACAAAAATTTGAATAAGTTTCTATTAAAAAAAATTGCGTTTTTTCAAATGACATATCTTTTTTTTTTTTCATGCAGAATAAACTTTTCTTGCGAGCAGCAAACTTCAACGGGAATGGATGCAGATCATTATTAGACCTTACAGGTGCAGATGAGTCATGAGTGTAACTTATCGTGCGAGTCGAATTGGACAGGAAAGACCTTTCTTATCTCATCCCACTCTACAACGCAGGAGATATTTTCAGATCGATTATAATACATTTGATGACGGATTGCTTATTTGTGCAACTGAAGTTGGGGAAATTGTTGACTTGTCAGAGCCAATGAATAGAGATTCTAATAAAGGAAGTCATAATGAATCTACCAGGGCCGGCTCTAGCAGTTTTGCCACCCCGAACATAAATGGAAAATGCCACCCCCTCCCTCTCTCTCTCTATGTATATTATTTCAAGTCCTAAAGAATTCAAAATAATTTGAAATTAAGGACACAATTACTTGTTATTATTTCAAACGAATGAAATGTAAGAGAAGGAATCGTCCATTTAAGCATCCCAATTTCTTCGAAAAAAGAGTCTACTGGTGGTGGGGATCACAAGCGTTTTTATTTTAACTCATAGTAACTACACTCAAGACTAAAATAAAACATCTCATGTGGCTCTCTATCAACTAAAAACTCTTATTACCCCTGTCCCCTTTAGAAAAGCTGGCACCGGGCATTGTATGGGTGACAGGAATGTCCGTTGAGGGGAGAAAGTTACTAATGAAAGATGTGTAAACATGTCAAATTTCATAATTTAACATATACTCCCGCCTCGAATCCTTGAAGTTTCAATGCAAAAGAAAACTGTCATTAAACATACAGAGTACAAAATAAGAAAATAAGATACATTAAAAAAAAAAACCAAATCCACACCCAATAATGTTTCAGAAAATATATCAAATTTTTTGCAACAGAAAAAAATATTTTCCAAATCTGATCCAAATGCCACCCGTAAAATTTGCTGCCCCGGCCAGGGGTCCGGTTTGTCTGGCTCTAGTTCCACCCCTGGTAGCAGGGAAACGATGAAATTAAGAATCTGATCAAATCCCTAATGGCTATGATCAATTGGCGGGAGATATTAAAATAACGTCTCTTCCCTGATGAGAGTAAAGGATTTGAACAAATCCCTGATCTGTTTCAGTGAAATGATGAAATAACATTGTCAAGAGTTTAAATGTGTTTATTTAACAAATATGGTGCATTATTAAACTTAGAAGTAAGTAATACAACACAGTAGTCAATGAAATACAAATTATTTATTCGAAACTAATTAACAAATGATTAGAAAATTAGGCTGGTATTTTTTTATGTGTAACATCTTCCCTCTCGATTGCTGAATATTTGTGGGAGTGATTCCGTGAAAAGGGACAGAAATGTGTAACAGAAAATCGGGGCGTCGATCGACTTGGCCTGCCCCACCCCCTTTTATAGTTTCTTTATTAATGATGATCTGCTTTGGGCAGGGGAGGGAAGGGAATATTAATCCCCATTTTAATCCTATGGTGCCATTTTTTTTAAAGATATGGGGCTGATATTTGGGGGATCGATAGTACTACCTATTTGGTTAGGAAGTGAAGGACTCGACCCCCCTCCAGGTGCCTCCCCCTGAACTGCATTTTGCCAATGCAAAAATCCTGACTAGTTCATTTCATCACTTCACTGTGAAACAGTTCAGGGATTTTACAAAATCCCCTACTTTCATCAGGGAAATGATCTTGAAGAGACGTTATTTTAACATCTCCCGTCAATTGATCATATCCCTCAGGGATTGGATTAAATTCCTAATTTCGTCATTTTCCGACATATACAGTGGGCCACAAAAGTGTTCGTACATTGCAATTTCTTATAAAATTTAATGTTTTCGACTATTAAAATTATATATTGAATTGTAATTTTTTTTTATATCTGCAACTTGTTTCCAATGGAATGACATAATTATTTTTAAAAATAGTATAACTATTTTTAAAAATTAATTCGGGTACTAAAAAATTGCACAAAGTTTCGTACACTTACAAACTCTCAACTTAGCTTTAAATATTGTATTTCTTTCTTAATTTAGTATTGTAGGATATCTTTAGTGTCCACAACAACTTTTAAGGTCTTGGTATAGATTTAACCAGTTTTTTGTTTTCGCATCCATTTTCTCATTTTCTGTGATTAGTTTTTCTCACATTTTGTGTTATTTTTGTTTCTTTTTTTACCCAAAATATCAAACAAATATGTTCTCTGGGTAAATAAAATGATTGAGGGAGGTATTTCATAATTTGGGGACAGCTGAGAACAGTAGGGTACTTTAGTGTGCGCTTGGCGTATTATCTTGTAAAATAAATGTTTCCAATATTTAAAAATTTGGCGTATAATTTAAAAATTTTTTTAAAATATTTAATAGAGTAACTCCCTGATTCACAATATCAACAAAATTACTCAAATTACACTCATTCTGTGGCCGATTTACACACCCACACAAAAACACTTCCACCTCCATGTTTTTTTCGATCCAAACTAGGTTTCTTGGGATTAAGTTTCAGAAAATTCAAAATAGATAGTAAATTGATTGGTATGGCAGATATTTCAACATTTTTACAACTATAATAGCTTGTAAATGAAAAAAATAAGGAGTTTAATCCCAGGAATTTATGTGGAACAAGAACTCCACATCCATGCTTCACATTAGAAAAGGGGTTCTGGCGGGGGGAAAATTTGGGCCCGGGGTTTGGAAATTTTGGTACTTTTCGATGTATTGTGAATCATGAGCTCTATTTAAATATTTTAAAAAAAAAATTTTAAATTACCCCAAAAAATTTTGGCTATTGGAGACGACTTAATTTTTAACAGGGTAATAACCCGGCCACTGTTCTCCGTACGCCATTTTTTTTCTCTATAACTGTCCCAAATTATGAAAATACCTCCTCAATCTTTTTTTAGCTGAACCTATTTGGTGAAATTTTTTAGTAAAAAAAAAAATGACAAATAAAACACAAAATGTAAATAAAACAATAATCACAGAAGAATGGGGGGAAAATGGATGCAAAATTAAAAAAAAAGGGGGGGTTAAAACCCATACCAAGTTTGTTTTAAAAATTGCTTGGGGCACTAAAAAACCCCAATACTTAAGTCCCAAATTAAAAAAAATAAATATTTAAAGCTAAGTTGAGATTTTTGTTAAGTGTGCGAAGACTTTGTGGGAAAGGGGTAGTTTTTTATTTTTAAATTTTTTTAAAAAATAGTTATACTATTTTTACAAAATTATGTCATTTCATAAAAAGAACAAGTTCCAGATATCAAAAAAAAAATTACAATTAAATATTTTAAAATTTTTATCAGTCGAAAACATTAAATTTTTATAAGAAATTGCAAGTGTACGAATATTTTGGGGCCCAGAAAACCCCGCCCTTCCGGGTTTGGGAAATTGTCCCCAAACTGTTTTGGGAAAAAGGACATTTTTTAAAAATATTAGACGTTAAGTCGTATTTCTCATTCGAAAGAATAACTTTTTCCAAAAAGAATTTATTTCTGCGATTTTTTTTGAACTGTTTTTCTTTTTGTGTTTTTTAAAAAAGGGAAAAGGGGTAAACTGAAAAATTTAAATTTCGGTTTTAAGGAATTTCCCTGTTTAAAATAATTTGTTTTCCCCCCTTTTCCCCCTGTTCAGGGGGGCGGTTAAAAAAAGGGGAATTTTTTTCCAACCCTTTCCCTTGGGGTTTATTTAGTTTTTGAAAATGAAAAGCAAGGGAAAAAGGGGTAAATTTCTTTTTTAAACCTTTTCAAAACTTATTTTCCCCTTTTTAAATTTATTTTTGGGCCAAACTGAAAAGAAGGTTTCCCAAAAAAAGAAAAGGTCTGATTTTCCGGAAACAATTTTACCCACTTGGGGAAAATTTACCCCCGGGCCGATTTTCCGCCCAAAAAGGGAACATTTCAAAATTTAATTTCTTTTTTCGCTTTCCCTTTGGTGGGGGTTTCCAAAAATAGAGCATCATTCTATTTAAAATATTAACCGCCGTTAAAATATTAACCACCATTAAAAATATTATACGGCATATCTAAAGGGTTTTAAAGACGAAACCGGCCCCGCCATCTTGTTTATGAAAAAAAATTGTTCAAAAAGCTTTTCTTTAGAACAATTTTTTTTTTTCAACCCCAAAAGGGTTTTCCCAAAAAAAAATTGCTTGGGGGTTTAAACCAATGGGGTTTCCCTTTGGCGCCCCCCCCCTTTATAAACAAGATGGTGGGTCCGGTTTTCCCCTATAAAATTTTTTAAAGGTGTATAATATTTTAACGGCGTATAATATTTTAAATAGAATGGTGCCCCTATTTTTGGGGTTTTCAACAATTGCGCAAGCGGGGGTGGGAAAAAAATAATTTTGGGGGTTTTATTTTCCAAAAAAATCGGCAGTTTTTTAAAGGGAGAAAGGGGGTTTTTCACTCAGGCGGGGAGTTGGGAATTTTTTGGGTTGGCCTTGGGGAAAAAGTTAAAAAAAAAATTTTGGGGTAGGGGCCCTTAAAAAACCCCGGGGTTTTGACTTCTTTAAAATCATTTAAAGTTTTTCAAATTTTTTGTTCGGAATTTATCTTTTCCTTAAAAAATTTTTAACCTTTGGGCGGAATGGGGTTTTTACCTCCACCCCCCAAAAAGGTTTTTAGATGATAATAGTTTTGTTTAAAACTGGGAAAAAGGAAAAACATTCCGGGCTCTTATCTAAAAATCAAAATTTCGCTTGGGGCCCGGATAATTTTCACCGGAATTAAAGGGAAAAGGGGGAAATTGATCTTATTAAAAAAACGGGAGGAAGTTATTAATAATTTATACTTTTTTACTTAAACCCAAAGGGGCCTTTTTAAAGGCCCCAACATTTCTTTTTTGGGTTTACTAGTTTAAAGCCCCCTTTTTTTTCCCCAATTTTTTCAGGCCTGGGGGCCATTAAATAAATTTCGAAAATTACAAAAAAAAAATTTTTAAAATTTGGGCCCCAAAAAAAAGGTTTTTGGGTTTAAAAGGAAATTCCCAAAATTTACACCCAATAATATTTCAGAAAAATAAAAAAATTTTTGGTTCAAAAAAATATTTTTTCCTCTTAAAAAATTTCCGCCCGGGCAGGGGTCCGGTTTTTCCCGGCCCCAGAGCAGCCCCCCTTTTCCCAAACCTGTTACATTTTTTGATGCGTTACATTGTTTGGAAACTGTGAAAACATACCCCATGCAGCAGGATGTAATTGACGCAGTATATTCTTCTCTGCATCAAATCGAAAAAGAACTCGTTCGAGAAAGAAATAAAAAAAGATTGTCAAATATCCATTTTTTTAGTGAATAAAAAGTGAGTAATTTCTAACTATGGATCTTTTTTTATGTAGTTGCTTTAAAATTTTGGGGGTTCTCCCAAAAAGGGATGGGGAAAAAAAATTTTATTCGGTTTTTGGGCCACGATATAAAAGAATGACCCCAATTCCAGGAACCCAAAATTTTGGCCCCGGGAAAAATTTTTTAAAATATCCCCCACTATAGTTGGGAAACCTTTTTATTTTTTAAAAAACGGGATCAATGGATAAAAATTTATGATATTTAGTGTCACTTTGGGGTTAGAAAAAAGTTTATAAAATTGTTTTAAGAATATATTACAATAAAAAAATTTTTTAAGTAAAAATTTTTTTGACAAAAATGAACATAGAATGACCCATTTTCAAAACATTCTCCTTTCATGAAAAATGCTTCTATTATAATAATATTTTGCCTGTATATAGCTCAAAGTTCTGTAAAAATGCTGAGCTAGAATTTTTGAAATATATAACTTAGAAGTGGGTTTATCCCTATTCTACTACAACAGAGGGGAGAAATTTATAGAAAAAAACGCCGATAATTATTTCAATGGGTAGTAACTCTGAAAATAATGTGAATTTTTCAAAAATCCTAGTTCAGACTCTCTGGAGAAGTCTACTTTTTATAAGCACACACAAAATATTATTATTATAGAAGCATTTTTTTATAAAAGAAGAACGTTTTGAAAAAAAAAGGTTATTCTAAGTTACTTTTTTGCCAAAATATTGTATTTAATTTTTTGTCATTATGTCCTAAAACAATTTTTTACATGCATTCTAATCTAAGTGACACTAAATATCATGAAAATTATCAATTAAAGCGCTTTTTTAAAATCATGGTTCCGAACGTACTCGGATACCTTAAATCGGAATCCGACTGATTTCTAGTATTTGTTTTCATTCTCAGAACGATTCAGGCATTATCCTTGACGATAATACAGCAACAGTTAATCACAATACTTTTACGATGTTAAAAGCTCTGTCAACGATTTACGTAGAAGTTGGTTTTATGCATCTTACTGCTGATGACACGTGTTTTGATTGAAAGAGGGCATCGAACTAAAGGGGATGGAATTCGCTATGGAACGAGGGGTGCCTCAGCCAGAATTACCAGCGACAATGTCAGGGTCGAGGAAGACAGGTGCTACCGTAAGGTGAGGCATTGTAGGGAGCACTGCACGCGAACATAACGGGGGAACAAGTGCAGGCATAGGCAGGAATGCAAAGTGATTAGGGAGACGAAGCAGAAAATTATACACCACACTTCCTTTTATTAGGCTGGGAGCGTGAGGGAGCAGAAAAGAAATTTGGTACGTCCTAAGTAGCTGGGATAGCGAAATGGTATTAAAAAAAGAAGATTTTTTGATAAGTAATAATTCTTTTTCGATGTTAATGCAGGCATCTGGTCTTAGGGTGAGAAAATTGTGCGTTGTCATCCCTAGAGAAATGTTTTTTTATGAAGATTTTGGAGGAAGGATGTAACGAATGACATCTCTGAATCATTTCTCTTTTCTATGGATGAAATTGAATAATCTGATTTGATCGATGCCGCTCGTTTCTGAAGACATCTGTAGTTCGGCGCATAGTTGAAATAAATTTTGATTCCTGTAGGTGAAAAGTTCAAACCCACTTTCCTGTTTTCAAAGAAAATAGTTTCTAACCGAGAAATATATCAAAAAATATTCGTTACTAAATCAGACCCCTGAAATAAGCCCCTAGTAGAGTAATCAACCAAACATATTACAGAGTTTTGGTATTCCAAAGATAATGACATGATTGTGTATCTGAATAAATCAAGATTTTAGCTCATGAAATGAATTATCAAATTGTATAAGAAAAAAAATTAGTCATTTCCTGCAAATAATAATGTTTCTGTCGGAGCATAAACTAATTCAAAATCAGTTTTATTTGCGAAGAAATACGGTAATAAAATTCTAGAAATTAGGTGTGGCATATCTTAAATTAATGATTAGATGTGTGTGGTAGCTCTTATATACAGGGAAAATCGCTTAACACGAAACTGTGGGAGACTGAAATATTTTTTCGGGTTAAAGGGAAAAAAACATATATTCGAGAAAAATTATTAGAGAACGTTTTATTTACATAGATATTTATATATACATGCATTTAATAAAAATTAATGAAACACAAAAGCATTCATAAGAACTTAATGAAACTTAATACAAAATGTTCAAGTTTTTTGAAAATAGAAACATTTTTTGAGTTTTTGGAAAATAATCTGATTTTTTTTTTTTTTTTTGGTTTTTTGTATTGTTTTTTTTAACATCAGATAGTCAATAAATTGTTTGATGTCATCCATTTTAATATTTATTTCACCATTGGAATGTGCGTCTAAATATAACTGCGCATTTTTTTCATGATATTCCTCGTTTCGGATGATGTGGGAACAGGAGCTATCATTCATTTCACTTAGGGGTGGAGATTTTGTAGCGGTAGAGGGTGTACATATACTATACTGTTCGAATTAATTGGGACAAATGAGAAAAAGTGAATTTTTCTAAAACCATAGCTTTTTATCATTACATACCTTAAGTATACTAAAAAATCTGTTCTCTCTCTCTCTCTCATTAGTATGTCTTCCTTTAGCAGAAATGACCTTTTCAACCAGTCTTGGCAAATGACTCCACTAGAGTAGCACACATGTTCTTGATTTCAACATCTTGGAAAAACACTAGTATATCCCTTTTTATCATTTGCTCTGTTGTCGTGCGACTCATCTTAACGAAACGATTCTTGAGAATATGCTATCAGTTTTGAATAGGATTTAAGTCTGGAAAATCTTCAAGCCAATCGAGCACGTTTATTTTATTTCCCGCTTATAAGTATGAACCATTTTCGAATTGTGACAAGGGGCTAAGTCGTGTTGAAATGTTCCATCAAATGTTTCTAAGAATGGAATAATCCTACTACATAATATTTCTATATATTTGACAGAATTCATCATGTATTTAAGAGAAACTAAGCTTCAAGGGCCATTTGTTGTGAAAAAAAACCTCAAACATCTCTTTAGAAAATTGTTTTACAATCTGTTGAATATGATCCGGTAACAAACTTTCAACTTCACTTCGTCTAACTACACTTGATTTGTATCCCTGCACAAATAAATGTTTCATCACTCAAAATCACCTCCTTCCAGTCGTTAACAGCTCATGATCGGTATTTTTTGGCCCATACTAAACGTTTTTTCTTCATTTTCTGAGTTACAAGTAGTTTTCCCTCAATCTTGTTGCCTTAAGGTCACCTTCCAGAAGCCTTTTCCGTGCACAGTTGAGGTACTCACTTCAACACCATTATCCAATAAATCCCTTCAAATGTCTATGCTTGTCTTTCTTGGATTGAATTTTCTACTTCTTATTAAAATTCTATCAATTCTTGGACTAGTTTTCCACTTGTCCCCACATTTTTCTTTTATTTTTGGAGACGATGATTCAGACTTTATTCGACCACACCAACTGCCATAGTTGTATCACTCACAGTCATAGAAGTGTGTTCATTGAGAGCGATTTATTTTAGAATAGTTCCTCGGAAAATTATATGCATCTTTGAACAAGTAAAAGTAACAGGTCTTATACAAAACACAAAATTGAAATTACATGCTGCCCCACTTAAAGGCTCACATCTGAACTCCTGATACATTAAAATGAATAAATTATGGTGTAAGTCGATCTGCCACACTACCTAAAGGTAGATATAACGGATTTGAGGTGGTTCAGGACGTTACTAGTAATCACATACCAACTCAAATAAGAAAAATATGTTTGTCCCAATTAATTCGAACAGTATAGTAGCTTAGATAAACAAAATTGACTCCTGTCACAGGCTATTTTCAGGGTATTTCAAAACCAAGTTAGCCTCCTTTCTACAAAACATGGGAAAACACCTTTGTTTCACGTTTCACAACTCCTTTAAATCTTGCCTGCGTGGCTGATGTTTTCCGTATATTGTTCATTCCCAGAAGGAAAATCTTTTCGTATTAAGCGATTTTCGTTTCGTGTTAAGAGAAAAAATGCATGAAAATACATAGTAGTTTGTCGGGACCATTGTATTGTTTTGAGTTAACCGATATTTCGTCTTAAACATTTTCGCGTTAAACGTATTTCACTGTACATACACGAGTCGAGTGTTTGACTTCTCGTTATTGAAAGAAAATAATGCTAGAATTTTAGTGTTCCTTTTTTACATATCTTACAATGAGTTTTTTTTTTTTCCTCCCTAAATAATCCTAATTTCATTTCTTGTGTTCACAAATTTTTTTAGAAATAGCTCTTTTCTCATCCAATTCCCGAATTTCTGCACTTTGTTAGGGGATGCAATAGCCAAGTAGACATGATCATGAACTCGTGACCAGAGTCAGTGCCAGTTTAAGCTAATTTCGGGCCCTGGGTGTAGAAGATCTACGGGCCCCCTTGGCACTGGCGGATCTAAATTTATAACCAGACAATTTGAAGTGCCTAGGGTACCGGGGAGATTAAAAACGGCCCTGGTATAGAGAAAACTATTATGCGTGTTTTTTCCTCAGAAAAATAACTTTATCGATATCTAGAATTTGTGAATAGAATACAGTCAATTAAAAATCCCCGGTTAACTTAAAATAAATATTATACAGTTAGGATAAAACTGTGATCACGCGATTTCTCTCCTGTAAATATTTTGAAATTCCATTCTTTTTCGCAAAGATAAGGTTACCAAAATTTCTGAATAAAAGTTTTAAAAAAGGATTCCAACCAACATGTTTTTATGTGTATACAAGTTATTTCCCACTCTCACATCTAATTTCAAAATTTTCTATTTTTATAGAGTTGTAATAAAATTTCATTCTAAAATCATTAAAACCATTTTTTATTGAAGTCTGTAATGCTAGTATATTTTTCATTTATTTATTTCTTTTTAGAAAACGTTTCAGTTTATTGTGAAAATATATTTTGAATTTATACTATCATCTTAGAAAATTTCGAAATGTCTTTTGTTTGCTTTTATATTGGTTAAGTTAGATAACAATGTATTTGTTTTTATTGTTCCGTTAAAGTTATATGCAGAATAGAAATTTGATAACATTACACACACACATAGCGTCAGCACAAAGTCTTAGCTAGTTAGCTGTGTGTGTTAATCTGGTATTCATTTTATAAACTCCCAAGATACAAAAGTATTCCGATCAGTAGCGCACACAGCAATTTTCCGAGAGGGCGGGGGTCCAGGGTCGAAAGTCATCCATTCTCGTATCATGCTCCAATACGCCGCCTTACATATTCTTTTGACTTTGTTGATTTTGCAGGACAAAAAATAGTAAAAAATTAATTATTGAATAAATAAGTAGCATTAATTAATAAAATTAACTATTAATAACAAATACTTAATAAAATTTTGTTGTTGTTGTTTCCTAAGCCACCTGATCCTGACTGCGTCAGACCCAGGCCCACGAAATCCATCATGTCAAGGAGTTAGTTGTGTGTCTGCCGTTAGCCGCAGCCTCGAGCACCATGCAGGTGACAGTACGATTTAGCTCGGTTCCCTCCCCCCTAATTTTGAGGGAGAACGCCTTGGGGTTTCATGGGCCTTCACCTCTCTTTCCTTTCCACCAACCTCACGAGAGGACTTGCGGCTCAACGGCTATTTAGAGCACCCCATGCCGCTAACGCACTATATATTTATAAACATACATGCCTTCTCCAGGATTCGAACCCAGGCCCTACAGCACAGCAGTCAGCGTCGCTAATCACTATACCGGATGGTCGACTAATAAAATTTGGCATGCTATGTACACAGGATTATAATCAATTGCCAAAATATCAAGGGCTATGGGGTATCCAGTGTGCGCCCCTGATTCCGTGGCGCACACTGGAGTGGCGCCACGTGAAGTCCAGAGTCGTACGCTGAGTCTCCCCCACCCCTTGAGTGCGCTACTGATTCCAATACATAAGTATTGATTATTCTTGTTATAAATACTAAGTAAAAGGGCAAAAGGAAATGTATTACATTCTTAAATTTTAATCAACAATTTATTAATGAATACCCCCTTCACACAATTTCAGAAATCAAAATAAAAAAATTAATTTCTATAAATATATATAAACACAATAAATACAATTAGTTGTACTCGAAAACATAAGAATAAATTCAAGAAATCGTCTCCACTAACTAACTTCTGCACACTGAAAACCGAAATTCACTTGTTTGATTTTTACCAAATCCCTGAGCCAAAGAATACAATTCCCTCACTAAAGCATTTTTTTTAAAAAATTGCAGCTTTTGCTTTTGGAGATAATTAACTGCTCTAAAGAAAGGGAGAGTGCTAAATTAATTCTCCATTTTCTCTATTCACCTGTGCTTAATCTCCTCTTTTGTACTTTAGTCCCTCCATCACGTTTCACTTTTACCTTTTACTGCCCCTCGTGTGCCTGCAGACGGCGCGATGGTCATCTGGATCCTGTCAGAGCGGCTCTCTCTCTCTAATAACGTAATTACTCCCGGATAGCCCGGCCATCTCTTTTTAACACCTGTGAGGACCACCTCGCAAATATGTATCAAAATGGGTGGTCATATGTGTTTTTGTACTCCCCACTTCCTATAAGGAATGCAGTTCGAAAATTGTGAAAAGATTTTTTTTTTTTCGTCTGCAATTATTATTAATTAAAAACAAATTTAATTACCTGAATTTTTTTACATCTTTCAATGTTTTTGTTGTAAAGTACAAAATAAGCATCCTGTGCTGGAATTGTTTGCTGTTTCTAAAATTAACAGAACGAAATTTTGGATTAGAATGCTTAATTTGAAATGATTTATCGTCTTAGTAGAGTTTTGCTTTTATTACTCAATATTATTTGAGTATCTCAAAATGAAAATTTGTATTAACTTACACTCAAAACAGATGCTACGTATTAGTACAAAAATTTGCTAGAGTCATAGTTTGTAAAACATCATTGATTCTTTAAGGTATCCTACTACGTTCGGAACCATGATTTTGCAAAAGTGTGTAAATGGATAGTATTTATGACATTTAGTGTCACTTATAGATTAGAAAATGTAAATAAAATTGTTTTAATGATAGTAATACAATAAAAAATTATTTAAGTACAATATTTTGACAAAAAATGAACTAGGAATAATCTTTTTTCAAAATATTCTTCTTTTGTGAAAAATGCTTCTATTATAATAATATTTTGCCTGTATATAGCTCAGACCTCTACAGAGCCTATATTAGGATTATTGAAATATATAACTTAGAAGTGGGTTTATCCATGTTTTACGACAACGGAGGGGAGAAATTTTAAGAAAAAAACGCCGATAATTATTTCAAACGGTTGTAACTCTGAAAATAATGTGAATTTTTCAAAATCTTAGTTGAGCCTCTGTACAGAGGTCTGTGCTATATACAGGCAAAATATTATTATAACAGAAGCATTTTTCACAAAAGGAGAACATTTTGAAAAAAGGTTATTCTAAGTTAATTTTTTGCAGAAATATTGTATTTAAATAATTTCTTTTATCAAAATGTCCTTAAAACAATTTTATACATGTATTCTAATCTAAGTGACACTAAATATCATGAAAATTATCTATTTATGCCCTTTTTTAAAATCACGGTTCCGAACGTAGTCGAATACCTTAAATAATTCAACTTTACAAGCTTTTTAATTTCATTTAGCATACTCTTCAGAAGTGATCAATTGTTCGCGCTCTAGGGTCATATTGTGGAAGAGTAAGATACTGGAGGGCCGCATCTTTTAAAAAATGATTGCATTCATTACTTAACTAGGCACCTCAGAAAAGCTATACATTGTACCCAGTAGCGCACACAGGAATTTTTCAAGGGGAGGTCCGGGGGGTCGAAAGTTCACCATTCTTGTATCAGGCTCCTTTTGATTTTGTCGATTTTCGGGAACAAAACACAATAAAAAGTACTTATTGAATGAATGATTAGCATTAATTAATAAAATTAACCATTAATAACAAATATTTAATTAAATTTTATGTATATACTTAGAATTAAAGTCAATCGGGAAAAAAATCAAGGGTTTTTGGGGGGGGGTCCGAACCCTCAGCCCCCCTTGTGTGCGCCACTGATTATACCCGATCGCGAACACAAGGGAAGGGGGGAGGGTAGTTCACGAATCCGGATCCCCCCCTCCCACCATAGCTCTTAATTTTTTTTCCGATTGATTATAATCCTATGTATATTGTACGTAAAATCTAAGTATTTGTTATTAATAATTAATAAATACTTAACCAGGTTTTACATACTATATACCGTAAAATCTGGCGTATAACGCGCACTTTTAACACAAAAAATAAGACCGAAATTTATTGGTGTGCGTTATACACAGAATATAAAAATGAGAACTTTAAAAATAAATAAATATGAGCATAGAAAAAAATTAGACTTCTACATATATAGAGAATATTATTTATTTAAAAGAAATGACATGCTTTATGAGAACTTAGAGAGCTGTAGTTTTAGAAGTATACTATTTTTTCAAAAGCCTGGGGTAATACCTCGAATAAATAACTTTAAAGCATAAAAGCCTCGTATATGTACACATTTCAAATTTCTTCGTAAAATAGGGGGTGCGCGTTAGACGACGAATTTACCTAAAATTTAAAAAACGCAGCTTGTAAGTATAAGTGCGTGTTATACTTCGGATTTTACTGTATATAGGATTATATTTTATCAATTAATGCTAATTATTTATTCAATAACTTACTTTTACTCTATTTTTTGTTCCTGATAATTCTAAAAAATCTAAAGAACACGCTGTTGAGAATTTTCTAACGAATTCTCTTCGTAACCGCCACAGGGTGTCTGAACGCTTATGTAAGTAGAAACCTTGTTTCTTTGTTTACAAACACACTCTGTACTTCTGAATGTAGCTCTCCATGGATAATAATACTGGAATAATATTGGATAAAATTAATGTTAAGTTTTTGTAAACTAATCTCCATTGTTGATTCTCGTATTTAATTTCTTTCCAGGAGATTATACATGTTGAGCGGTGTATTGGAGTACGGTACGAGAATCATAGACTTTCGATCTTGGCACCCCCTTTGAAAAATTCCTGTGTGCACTACTGTTGTACTATATAAAAATCAATAAATATAAAGTAAAATAGCGGCAGTTTTATTCAATTTCTTTATTGTGCTGATTTCATCTGTATAGCTGCAAGTACATTTAATTTTAGAATCAGTTAATGGAGACAAATGTACCCTGTCTCACTTTTCTACAATTTTTTTTTTAAATCAGGAGGGAGATTTCTTGTTGACATTCCCATCGCAGCCTGCAAGTTAATGTTAGCTCATTTGTATCCAGTGACGCTTAAGGCATGAGCCAATTGGGCCGGGCCCAGGTCCTCGGTCACAATGGTGGCCTCGTCTCGTTCTCAACTCAGCTTTAATAAGATCACGAATTCGAATAATTTCAACGGTCAAATGTTATTTCCGGTTGTATTCTTCAAAAAACTGGGAATTTTGAACGATATGTCAAGTCGCTACATGTGATGACCGTTAGCTCTGTATGGGCCTATTACCATACACCATCATTGCTCATTCAGTCAAAAGGCGGTAGTCGGTCGAGTTGGTTTGTGCGATTGTAAGCCATGCACATTTATTTGTTTCGGGTTATTGTTTATACGAGTTTTTGACAACGTATGTAATGATCTGTCTACTTTTGAGGGTCATAGGTGGGGCATACATTTGTTAACCCGCGGTCACTCGCGCCTGTTTTTGCTACCGCCGTTACTCGCGGGGTGTAGAGAACACCCCCAAACTTTTAACACGTGTATTTAATTATAAAAATAAAATTAAGTCATTATGATACATATTTATAAAGTACAAGATGTTTTTTGTATTATACAAATAAAATTATTAAATTTATTGCATACAAATGAAACTAACGTTAATTTAAACTAAACATACAAAATTTTCATTTTAAAACACATAATTTTATATTTTTTCATAAACCAGTATATATAAAACGTATTTACCAGTAATAAATATACTTTATAATTAATGAGATAATGATAGTATAAAAAGTTGAAAAATAATATTTTAATCATTTTTCAAACATTCAGAGCGGACTGTATACATATCGTGGGAGCTCTCAGCCCTCCAGATAAACTTTTGAAGGTCATTACATTCCAATCGTTCGAGAAAGAGGGATTGCATAAAGCCTGAAGTTTCAATGACCTAATATGTGCAGCTACAGAAAAAATCGGGGTTCTGCGCATTCTTTTTTGAATCCTGGGAGGATTTTCTTGTTGCTGGGGTGTACAGAACACCCCGCGCGAGTGATCACGGGTTAAAGGCCTGTGACCTACTTTTGTGTAGTGGCCCAGGGTCCTCAAGAAGTCTTAAGGCGTCCCTGGTTGTATCTGTATTCACTCTTGTTGATTTTCATGCAAGAAAAACTTTGCTCACAAATATATGTTGACCCTAATACAGAGGATATTTTCTATCGATTTGATTTTCTGATTGTCTTGGCGGGCCTCGAAAAACTCTTTACGGGTCGCTATTTGTCCACCAATGCTTTTATCTATTTATGTACATACATTTAGTAGTGGGAATCATTTTAATTATGCATATCATATACTTGATTTGAAACTGAAGTTTCAAACTACTTTTTGTTGTTTGAAATAGAATAAAAGTGCTTGAAAACATGGAGCGATTTTTCCCATTAAAAAATTAAGCATACTGAGAAAAGTCACTTCACTTAACGATATGCAATATTAGTAAAGGAGAAAAAATATGGATTAAATCAGAACATTGTTTAAACTTATAGATTACCATCTCAAATTACTAATTCATCTAGAGAAACTATTCCACACATAGTTCTGAAATCATTAAAAATGCATTTCGGAAAACGTTGGACATTTACTGAATTTAAATAAAGTGAAAAAAATAACATTTATTTTCAATTTTTTATATGAAATTACGATTTAGGAGAATATAGTTTAAATTTAGTTCCTCCCTTTTTTTTATTAAAAAAAAATATTTCCTTTTTTCCGTTAAAATTTCATAAATTGTTCCATGCTTTATATATATAATCGAAAGAAAATGAATAAATGTAAGAGGTTTTTTTAACAAAAAAAAAATATATATAAATAAAATAAAGGCTACCAATTTTTTCGCTTAAAAATAAAATAAATAAATAAGTTAGCTTGATGAATAAATTTTGTGTATTTGAAAAATTGGAATCTATAAGTTAAATTTTACACCAAAGAAAATGTTTTGAAATATGTATAATGTTTTAGGAAAAACATTAAAAAAAACTGAAACTTTTTTGACTTTAGGTGTTGAAGACTTTTTTTGTCATTTACAGTGCTTTGTACGTCTAGTCACGAGCTTGAAAGTTAAAAATAGAACATGGAAGTCTAAAGTATGCTTATCATACTGGCAATAGTGAAAAGGGATATGTGACCTGGTAAAAAGAGTTTACCCTTTTTTGTTTACAAAAAGACTGATTTCTGACCTTGACCTTCAAAAGCCCCCGATAAGAGTCTCCCCAAGGGCTGATGCTGACCTTTCACCTATGGCATCCGTTCTGCTGCGTTCTGGGGAAGGGGTTTGTGCATTACAATTCAAAATTTGGCGGCACAATAAGAATAAAATTAGTTTAAAAGAATTTTACTTATCTATAAATATACTATGTAAAATAGTTTATGATAATAATTTTCTATGTTAAATAAAAGTACGAAAAAGACCCAAAAAAAAGGGTTATGGAGTACTTAATTACAAATTAGTTATAAAAATAAATTTAAGGGGAAATTTGAGCGGAATAATTTTTGATAATTTCGTTTATATTGGATACTAAAGGATGATAATGCAACTTTCATTTCGTCATGTACTCTTAAAAGTCTCTATCTTTTTTTCATTTTTATATTTGTTAATGCTGAAAATCCGAATTCATGCAAACATGATGAAGAAAATTGTAACAATACTTTTAAAGCTTTTGTGCCTGTTTTGTGAGTATACCTCTAATTTTAATCAAAGATAAATTAACTGACTCTTCCAAATGTTTAGAAATTAAAACTCGATTATTACAGTTCGAAATATTAATTTTTCCTCTTCATATACAGATATGGGGCTGTGGTAGCCCTGTGGTCAAGGTGTAGAATCATGGCAGGCATTTTTGGGGTTTGAGCCATCCCCTAAGACCCGCCGTGCGGGGCAAAATCATTAAATTTGTCGAGAGCTGAAACGACCTCCTGTAATAATATTTTTTACCATTGAATTATCAAATTGTTATGAATTTGATGTTATTTTTTTCCACTATTTTTCAAAAGAGTAATTGTAGAGTACTCTAATAGGGTCAATCTCTTAACTATAGAGTACATATAATAGATATATATATAATAGATATATATATATAATATATATATAATAGATATATATATATAATAGATATATATAATAGATATATATATATATAATAATATATATAAATTTTATATATATATAAAATAAATATATATATATATATAATATATATATATATATAAATTTTATATATATATTATATATATATATATATATAATAGATATATAATATATATATATATATAATAGAATATATAGTACATACTCGAATTAAGGAGCAAAATGTTCAGTCCCGTCGAATTCGTTAAATCGAGGTCCAACTATATATATGAATAATACATCTGTACTCAATACAGAGCCGGAAATTACGGTCTTCTACGACATATTTTTGACTATAAGCTAATTCGTGTAGAAGCCAAAAATGCGTTTCCTCTTTAAAATTTTTCCCAAAATTCAAAATTTGTATTTAAATTGCATTGAAAAAATCTCGCAATTTTCAAACATGTCGCATGAAAGAGAACATGTTATCGAACGGGTGAAATATTTTCTAATCAAATTGCTGTGAAGCAAAATCCCAGACACCAACGACGATAATTTTATTTCTAGTAACCCTATGTGACACTAACACATTTTTTACTTTCATTTGTTATCTTGTATACAATTTTTTCTATAGGTCCCCTTATTCAAGAAAGGGTTCTTGAGAGTGCGTGCAAAATCATCAAATACCATGATATGTACTCAGTAGTGGAAAATATTCCGCTCATGTTAAGAAACCAATTCCTGCACTTGGCGACATCTTTTGATTTGGCAACTTCTAAGCCAGTGGATGGATGGCAGTGGATGGCAGTCTATTTTTGGGCATCTGGACTGATACACACACAGACACAGTCCTCAATCCCATATCTTTAAGAGTCTTTGAAATGGGGCTTGACTTTCGTGGAATTACACAGTCTGCGTTGTAGCATGCAGGCTATTGGCTGCGGCGGTGGAATCCGGGAGGAGGGGCTTAAGGTTATCTTCAAGACGTGGAAGGTTCATACATGGCTGAGAGCTATGTGGGTGCTCTCTCATTGGTTGGAGGTGGAAGTGAGTATAGACTCTGGCTGGCTGCCCATGGGGATAAGTAAAATTTTAAAAAGTAGAAAGTGGAATACGCTTGTCCAATGGGGTAAAAGATAGAAAAATAAAAGAAAAAATTTAAAAATTTAAAAGTTTACTTGGGTGCAATAATTTCATAACTATTGCGAGGATAAAGTACCTAAGGCGGGTTGTAGGGAAACCAGTAGGATTCTTTCTCGGCCTTAGGGATTGTCATTGCAGTTATATAAACATCTAAATTAATCATATTTACATTGTTTGGAAACTGCAAGTTATATATTGAAGAAATTTATGGCAATTTTTTTAATGTGAGCTTTGAAACTATTGATTTTTAGAGCTTTGTTAATGTAATCATTTCGCATATAGCAAAGCTTTACGACCATTCGAATATAAGAATTTTGCACAGTATTTAAAATATTTATATTAGTCTTAGCAGCATAACCCCAAACGGGACAAGCGTAAGCAATTATGGGACGCATGACGGCTGTATAGAGAAGCACTTTGTTATCTCTACTTAAATGTGAGTTCCCGGGATTTTAAAGGGGAAAAGTTTAAACATGATTTTCCGGAATTTATCGCGGACGTGTAGAATATTGTTGTTCCAAGTTAAATGAGAATCAAAAATAACGCCAAGATTTTTTGGTTGTCTGAGACCAAGGAATCTGCTTATTGTACATTATGAGCATTCATTTTAAGTTCATGTAAATTCTAAGCCAGTGATTCCCAAAGTAGTCTATATGGACCCCCGGGGCAACCTGCAAGGGGTCCACGACAGCGAAAAAATAATATGGGTTCCATGAGGTGTAAATGGGGGTCTACGATAGCCTAAACCAGATCGTGACTTTAAATTTAAAAGAAAATTTAATAAAGTGTAAACCAGATTTACGTATTTTACAGCTTTATTTACTAAATTTACTGAGGTTAATTTGCAGTTACAAGGCAACAACATAAATTTTATTAAAAAAAGATCATCATTTCATTGTTTCTTCCCAAAATCAAGTTAAAGGAGTATAAAACTGGACGTGGCGAATTTTAACAGTTCCTCAATTTGTCACAGACTAACTGCCAGAAAAAGGACGTTTTAAACTGTGTTCATCATTTAAATGCCTTTTATTCAGTTTTTGAAACCAGGTTTGAGAATGCTTTGACTATAGTAATATCACAGTAGGTAATGAGTTCATGTTGTCACATTAAAAAAAAATGTCTGATTACAAAAGGCAACTGATGTTAATAGCCCTAATGAAGATGTTAAAGTAAAATTTAGAAACAAAAAGTCAGCAATTTTGACTTTAAAAGATATAACTGTTATTTATCCCGAATTATGGAACATCTCAGGAAAGTTTTTAATTGCTTTTTCCAGAGAGGAGTTTCAGTGTGGTTGCCAATCTCTAAAATAAAAAAAGAAAGAAAGAAAAAAGTAACATGGGATAGTACAGTAGCCAAGGAGATTTAGGGTTAAACCCTAAATGTTGAAAAAATTTATTATTGAAGCAACAGATTCATCCCACCCATTAAAAACATTATTATTTTATGTAACAATTATTTCATATATTAATTAAACTTTAATTTAAATTGATAAATTTGCAAAAATTTAATATTAGGTAAGTAGGGGGTCTACACAAAACCGAAAAACATGGCAAGGGACAAAAAAGTTTGGGAACCTCTGTTCTAAGCAGTCGTATTGCTAAAATCGTCACCCAAGAGGGGTAGGATGCGGGGCGTTATAGGCAAAAACTCCAGTATTTGTACTATTAGACCGTCAGACTTGACATTTGGCGCCACGTTTCTTTTGCTGAGTAAATCTACTATGAACGAGTTTTGCTGAAATCGACTTCTAAAGGATGAAATTATGGAAGCGTAAGAGATAAATATATTCCAGTGTAGAAATTCAAATACTGCTCTGTTTAAATCGAGAGGTGGGGGCTATAATTTTTTATATTACAATCGAAAGCTGAATGGTAAGATTTTAAGATCATTAATTTATAATATGTGTGCGTGGAGTACCGTCATGTATTATAATGAAATGCTCAACAAAGGAGGTGGTCCATGGCTACTATAAAATAAATTGATCATAAAGAGACAAGTCCTAGTTCCGAATCCTCGATAATCGAGTTAATTTCATGACAGAGACAATAGGAAAAATAAGACGAAAAAGGTCGCCTAGCAGTGCAAAATAGTAACCTATTAAACTAAATTTCATGCTGCAATCACACGGTGTCCACATATGATATACGTAACAAATATTAAAATTTTTTGTTAAAATTAGAAAATTGAATTGACTTTTTAAACAAATTATAATAATATCTTAATAAACATATTTATCTAATTATACATCCAAAGAGAGGGATTAAGAAGCTGTGCACTCCGATATTTGAGAATTATTCAAAACTTTATGACTACCAAACTTTTTATGAGCAGTAAGACCAAATAAGGTGTTGTCGATTTTCTTAAGATCTTAGGCCTTAACGGTGAAAAAACTGTTAGTCCATGAAAAAAAAGGAGCATTGCATCACTACAAAGGAAAGGGGGAAAAAACTGTTTTTTACACAACTGTTATTTTTTCTCCCTAAATGATGAGGGGGGAAGGGAACAGATGTGTGTCAGAATTAACTCTTGATCCCCGAAATTACCTTTTAGGGGTTAAAATTATCATTTGCGGTGCGCCTATATCTAATGGTAAACATGTTTACTGTAATCGTTTTTTAAAATCAACAGTAATTTGGAAGCAGATGTTATCCTTCTAGTTTGAGCGAAAAATTGGGATGTTTTTTTCGACCCTTATTATTTTAACTGCCATGTTTTCACCTAGGCAGCTGCATTTGTGCCGTATCAGTTGCAGTTAGATTCAGATTGTTTTTTTACATAGTGTTCATCTGGTACTTAAATATTTTACAAGACCTCATTCCTCGTAAAGTATTGGATTTTCAAAAGGTCCATTGCTGCTGGAGGGGAAAAAACTGAACGAAATTTAGCCATTAGTAATAATAAGAATTTTTTTAAAAAATTAGAAACTGCAGATGGTAAAATTCAAGAAATTGAAAGAAAAATATCAGTCTAGAACTCTTTTTCGCACATAAGATATTTTGTAAACCATTATTATTATGGCATGTCAGTGGCGCAAACCCAAGGGGGGGGGTCCTGGGGTCCCCCCCCAAAAACCCTTTTGTTTTTTTCCTTGATTATAATTCAAAGTATATAGTAAAAAAAATTTAACGAAGTATTTGTTATTAATTATTAATTTTTTTAATTAATGCTAATTATTTATTCAATATTTTTTACTGTGTTTTGTTTCCCAAAAACGACAAAACAAAAAGCGATACAAGAATGGTGAACTTTCGATCCCGGGCCCCCCCCTTTAAAAAATTTCCGTGTGGCTCTTGGCATTTGGGTTAATTTCCCCGAAAAGAATTCTTGCTCATTCATTTTTTTTTTATTTATATATCCCTTATACATTTTGATTGTTCTTCAGACTCTCTAACAATTGCTTTTATACAAACGTTCGTAAAAATTCAAATTCTGTGAAGATCCTTTAAAAAATTTTTTAATATATTTTCCGCTTGAATTGTTTTTTTAAAAAGACATGATTTTGTTAAAATCATGTATGGAGATTAGAGTTGTTCTTTTTTTTAAAAGAGGCGAGTAAAAAATTTATATATACTTTATTCCGACAGGTTTTGCCCGCAAAAAAGGGCAAAATTTTATAAGCAATAGAAAGGAATTTTTGTTTGAAAAAAACAAAACATATTTATTGCATTTCAATAAATATATTTTGAAATGTAATAAATATTTATATATATATATATGAAACTATAAAACTAATATGAACTATAATACTAATAACTTTTTTTATATATAAAAAAATAAAATAAGAAAAGCTTTTATTTCAAATTGTAACCAAAAGGAACAAAATAATTTCATCCTCTATCATTAACAAAACTGAATATTAGCAAAATAAATAATATAATTCAGCTCCCCCAATGAAAATAGGAACTGTGAAAGTATTTTACTAAAGTTAAAATTTGGGTCATCCTTAACGGGCCCCCGGTAGTCTAGTGGTCATGGTCATTTCCGGTTTCCCTACTGGGGTTTTGGGGCCGGGGGCCCGGAAATAAGCGGGCCCTTACCCAGTTTTTTCGGGTTAAAAATTTAACCCTCCGGGCCCAAAAGGGGGCCTGTAGATCTTTGCCCCAGGGGAAATGAGCTCAAATCGGCACTGGTCATGGTAAAGGACTCGTGGTTGACATGGAAAGTTTCCCCAAGGCCAAAAGGCCTGAGGACACAAAGACCCACCGTGTAAAAAAGGTTGAGGGAACAAAAAAATTCCTTCGGACTCAGAAGTCTAGCATTGGGGAAAATTAAACCCCCTTTTTCTAAAGGGGTCCCTTCTGCCCGCTTTAAAAATTGGGATTTCAATTTGGGGGGGAAGGAAGGGTAAACTTCGGAAATTTTAAAGATCCAATAAAAGAGGGGCCCTTAAAGTGGGCTTTTGTTTTGGGAGGGGGGGGTTGAGTTTTTTAAAATTGCCCCCAACTTTTTGGGTTTTAAAGGAAAAAATTTTTTAAGAAATTTTAAAAGAAAACCAAGGAGGAAAAATTTAGGGAAAAAAATAGAGAGAAAATTTTAAAACCAAGAGTTGGGGGAGAAAAAGCGGTTTTTTTTGGGAATTTGGGATTTTTAAAAAAAAGCAAAATTTTGGGGCCCTTTACAGGGTTTTGGCTTAAAAGCCCGGGGAACAAATTTTTTTTAGAAAAAAGGAACCCAAGGGGGGGAACCCTTTTTGTTTCATTTTTAAAATTTTCCATTTTAGGGGGTTTTTTTTATTTTTAATAAATAGGAAAAAATTTTCTTTAAAAATAAATTTACCTTGGGAAAATTTTTTTCCTTTTTTTAGGGGGGGTAGGGAAGGGGCCCCCTTTCTTTTGGGTTTAAAATTTTGGGGAATTTTTAAATCTTCATGTTAAATTTCAGTGAGGGGTTAAAAAACCACTCACGCAATCATTTTGGAAGCTTTGGTAGCTACACAACGACTGAGCATTGACAAGATTAATTTTCGAACATGTTCAAGAGTATTTCGTAGTACCAAACATATACAAGGCTTCCTTTAGCTTCGTCAGTATCCAGGTTTTCTGTTCAACACTTCCCAATTCATCTTTTCCTCATGTTTTCAACTAGATTTAAGACGGATTGCTGTTACTATAGGCATTTCAAGGTTGTGATAATGAGGTTCTGCAGCCGCTTTTTTTATCTATGGCTATGGAAAAGGGACTTGAAGATAAGAACAGCAAACAAAATGTTCTCCGACACATGTCAGCTTTAGCAAACAGAAGTAAGCAAAACATGCAATGTAACTATGCGCATTGTTATGATACTTCCGCCCGCTCTATTGCTTGGCACAGTGTCATACTAGAAAATGCACTCAGAGATAGATAGGGTAATAGAATATTCATTATCTGTACTATAATCCTCTAAAGAAAATGTATTTGTATACTTTGGCATCTACTGAACTTGAGTGATAAATGAACAAGATATATCGCAAATTGATTTCTGTCGGTGTCCACTTCGGAGTTTCTGTTTACTCAGCCAGTTTTATGGAATTTCGTCCACAAACAAAAAATTGAAGTAAAACTACCCCCTATTCTTTCGGAATTGCACGTGTGCCACCGGGGCTTTTCCACGTCGAGTTGGTTGAACGAGTTATCATTTTAGACCAAAAAGGGTAATCATTTTTTTTTTGGCACTTTTTAGGGGTGTCCAGCTGGGGGTGCAATCACTGGCTTGCCAGGGCCTCTTTTAGGGTTTCAACAACTTTTTTACGTGATTGAACAAATTTTCAACTATTTTAAAATTTTTACATGCTTTTATATATCTGTATATATCAGGGGTGGTGAACCTTTATGGATCAACGTGCCATTTTTTTTAAAAAATTTTTAAAGAGGTATAGGCTTCCCTCATAATTTTAACCCTTTGATTTGAGAAAATAATAAAACTAAATACTAACGCAAAAATAAAACTCTTTTTTTTATTTTGAAAAAAAAAATTTTAAATTTTTCCTTTTTAAATAGTAAATGTTTTTTGTTATAAAATATAAATTTAAATTAAAAGCAACCTTTAAAATTTTTGCTGATGGGTGATTAGATGAAAAATGACTTATATTGGGGTTGTAAGATGTTTTCTTTTAGCAAAAAACATGCTGAGTTGGAGTCATCTGAAAAAAGGGTTTTTAAGCGGTCTTTAATGCTTTTAATTTCTGAAAAAAAAAAATAGGCTTGGGGAGACGAAAATATGGTTAAAAAAGCAAGGGCCCCGCTTCTTTAAAAGTTAATTGTATCCCGGAATTGAATTCCATGTCCCCCAAAAATTTTGTTACTGATATTTTTACTTATATTGTTGTTAATTTTTTTATTTCAATCAATTCCAAAATTTCTCCTTTTTTTTTTTTTTGAAACCATTTTTAAACTTAAAACTGGAAATCCTCCCGGGGGGTTGGATTAAAATTTTCAATTTCCCCAACAATTTTAAATTTGGGGAAAAGTTTAGTTTATTAAATTAAAATCAACCCTTTTTAATAAATTTTAACCATATTCTTTTTCTGGAAAAATCTTCTTTAAAACTTTAAAAGAAAAACCGCGTTTTTTGAAAAAACTTCCAAAAAATTTAACTTTGTTAAATTTTTGAATTAAAACCCCAAAACCCTTTCCCTTTTTTGAAAATTATAAAACTTTTTTTTTGGGGTTAAAAACCAAAAGTTTCCCAAGGGGGGTTCCCAAAAAATTTTGGAAGGGGATAAAATATTTCCCCCCGGAAAATTGAAAGGGGGGGAAAATTTGGATACTACCATATTTTAAAATAATAATCAAAATTTGAATATAAAAACGAAGGATGTGCTGCTGTATATATAAGCACAGCAGACTGAGGTCGGCTTTGTAGAGTTAAAACTAGTTTTATGGCAAGCCAACTTTTCCCTTCTGCTTACAATACTGAACGAAATCCTACGGAATATAGTGGATAATATTCAGAATCTTTTATTAACAGAAAGGTTACGTATCAATAACAACATTCGAAAATCCTTAGAGCTTTGCTCGAATCAATAAGCCAGTTTTTTACCAAATTTAGGGATCTAATATCTGTATACCTAATATTTTTATTTTAAAAAATTAAAGGGGAATAATAGGGGGAAAAAAATATATGAGAGTTTTTTTCAATTCCACTATTAGGCACCCCCCTCCCTAAATATATTTATTTAAAATATATTTTTTTCCCAAAATTTTTAATCGTTAATAAAAAACTTTTTTTTTCATTCACTCGAACTTGTAAGGTGGATGTTTTAAAACAATTTTTTTTAAATATTAATTTTTAAATTTAATTAATGAATAAATAGTAACAAACACAAATTTTTGTCCACCACTTATATAAAAAGGAAAATCGCTCGCTGTGTCCCTGTCGCGCAATGGAGAGCGCGTTCGACTTCTAATCCAAAGATCGTGGGTTCGAATTACCCAAGATAGCCCCAATTTCCGAGAATGATCCCTTTTTTAATTTTTTTATTTTTTGGAATAATTAAATTTAATAAATGAATAAAAAGTAAACAAACAAATATAATAGTCCCAAAATCATACATAGAAAAGGGGGAAAAATTTTAAAAAGGAAAAAACCCTTTTTTATTTTGCCACTTAAATATTTTAGTTCCCCCCCAAAGATATAAAATTTTGTAAAATCCCGGGGTTTTAACCCCACTTTGAACACAAAAAATAAAATCGAAATTTACGGGTGCACGTTATACACCGGGTAAAAAATGTGAACTTTAAAAATATAAAATGAGATGAGCATTAAAAAAAAATTTAAGACTTCTACAAAGATCGGAATACTGTTTATTTAAAAGAAATGTCATACCTTATGAACTTAAAAAAAAGGGTTGTTTTTCTAGAAATATAACATTTTTTCAAAATCCTAAGGTAAGGCCTCGAATAAATGGTTTAAAACATAATAGCACAGCTAACGTACATAGCAGATTCCTTCGTAAAAAAAAGGGGGGGGCGTTATACCGGGAAATATGCCTTAAAAATTAAAAAAAACCCGGGTTCAAAGTATAGGTACGGTTAACCTGGTTGTTAAAAGCCGGATTTTTTTCTGTATATTAATTGTAATTATTTAAAAAGAAACTAAAATAAAAAAATTTTTTTATTTATTACTTGTTATTGAATTATTGTTTTTGTTATTTTGAAGGAACCATTTTAAATGTTTTCTTAATATTCAAACGATCAACCGCGATCACTTTTTTCTGTAACCCCAGCAAAAAAAACCCTCCAGGTTTTTAAAAAAATGAGAAATGTTTTTTTCTGTAGCTCCCATTTTGGTCGAACCTTCGGCTTTCTTTCCTTTTTTTCTAAACGGGGGAATGTAAGCCTTTTAAAGTTTATCTATGAGCCCAGCGAAAAGTTGGTTTTTCATCGCTCTGAATGCTTGAAAAATTATTAAAATGTTTTTTTTCTACTTTCTACTATATTACCCATTTTTTAAAGTATTTTATTACGGTATAGACGTTTTTTAAAACTGTTTTAGAAAAAAATAAAAAATTTTTGGAAAATGAAAATTTTGTATGTTTTTAAAATTAATGTTAGTCTCATTTGAAAACAATAACTTTAAAAATTTTTTCTTTAAAATTCAAAACATCTTGTACATAAAATGTTTTGACTTTTTTTTTTTTAAATTAAAATAAAAGTTTAAAATTTTGGGGTGTTCTCTAAACCCCCCGAAAGACGGTGAAAAACGGCGCTGACCCCCGGGGTTAAACCCAGGACAAAAGCTAAAAAAAAATAATGTTTAAATTTTCTCAAAATAAGGTCCTGTAAAAATTCTAATTTAGAAAGAATAATTTTTTTTAAAAAAAAAAAAATTTACACTTTAGAAATTTTCAAATTTTAAGAATTTCTGCGCAGCAGAAATCAGAAAATACGGAATTTCATCACCAAAAGAAAAGAGAAAAAGCGCGGGAAAATTCCCGAACTTCCGGCGAGAAACTTCCAGTTCCACTGAATCCCTGTTCTGTCGGCGTAATCTCAAAGACAAATATAAACCAAGACGGATGCCAGAGGCGGTCAAGTATTCAGTGACCACATCCTGTGTCTCTTTTAACGCCGCTATTACCCCCCTTCCCCTTTCCACCCCCCAAACCCGGGAAAATGGCGTTTTTAAACGGCTACTTTCCCAAGATTAGAATCAAAAGGGTGTTATAAAAAGAATTCGAAATTGGGAGGAAGTTGTGGCACGTGTCACGAAAGAACGGAACAAAGCGGTTTATTGAATCATTGACCTCTAATTGTCGCTCTCGCCTGTTCGTAGAGTGGGCGGGGTCGGATGGTCTGAATGGAAGCTCGATGACGTGGGGCAAACAGAGGGACGACGATTTTTGTTTTTTGAAGTTTTTTTTGCTTTTTTCCCCCTTTTTTCCCTTTACGTTTTGTGGAGAGAGGATGAAGAGTAGTGTGAGAATTTTTTGTATTTTTTAAATTGAAATCCCGGGGAATAACGCGGCCTATACTTTCAAGCTGGGCAATTTTTTAGGTAACGCCTATAACGCCCCCCAATTTTTTTTCGAAGAAATTTTAAATATTGGGGTGCAATCTCTTTTATTTTGAAGTGATTTATTCGGGGGGATTATCCCAGACTTTTGAAAAAAAGATCTACTTGGTGGCCCACGGAATTTTTTTAAAGGGGGGAAAACAACCATTCTTTAAACATTTAAAAAGTTTAAAAAATCCAGGTCAGGGCGACTTTTGGGTTCCCGTCAAGAAAAAATTTAGGGTCCATGGGGGTAAATGGGGGTCTAAGAGCCCCAATTTTTTTAGGGGGGTTCAGGGGGGAAAAATCCCGGAAAATTCAGCGGGGTTTGTAAGTTGGTGTAAATGGGTCTACCCGTAATCACACAGGAATTTTTTCAAGGGGGTCCGGGGTCAAAATTCACCATTCTTTTATCTTATTTTTGATTTTGTCGATTTTCAGGAACCCCAAAATAAAAACAAATTATTGAATAAATAATTAGCATTAATTAATAAAATTAAGCATTAATAACAAATATTTAATTAAATTTACGTATTATATACTTAGAATTATAACCAATCAAAAAAAAAATCAAGCGCTTTGGGGGTCCGGACCCCAGGACCCCCTTGTGATAACGCATTGTCATGCTCCTTTTGATTTTGTCGATTTTCGGAAACAAAAAACAGTAAAAACTAATACTTGAATAAATAATTAGCGTTAGTTAATAAAATTAATCATTAATAGCAAATATTTAATTAAATTTTACGTACTAAAGAATTATAATCCAATCGGAAAAAAATCAAAGGGCCTTGGGAGGGGTCCAGATCCCTAGGACATCCCCCTTGTATGCGCCACTGCTACTAGACAGTGGCGCACACAGGAATTTTTCAAGGAGGGGGAGAGTCGAAAATCCACCATTCTCGTATCATGCTCTAATACGCCGACCAACATATTCTTTTGATTGTGTCGATTTTGGGGAACAAAAGCAGTAAAATATTAATTATTGATTAAATAATTAGCATTAATTAATAAAATTAATTATAAAATCAAATACTTAATTAAATTTTACGACTGTATACATGTTATTATAATCAATCGAGAAAAAAAATCAAGGCCTTCGGGAGGGGGGGGGGATCTGGATCCGAGGACCCCTTGTGTGCGCCACTGTCATAAGGTATACCATTTCTTTTAAATACCGTATTTAGTCGAATCTAAACTGCATCCCTTTAAATTTTGATGTTATTTTTTGTGTTAAAAGTGATCGCTATACGCCGGATTTTCACGGTATTTAATAAAATTTCACCTATGCTTATGTGATCCGTACACTTTCATAATTCTGAATTGTGTTCTACGAAAATATTTCTATCGGCCCCCGATTTAATGAATTCATCGGGACCGAATATTTTATTTATTAATTCGGGTTTATTCGTAATATCAGGATATAAAAAAACAATTTTTTGCACTTAAAGAAACTACAAAATATCCACAGTTAGAAATTACACACTTTTTGTTCCGAAGCTTATAATACTATTAGCGAATTATTATGTACTAGTTCTCTCTCTCTCATTCGAAATTTTAAAGTATTAGTAATAGATGTTTAACAATCTTATACAACATGTCTTTTCTGAACACCTTAACTGGTTTTCCCGTACACCAGCGTTTCTCAAACTGTGGGGCGCCCCCCCCCTTGGGGGCGTGATTACCCTACAAGGGGGGCACGAACGTATCAAAGTGCCAAAAATAAAAGATTTAAAATATTGCAAAGTTACTGAAAAGAAGCAAAACAAAATACATTCTGACATAATTAAAAAGTAAAATACATTTTTACATTGATATAATACTCTTATAGATGCATCTGTACTGCATAATGTATTTGATAATTAATTTTTTAATTCTAAGTTAGGAACAATATTAATAATTAACTAGTGACTGAAATGGGCTTGTCATATACAAAATTATACACACAATTTAATACTTATTTTAATAATTTGTACGGTTTATAATTAGTCATATTGTAGCTTTAGCATGTAGCTTTTAGTACGTTAATTTTGAAATCAATACATTGTTATCGTATGGAGGGGGCGCGATGAAAATTATGATTGAAAATTGGGTCAAAGTATTAAAAATTTGAAAGACTGCCTACACCGACAGGCTAGAAACGGCTTAAAGGGGTTTCCCCCGTACGCTGTATAGGTACTGATATTTTCTTCTTTCTATCTTTAATTTGTGCACGCATTTTTAATTCTCTTAGTGATTATTATTAGCTCTAGTATTTTTAAGAGATGCACTTTGTCCACGGTACTGAAGTATTTCTCATTCAGGATTCTCTTTGTGGTGAAGGAGGGGATTTTTCATTGAAAGCTGGAATTTAGATTCTTCAAAATAGTCAATAAAGAACAGGGCAATATGCAATTGGTTCCTTGAGAAGAAATGAAAATGGAAAGTAATCCAAAAAAGTCGATATTATTTCTGTCCCCTTTGCAATGTAAGACTTAGGATTATACCATGCTTCAAATTGTGTGAGCAAATAGTATCCCCCATCCTAAAGAGGTAAGAAACACGAATTTTTTTTTGCAAATATAAGAGAAATTCTTTTAAGACATATGAAATATTCTTCATAGCATGCAGAGTGTATTTATAAAAAGCGAATATTTAGGGGTTTTTTTGTGTTCCACAATTATTAAAAAATAAAAAATAGAGTAAAGACTTTAAAATTAAAATTAAATTCTCCCATTTTCGCATGTTGTTAAGTATTATGCTTAGTTATATGCAATAAAAAAAGAGCCTTCTTAACACACGTTTATTAACTTCACGTATGTAATGGAATCTTTGAACTCGATTTTTACCCAGTTTAAAAGATGAGATTAATTCGAAATTTTGCACACTTGTCAAGGACCGATGACAATATAATAATTAAATTAATTTTTTTCCATTGCCCTGATCAGGATCATCAGGATTAACGATTTCCTATCTCCAGATTTGACGACTAAAAATTAAGTTACTACCCTAAAGCGAAAACGCTTATGGTTAATAGAAATGCAACAAATAAAAAAGTGTTCTTTGTGTGAAAAAATGGGGAGGCTGTGTCAGCACTTTCTTACCATAATTTTAACAATTGCTCAGTTTTTCTGAAAATGGAAGTACAAAAAATACTCGAGCATATGGAAAAAAAAAAATAATTTATGCTCTAATTGCTTGAAACCCAGACATAAAGTCTGTTTTTCTAAATTCTCTTATCGAATCTGTGGAATGAATGGATCTGTCGGCCCTTACATTTTCAGTTACGCTAGCTGGGATAGCCTAATTTCTGAGAATGTGATTTCTTTTTAACTATACCATTTTATTAGAATAATTAAACTTAATGAATGAATAAATAGTAACAAAAACAAACAAAAATAATCCAACACCCAATATAGCAGGGGTGGCCAAGACGTCGACCGCGAAAACATTTTAGGTAGTCCGTGCGACCATCCCGGTAATGACCTCGGATACTAACAATTTAATTTTTGACTTATGACATAGAATTAATGAATTATTTAAAATAAAAATTTACTACAGTTTACGCTTTAAAACCTAAAACAAACTGTGCAAAGTAATACAATGAATTTGTCGTTTTACAGTGGAGAATTAAATAGAAACAACTTGACAAAGTGGGATGCTTAGATTATATCCAGTAGCCGGCGCGATGATAGCGACGCGGCGAGTCGACTAGTCTACCCATCACACCCGTCCGTTTAGTTTCAGTTCTCAGTTAATCGTCTTACGTTGCAAGACGTTCACTTCCTACCGCACTGATACGATAATTTGTTGTTTCAAAAACCCGTCCAAAATGACTCAGCCAGGTACCAGTGCTAAGAGAAGTAAAACATACCATTATCACAATGAGTGGGAGATTATTTCTTTTTTGTTATGGTGAAGGAGAAACGTGTTTGTTTCATATGTAACTCAAGTGAGGTACTACCAAAAAAAGCAAATTCCAAATATTTACAAATTGATTTTGTATTTGAAATCATACTTTGGATTGACGTATCTTTGCGAATCTGCTTTTTCAATCATGAACGCCATAAAAACCAAACATCGGTCGCGTTTAACAGATGAACATTTAATTTCGGGTTTACGCATTGCAATAAGCTCGTACCAGCCACAATATGATAAACTTGTCGCAGATATACAGTGCCAAATTTCAAATAAACGCAGTGAATAGGATGGTCAATTTTTGATATATGAATACTTTGATTATTTTCGTCAGTCAATTTTTATTTTGTAAATATTAATATTAAGTTTTTTTAGAAAAATTAGATAATTTACCATGTTTTCATGTTACCGAAAATAAATATATAAACATGTACGTTACGTTAATTTAGCCCTGCCCCATTGGTAGACCGCCTTCGATTTTTTAAATGTGGAGTAGACCGCCGATCCCAAAAGTTTGGCCACCCCTGCTATATAGAATAGAATATGGAAAATGGCAAGGAAAATCGCTTTCTACTTAGTCATTTAACATTGTGATTCTGTTACATGTATATAAATATTTTTATATTAATTGTTACTATATTTAATAAAAAGTAACTAAAATAAAATTTTTCTTTGTTGACCTAAGATTGACCTATATTATTTGTTTTCGATTTATTATAACCCTATGTATATAGTATGTAAAATTTAATTAAATATTTGTTGTTAATAATTAATTTTATTAATTAACGCTTATTATTTATTCAATAATTTTTTTTTTATTCTAGAAAATCGAAAATCAAAAGAATATGTTGGGCGTCGTATTGGAGCATGATGGACTTCCGTCCCCACTTCCTTGAAAAATTCTTGTGTGCGCCACTGATTGTAACTGATGTCGAAGTTGAAAAGAAATCCATTTTTTTTCAAATCCGAACAAATAAAAAATTTTCCCCGCCGTTAATTCGGGTTTAATTATTCACTAAATATGGATTTTTTCTCTGTACTTTAAACTGAGAAAAAAGAAAAATTCGTTAAATAGGATTTCGGTAAATCGGAGTTCGACTGTATTTTCAAAAGAAGTTAACCGATCAGTTCCAAATGGACATCAGGTATTAATAATTAAATGCTTTTGTTTCCAAGAGATTACTATACAATTTTTGAAATTCTTCCCTTTATTATAATGTGATCCTCAGAACCATTTTAATTCTCGTCTGTGCTCAAAGGTTTTTTAATCGGTTCCATCTACCATTTAAATATCGATTTATGTGTGAGACAGTTTCATCAGGAAAAAAAATAATTATAATAAAAGTCATTTAATGTGTTGAGGTGTGCCAAACTGTTCCTTTTGAGTAGTAGATTCCAACATATTAGTTCCACTCTGGTAATACGTTCCAAGGTCTTATTACTTTTGGAACATGCTTCCATTACCCCATTATATTTGAAGTTATTTTTACAGTGTATACAACTACTCGATTACTTTCAGAACATATTCCACTTGCTTATTATTTCCTAGTATATTCCACGATAATAATACATTTGCTATATATATCCCAAGGCCTTTAACAGAACATGTTCTCCGAGTCTACGGCAGTAACAATATAATCCACAAGAGCCTATTACAGTAACAATACAATCTACGAGCTCATTTAAATAGGAATATGTTTGACAAATATTACTTTTGGAGTATATTACACTACACAGCCCTTTCAAAATTTTCCCAATGACCCTCAAGTGGAAAAGCTATATAAAAGCATAGTGTAATGATTTCACACAGCTCTTGGATAACTATTTATTTCAGTATGAAAATCATCAAAAAAAATAAAATTAGTGTATTCTTTTACAATTCAATAGCAAAAGGGTCCGTAATGGTTTCGAGTATCTTTCACATAAAATAAGGGCGTAACTTCGCCCGCTAGAGAAAAGTCCTATTCAAATCGTGAGTAAAAAGGGTTCACTCTCGGTAATTCCACACCGAGTCCGAGTGAGTTCGCTGGCTCCAAATCCGCTGTACTCTTTCGCACTATCTA
This sequence comes from Trichonephila inaurata madagascariensis, assembly GCA_019973955.1. Lineage (NCBI taxonomy): Eukaryota > Metazoa > Arthropoda > Arachnida > Araneae > Nephilidae > Trichonephila > Trichonephila inaurata. The sequence continues at coordinate 165,902 of BMAV01011184.1, forward strand.
CCGTTCCCTGATCTTCCAAGTCAGGAGACCGCTGTACTTCGTGGGCTTGTTATCACTTTTTCTATCGCTCAAGGGACGTCCAAACGGCTCCCTTCAAAAATCCAGTCTCCAGTCCGGACTCTCTCGCCCTTCTTATATCCTCTCTATTTCTCCTAGTCATCCTTCTCTGATCTCTTTGTCGGACTCAACCCCTCTTGTTCTTTTGCCACCTTCCGATCTCGGCTCCCTTGATCTCTTACCCTGTGACATAGCCATCCTGCGATAGCTATGTCTTGGGGGATCCGCGTAAGCTAGAGGTGTGGGATTATCTAAAAGATGAGACATTTTGTAATTCTTAACACAACTTTTATTAAGAATAACTTAAATTACTTAATTCTAAATAACAACTTTCTTTAAGTGAGAGTAAGCCACAATTTAAACTGAATATTCAAGTCAGATCACACAACTAGATCACTTATCTTATTTATATTTAATTATCTGTCTAATCTAACTTCCTATACAAAATATTACCTTTTATTGAGTAACCTTCCTACCTTGGTTGAAGACTCTCCTATTCTGCTACTTGTAGATAAGAATACTCAGGCCCTATTAATCTTTCTTATAATTAATATTTTTAATGAAGATGAGCGTATCCTTCTCTTCCTTGGTTGTAGGTCGTCTAACACTTGTTCCGAACTGTTCTGCACTAAGTTATCTCTAAGATTGCCGTCGTATCTCACTAAACCTTCTATCCTTTTAAAGTATATCTTATTTGCATTTTCGTCCTGTTTCTCTTCTTGGTATTGGGTTGGAAAAGTTTTGCCATTAATCGTGGCCGTCAAAGAACGTAGGAGTTATGTTATAAGAAGAACGCGAGAGACGTCACAACCCTTCTGCCGTGCCAAATCGGTCTCGTTTCCTGTTCACTCGTTCAAAAGGCGCCGAGGCTGGGTGCATATTTGTACGTTCTCAGACGCGCCGTCGTCACCGAATTGCGGGAAAATGAAAACACAATGTTAAGGCGCCTCTTTTTGACAGTCCGGTCAGCTCGGGAAAAAGGTTCCGAAACTCGACCACCCAGTTACGAAATTCCTTCCCAGCAATTAGGGAAATGCCTGGAATTTTGGCAACGTCTGTCGGCGAGGGGCAAGGGATCTGTTAACAAATAGGGGGAAGAGATCGGCTTCGTCACAATAGTATAAAAATTACAAATAAAAAAAACCCATTTTGTTGAAGAATTATCTATTGAAATTATAACTTTTGCTTAAAATAAAATTTTAAACAATTAATGACTTGGATGAACTTGATGAGCGTACTTATGTTCGCCTCAATGTTTGCGAGTATCTCCACGAGCACTAGTTTTTAGTCGATTTCTTTTTTTGTGCGTGTGATGAGGTTTTTTACGGCACTGAATCCACGTTCTACCAAATCGAAAGACGGGAAAGTAGTCACCAACTTCTGTTCAATAACCCATAATGCAGGATAAAAAAAAAATTGGGATCTGTTTTTGTAAACAGAATGTGTGGTATCCTTGTTCAGACATTGTTTTAAGTCCCTCATTTGTGGATATTTCAATAAGATATTCTTATATTAGTATGGATTCATCTGTATTTGGGATCTGAGTTAGTCCACTCGCGAAAGGGTTCAACACCTAGTCGGGAATGTCCAAGCGAATTATTGTTATTTATTTAAATTTCTATAAAAAGAAAAACGGATAAATTTATTTTATTTTATTTTAAACCTTGTGTGTAGCCCCTGAAATTGTTCAGGGACCCACAAAACAATTTTCATATTCCACTGCCCCCCTGACTAATATCGGAGACCCCTTGGGGGGTCAGTAGGGACCCCTTTGGGAAACGCTAATTAAGAGTTGAACATCAAAAACACACATTCTGAAATTATTTTAAAATCAATAGACCATCATCTATTATCTGAATATAATCCCCATTTTTCTTAACATTAACATTAATTTTAAAATAAAAAGAATTTTCTATTGATAGACTAATGGAAAAATTTGAATTGCACCAGTATACTACTAATAAACTACAATTTATATTTAAGTGCATATTTTTGATGTTTTTCAATAAATTTATCATTTTAATTTTAAAATCTATAAGTGATGTCATTAAACAATTAAAAATAACATAATGAGACCAATGAATATGTATTACTAATCTATATAAATGTGCCAATAACTAGTCTAAGTCAAACGATTCAAATATTTTTTCACAAAAACAACACTTAAAATACATGTTCATATATTATGAGCACATAACTTTAATAGGTAGTTGAACTGATTTTAAGGTATCCGACTATACGTTCGGAACCGTGATTTTAAAAAAGCGCATAAATTGATAATTTTCATGATATTTAGTCTCACTTAGATTAGAATACATGTATAAAATTCGTTTAAGGACACATTTTGACAAAAAAAAAATTATTTAAATGCAATATTTCGGCAAAAATTAACTTAGAATAACCTTTTTTTCAAAATGTTCTCCTTTTGTGAAAATTGCTTCCATTATAATAATATTTTGCCTGTATATAGCTCAGACCTCTTAACAGAGGCTCAACTATGATTTTTTGAAAATTCACATTATTTTCAGAGTACCCATTGAAATAATTATCGGCGTCTTTTTCTTAAAATTTCTCCCCTCTGTTACCGTAAAACATGGATAAACCCACTTCTAACTTATATATTTCAAAAATTCTAGTTGAGCCTCTGTACAGAGGTCTGAGCCAGTAGCGCACACATGAATTTTTCAAGGGGGTCGGGGTCGAAAGTTCACCATTCTTGTATCATGCTCCTTTTGATTTTGTCGATTTTCGGGAACAAAACACAGTAAAAACTAATTATTGAATAAATAATTAGCATTAATTAATAAAAATAATCATTAATAACAAATGCTTAGTTAAATTTTACGTACTATATACTTAGAATTATAATCAATTTATAATCAATCGAAAAAAAATCAAGGGCTTTAAGGGGTCGGACCCCAGGACCCCTCCCTTGTGTGCGCCACTGGTCTGAGCTATATACACATGCAAAATATTATTATATAATAGAAGCATTTTTCACAAAAGGAGAACATTTTGAAAATGGGTCATTCTGTGTTCATTTTTTGTCAAAATATTGTACTTAAATAATTTTTTAATGTAATACTATTCTTAAAACAATTTTATATACATTTTATAATCTATAAATGACACTATCATAAATATTATCAATTTATACGCTTTTACAAAATCATGGTTCCGAACGTAGTCGGATACCTTAAGGGAACAAGTAATATAAAAAAAAATTTTTAAGTCAATTCCTGCTTAGGTCAACAAAGACAAATATTATTTTAGTTACTTTTTATTAAATAATTACAATTAATATAAATATGTATATACATAGGATATAGAATCACAATATTAAGTGGAAAAATAGAAAGCGATTTTTCTTGCAATGTTCCATTTTTCTTTCTATGAATGGTGTAGGACTATTTTTGTTTGTTTGTTACTATTTATTAATTAATTTAATTTAATTATTCTAGCAAAATAGTATAGTAAAAAAAAACATGCTTATAAATTTGGCCATCCCAGGTGGGATTCCAACCCACGATCTTTGGATTGGAAGCCCATTGCGCTACAGGGACACAACGTGAGGTTATCCCTTCTATATATGGTTTTGGACTATTACTTTTGTGGTTTGTTATTATGTATTCATTAATTAAATTAAATTATTGAATCAATGTTTGAAAAAACTGTATGAACGTCAAGTGTCCTCCACTACAAGTTTAAAAAATTGAATTTGAACTTGAGTGGAAGAATAAAAAGTATTAAGTTAGCGTTTGAAAATTTGAATAAGATATAGTAGCGCACACAAAAATTTTTCAAGGGGGGTGTCCAGGGTCGAAAGTTCAACATTTTGGTATCATGCTCCAATACTCCGCCTAAATATTCTTTTGATTTTGTCGATTTTCAGGGAAAAAAAAACAATACAAAATTAATTATTAAAAATAATTTTTAATTTAAAATTAATTATTAATAAAAAAACATATTTAAAATTTTTCGTAATATATAATGGGGGATAACCAATGAAAAAAAACGCTATGGGGGGGTAGATCCCTGGACCCCCCCTTGTGTGGGCCACTGATAAGATATATATATATAAATAAATACATATAGGGAGAGATTGAACTAATAGTAGGAATTGAAAAAGAAAATACAAAAATAACAATCTCCGGTAACAAAATAAATAAAAAAAAAGAAAAAAATTAGAAATTTAAGAAGACATTGCCCCCCTTTTTCGCAAGGGAGGTCATAAAAGGGGAAAGGGCAGCAGTGACATGAAGTGGTGGCTATTATGACAAGATGTATAATACATAATCAGTGGCGTTTACAAGGGGGTCCGGACCCCCAAAGCCCTTTTTATTTTTCCAAATTTGGGTTTTAATTTAAGTACGTAAAATTTAATTAAATATTTGTTATTAATGATTAATTTCAATTAATTAAGCTAAATGTATTTTGATTTCATAATTGTTACATGTTTTTTGAAAATTCCAAAATAATAAAAAATGATTTCAAGAATTGAATTCCCCTGAAAAATTCCTTTTCCTTCTGAGTGACTTCATTTAATTAAATTTTCCCTTTTAATTGCTCAATTCTATCGGGGTTAAATTTTTAAAATTTGAAATCAACCTGTTGAAAAAAAGGGGTTTTAGTCCTAACTATTTCAAAATTTTAATGGGGAAAAAAGGGAATTTTGAAATTAGTTAAAACAGAAAGATTAACAAACAATATAAGTTAAAATGCTAGTAATTAAATTTTGGAAACATGGAATTCGATTTCAGATACATTTAGCTGTTTGAAAAAACTGGTCCTTGCTATTTTAACTATATTTTCATCTACCTATGCCTGCAAGTCATTATATTCAGAGATGAATAACATTAAAGACCACACACACAAACCGTTTGGAAGATTACTCCAATTCAGCTTGCGTTCTGTGGTAAAAGTAACATCTTACAATTCTAAGTTATTTGTCATCTAATCTACCACAACAGAATTCACTCTAATATTACTTGAATTTGAATTACACTTATAAACAAAACATTTACTACTATACTGTAGAAATGTATTTTTTCGTTGTAATTAAAGAGTTTTGAGTTGTTAGTTATTTAGTTTTGTTCTTTTCTCAATAATCACAAGTCAAAAAAATTATTTGATGGCACTTCTATACCTCTTTAATCATATCTTAACGAAAAAATGGCACGTTGATCCAAAAAGATTCGCCACCCCTGGCCTATAAAATAAAATCATAAAAAAATTTATCAGTTTTTGGCAAAATTCACAATTTTAGGGTATTAACCGTAAACGTAAAACAGACAATTCCTAAAAAAAAGTTTTTTTTAAAAAAACTGTACTCAGAATTTATACGAATCAAAAAAGTACTGTTTCTTCTCAACCCCGTCCACGCTTCAGTCCATATCACTAGTCTCACTCCATCACGTCGGATACGGTTGCACGTGCGAGGGGTGTGGCCGCATTCGAACGCCGCTCGAGACCCGAGGTAGTGAAAGGAAGCACAGAAGTCACGTAACCCCCGTTCGATTTTTCCCCACACAAATACTTTCAGAATTTGTCCCTCTTTCTTTTCTTCAGGCTCCCAGGAGAAGGGGCGCCTAAGATGCTGGGGTTATTTTGCACGGGGGTATAGATCATCAAAAGGGGGTGGGGGACACCTGCCCTTCAAGGCCTCTAGGGGAACCTGTAGGAACGTGACGTTAGTTTTAAAAGAAAATTTTTTCCCCCTTCCGAGTGGCATCCGTTTTTCTTTGTCTAGATATCCCCACTGTCTGTATCCTTCGGACGATAGATAAGCAGGTATCAAGGAACCGGCCATCAGGAAAACATCGAGTGCTTTCTTCGAACAATATATATGCGTGCGCGTGTGTATCTTTTCTAATACTTTTTCTTTTGTTTTCGTTAATGCGAAATGGTTTACTTTTAATGTATTTATTTTACTTAAATCACACGACTTTTTTCTTTCCTTGTTAGTATTATGAATTATTAAAAGAAATTTTAAAACATACTTCATATTAGTTTTCTTTTTTAAAAATTTTTTTGGAAGAAAAAAGGAACTTTAAAAAATTTAAAAGGTATCCGACTACGTTCGGAACCGTGATTTAAAAAGCGCATAAATGGATAATTTTCATGATATTTGGTACCCAGATTAGAGTACGTAAAAAAATTTTTTTAAAGGGCATTTTTTGAAAAAAAAAATTTTTTTATTTAAAAAACAATTTTTTTGGTAAAAATTAACTTAGAATAACATTTTTAAAAATGTTCTCCTTTTAAAAAAATGATTCAAAAAATAATATTATTTTGTGTGTGTGCTTATATACGTGGGATTTTGCCCCAGAGGTCTGAACTGGGAGTTTTAAAAAAATTCACTTTATTTTCCCGGTTACAACCAATTGGAAAATATATATAATTTTCGGCGTTTTTTTTTTTTAAAATTGCTCCCTTCTGTTGTCGTAAAAATATGGGTAAACCCCCTTCTAAGCTATATATTTAAAAATTTTAATTACCTTTTTGTACAGAGGTCTGAACTTTTATACAGGCAAAATATTATTATATAAAACATTTTCACAAAAAGGGGAATATTTTTAAAGGGGGTCATTCTATGTTTATTTTTTGTCAAAATAAACATAGAATGACTTAAATAATTTTTTATTGTAATACTATTTTTAAAACAATTTTATATCCATTTTCTAATCGAAGTGACACTAAATACCATAAATATTATCCATTTATACGCTTTTGCAAAATCACGGGTTTGAAAACCCGCCTGATACCTTAAGTGTAATTTTAAAAACCCATTTTTTTTGAAAAGAGCTTTAAAACTTATAGACACACAGGAAAAAATTTTTTTTATTTTTCCCCCAATCCCAAAAGGAATTTCAGGGGGGTTCTTAAATTGAAATTTCAAGTGAGTGAATATTAACGTCGCACTATTCAGCTACCCAAGGTCTTTTGGCGACGGACCTCGTAATTTTGAGCCAGGGTCAAGCGACGAGGACGATATCTGAGCTTGCACCCCCTCACTTAACTTCCTCACCACACCAATGGGAGGATGTATGAGCTCTCGACAGATTTAATGAGCATCGAAGAAATTTTTGATACAGGGCTCACTTAGGACTAACTACGCATATGGTATCAGTGATGTCTTAAGGAAACCCAACTGACCCCCTCCCTTTTGGTGGGGGCCTCGCTTCGTTCTCGACTCTGCCTTAAGGTAGGGACTATTTTGCGACAATTTTTTTTTTAAAAAATTAAGATATGGAAATTTTTTTGTGGTTTTTAGATTTATTTAGTACACTTTAAGAAAATAATGCTAAAATTAAGAAGAAAAAAAATAAATTATTACTAATAGAATGGGAAAAAATAGGTAAAAATTGGCAAAAAATTACATAAACTGAGCCTGCTCTGTACAAAAAGTAAATGAACAAATTCTCAATTTTTCAATTTTGGTGTATTACCTTGTTATTCCTTTTTGAAGTGACCTTCAGGATAAGAGATATTTTAATTTTTACAAAAACTAGAGCAATTTATCTTAGTTGTTACAGGAAATTGCTTAAAAAAAACAGTGATTATATTCACATAAAGAACTGTAAACTTTGTAATAAAACAGTGATTGATGAATCTGAAGGTGTTAAAATACTTCTACTATTATACAAAACAAACACAAAAAATTTCAGCAAATTATTTTAAAAACTTTTTGAGCAATCACTGTCCCCGTTTGAGTTTTTCGAAAAAAAACACATTTCGAGTAAAACGCATTTTAAAGTTTGACATCTTATGTAAAGTTACGGCGTTTGCTTTTAATAAAACACTTGTAGTTTTTGTTCTAGTGAATGAAAAATAAAAAACTTGGAATTTTTATAAAGCTAATAAGATTGGCTATAAAATAAAATCTTAAAAGAAATTTGTCAATTTTTAAGAAAATTCATGATTTTAGGGTAGTCGGATACCTTAATAAAGATCATGATCCGTATAAATTTAATGACTTAAATACTATTCCCGTACATATTCTCCGAAAAACAGGGAATTTTAAACTACTTGTCAACTGGTAAAAGTGGTAAAACTGTGATGACCGTTGTCCATGTCTAGGCCTAATTGCCTAATACCATAAGTAATCACTCAACTCATTTGATCGAAATGCGGCCATCGGTCGAGCCGGTTTGTGCCTAGGCTTTTGAGATTGTGAGTCGCATTCATTTGTTTCAAATTACCGTTTGAACGAGTATTTGTGACAATGAATGCTATATATATATATATACTGTTTACTTTTAAATATCTCAGGTAGGGCCTACTTTTGCATAGGGGCTTAGGGCCTCAAAAAATCTGATTTCTCATCAAAATCTGATCAAGATTTCTCTGGCCCAGGCCTCAAAGAGTCTTAAGACGTCCCTGAGTAGAATGCTTTCATTTTATTTTCTCCATTTATGTTTGTTATACATAAAATAAAGGAAGGGGTAATGGAAGAAGATAACCTCTTAGAACAGGGGTGGTGAACCTTTATGGATCAACGTGCCATTTTTTCCTAAAGAAGTGTTTAATGAGGTATAGACGTACCGTCAAATAATTTTGGGAAAATAATAAAACTAAATACTATCAACTCAAAACTCTATTTACTATGAAAAAATACTTTTTGTTCTGTATAGATATAAATGTTTTTATATATGCATGTAAATCAAATTAAAGTAACATTAGTGCGACTTTTTTTTTTGAGTTTGGGATGACAAAAAAATTTTGGATTGTAAGTTTTATTTTTTTGTAAATAAGGAATTAGAGCATCTGCCAAACGGTTTCTAAACAATTAATTATTTTTGTGTTCATTTTTTTGACAAGAGGGTTTGTGTTTTTTTTTCAAAAAAACCGTTTTACAGACGATTTTGCATACCACTATTCCAGAACAAAAAAACACACACCACTTTGTCCCCCTTTACTAAAAATTTATGTTTCTTTCCTAAATTTGAAATTCTCTGTTACACAATATCTTGCTTTTTTTGTTTTTTTGCAAACTTACCCATGTTAAATAACTTTTAAAAAAATCAAATATAACCCGATAAACTTTAAAAAAGTTATGTCAATGAAATTGACTAGCTATGCGAGACAAAATTTACATCATAAGCATTTGTAGTTATGAAGAACTAACAAGACAATAGCAAACGAGGTGCTTCCCACCACCCCCGACCTATCACTGCGTTTTTCAATACTATAGTGAATTTTGAAATTTTTGAAAAAAACAAACCATTTTGATATTGGCGGGAAAAAATTGTGTCGATGTCATCAATGGGACGCGGGCCCCTGGGTTCGCTATCCCTGCTTAGAAGTCTCCGGGGGAAATTACTTTTTTAAACAAAACATTTCAGAACAAAAAAAGTGGAACTTTTGTTCAGCACGAAGTGAATTCGGACCGTAAGGTTAATACATTTACTGTTAATCAAATTTTAAAGGTTAAGAAAAGGAATCATTTAATAAACATAGTAAAATATTACTATATAGTTTTAAAAAAATATTATTTGTTTTATTATAAACTGAAACTGTAGATCAGTGGCGAAAAGGGGGAGGGCCCCCCCAAAACCCTTTGATTTTTTTCCTTTTTATTTAAATAAGTAATAATAGTAAAAATTTAATTAAATATTTGTTATTAATGATTAATTTGATTAATTAATGCTAATTATTTATTCAATAATTAGTTTTTTACTCTGTTTTGTTCCCAAAATCGACAAAATCAAAAGGACCGTGATACAAGAATGGTGGACTTTCGATCCGGGACCCCCTCTTGAAAAATTCCTATGTCCCTACTGAATAGATATATAGCTTAAAAAAAAATTACAACTTTCCTGTCGAAGACCTAAAGTACTCTGATGACAATGATAAATGACAAAATAAAATGTTTAAGGCTATTTTCGCCGTATGGAACACATTTTCAGGCAAAAAAAAAAATGCCTCAATTTTTATAAAAATTTGTGACATTGTAGCTCATACAGTTGTTTATAATGTAGTGTTTTTAAAATTTCAAAATATTTTATAAATAATTAATGTAATAATTAATCGTAAGTAATATGATAAGATAAGTGATTCTCTACAGCAGCGGTCGCCTTTTAGGGCCACGGACCACTTGGGCCCGGAGAAAATTTTTGTTGGCCCCCGGAAAAAATATGAAATATATTTTACACATCACCGTTAAGCTATGTTTTAAGATAAATTGAAACATAAAAAAATCATATAAATTATTTTTGAAATGTTAAAAAAAACGCTCCCAAAGAATAACGCCAAAAAGGAAATTTTTAATTTAGAAAGATAAAAAAGTTTTAAAAAATTTTTGGGGTTTTTTACGGGTTTTTGTTTATTTTATTATGGCTTATTACTGAATCTTTCATAATTTGTGGGTACAATTACTAGTTTCATTTTATTAACTAGGTATATTTTATGTGTTCTTAGATCACAATTTTTCTTATAAATATATTTAACACATAAAAAATCCTTTTAGTGGTCCGCGGGATTTAAATTATGAATTTACTGGTCCATGAGGTCAAAAAGTTTGGCGACCACTGCTCTACAGGATAGTGAAGCCAGAATATAAAATTAATGCTCGAGTACTTTTATATATGAAAAAATGTTCCAAATTTGAATCCTATTTTTTAACATTAGCCGAAGACAGCCTTAAATTTTATAATTATTTCTTCTTATTACACTAACATCTTATGTAGCGCCATCTAGTGAAATAATTTAGAAGCACCATTTAGCCCCATCGGTTCTTTTCAACCATTTCTGATATTTTCAACCCAGTGTTTCTAAAATGGGGTGCCCCCCCGGGGAGCGCGGGGCAAAAAAAAAAATTTTGGAAAAAAAAAGATTTTTTTTAAAAAAGTTAAAAAATTCCTTACTTAAAGGAAGCAGAACATAATACATTCTGCCAAAAAAAAAAATACGCCCCTGCATTTTTATTGTTATCTGCTCCACTTAAAAATAAAAAAAGCAACATAATACTTTTTCTTATTATTTCTAAAAGGTTATATATATAGTTTACTTAAAATACCCTTTTTATTTAAAAAAATAACTTACTTAAAAAAATCTATTATTTGAAAGTAAAACATACAAAAAAATTTAAAAAAAATTTGGCCCTGATGGCTTGATCCGATTTTTTTCCCTTGGGTTTTTGGGAAAAACTCATCCCTTTTAAACCCTACCTAAATTTCCTAATTTAGGGGAAGAGTTGAAAACAGTCTCCCCCCCCGTCCAACCTCCCGTGGGGGACCACAAGGATCTTTATTAGGGCCCGTTCCCCCAATCTATACATCAACGACATTCCCCCAAAGGGTGCCGAAGTCCAATTTTTGCGATGTACGCGGACGAACTGCCATTTTTACCCAAAACATTTATAACCGCAATATCATTGAGCGGCTTCAAAATTATTTTTCACCCCAAACCCGCTTAACGACTGGGAAAAAAAAAGGTTTAAAGCATCTTTTAAAAGGGGCATGCCCCCTCTTTCGAGACAGCGGGGGCATCGGAAACCTCCCGCATGTCAAAAAATTTTTTAAACAGCCTATCCCCCCGGGGTTAATAAAAAAGGACCTAGGTTTAAACTTGAACAAATTAAACTTTGCTAAAACATCCGTTCCGCCCAACCAAAAAAGGGGGCTGGAATGAGAAAAAATTTAAAACGTTGATTTTCCCCAAAAGCAAGGGCCCCCTTTGGCCGGTTTTTTTCGCCATTCTTCGCCCCATCATGTTGTACGCTTCTCCCATCTGGGCAGAGGCGGTAGTTACTCACCTGAAAAGATTGCACACTTTTCAAAACATTCAACTGCGTAGAGCAGCAAACGCACCTTGGTTTGTCAGGAACGAAGTCTTGCATAAAGATCTTAATGTTCCGCCGCTTCTGATTTCATCAAAACACATCAGAAAATTTCTTCAACCGGTTACCACAGATTTCAAATGAATCTATCAGGGAAATCCCGGCTCGACATTCTATTCCTAGCTCTTCTAAGAGACCTAGAGCAGTTTCTAATCACTCGTATCAACACTTCCCAGCTCTGAAAAGGATGAGAATGTCTTGATACGAATTAAAAAAGATATGAGATTTATTGTTATACTAGTTGCTCTTTTGCAAGACTTCACTCACTCTAATTATTCCCCTCCCCCACACCATGCAAGTTTTTGAACGTGTTTAGTGTGGCAACTTCACCCCTCATGATCTTATTTCAAACTCCTCTACCTTTTCTTACTTTTTCTTCCAAGTGGTTATTTAAAACTTCTTTCACAACCGCACGCAGTTATCTTAGAGGTAACGTGTAACGGACTTAAAAATATTTTTCTCTTGATCCTTGTTATTAAAAAAATATATCCCTTCTCTCCTCGTTCCGTCAAGATGCGGCAGACGGTTGAAAGACGGGCTTTGCTGTCATGGAGATGTGACGTCATTTTCTCTTCGTTTTCCTATGAAAGCGAAACAGAAACTAAATCAACTGGGAGAGTGGTTTCCACCCACCCCTCCACCAGCGTTATTGCGCTGCATTTAATGTGGACTGCTTTTTATTTTTATATGTAACCAACAAATTGTTCTCTGTTCAATTTATTATGTTGAGTGCATAATAGAGCTATCTCTAAGGTTCCACGTAAATGTATAACCGTTACCGTTACCAAATTCAATATTTATCTTAATAATTTGAGTGGTTTATAATTAAGATAGTATTGTAGTCTTAGCGTCAAATTACATTATATATATATTATTGCATTTAATACATTGTTATTGTATGGGGGTGCGAAGAAAATTATGATTGAAAATCGGGTTGCAAGTATTGGAACTTTGAGAAGCATTGTTTTAACTAGTGGTCTTCAAACTTTTTCGAATCGGGGAACCCTCAAAACTGTACGGTGTTTACAGGGAACCCCACCCCACATCTTATAATAATATATCATAAAATATAATGTTAAAGCTCATCACTTTATAAGTACTTTATGCAAAGACAATTAAAAAAAATTATTGCATTTGATGTTAACGATTTCTTTTAATGTTTAATAAAGGTTGAAAATTGAAAAAAAAAACAACATTTTTTTATAAATTATTGAGACGTAAAATCGTTATTATTATCTAATTAGAGCAGATACTTCTACTTGGATTTAACACCACTGCATATTCAAATAACTATTATTTAATTAAGTATCGTTCTTCAAAATTTTGCGCGTTGGCGTCAGAAATTTATATTAATATATTTAAAGAAACATTTTGCATTGAGTTATATATATCTAGTTTCTTAAAAAAAACTTAAATATTAATATTCTTTGGATTAAAATCTGTTAGTTTAAGCATTGTCGTGATTTTCATGAAATTTATGATTTTATATTTTATCCATAAAATACTTATTTATATTTATTTTTATAAGCAAATTGCTTAAGAATTTCATCATTTATAAAACGAAAATTTTACTAATATTTCGACTTTTTTTATTAAGCTAATAATGATCACTTCCCTGGGTTCCACTCTCCCCTCCCTTTCCCCAAGGTTCCTTGGAACCCAGGTTGAAAACCTTTATTTTAACTCACTGTTTGGCGCAATTTAACCAGAATTTTGGCTCTTACGCCATAAGCCACGTACACTCATCACCTCCTTTCAACCAAAAATATATGAATAAATTTAACGAAAATGAAATATAAAATCAAAGATAAAATCAAATTATATAAACTTTCTCGGGGATTTTCCAAATATGTTTCAAAATAATTAATTAAAGTATTTAACTACGGGAAAAAGTTATTTTTTAAATATGATTGTTATTTAAAAAATCAGTCCGTGTTAAAGGAATACAGCCCAGATTTGGAACCTTTTTCCAAATAGAAAAGTATTTGACTGAATTGTATAGACATAGACTATGTGACGTCTTCGATTGGGGTGAACCTCACCTTTCTATTCATGCGAAGTGTTATGGCTCCAAACAGACGTTAGGTGACAAGAGCACGTGGCCATGGGGTCATTGTTTATTGTCTGACCTCGACAAAAGCAGACATCGAGTCTGGAAGTTACAATATCTAAAGATAGCCGGTGACAATAGGTTGACATATAGGCGAAGCCTGTATGAAAGCCGGTGCCGAGAGAATGGGGTTATAAAACCCAGGTGGTGTGATGAAATTAAGAAAAGTGTTCCGAATAGATGAGAATGTTGGGCGCCCTTTTGGCCTGCCAATGGAGCCCAGGGGAATGTGTGACCCGCCCTGGTGTTTGCGGAAAAAGGAGATTTGAGAGGAGCCCGAGAGGGAAAAACTGAGAGAGCCTTGGCTGCCAACGAATAGACTGAGGGCGTGTGGCCCTGGATGGAAACACGATGAGCCCTGTGACAGATAGAGCCCTGATGAAAAGATGAGCCCTGAGTGAGACGATGAGAGCCCTGGAGGGAACAGATGAAGCCCTGGATGGAAACAGGAGATAGAGCCCTGGAGTGAGACAGAATGGAGCCCTGGAGTGAGACAGATAGAGCCCTGGAGTGAGACAGATGAAGCCCTGGATGGAAACATAGAGATAGAGCCGAGTGGAGGAGAAAGAGCCCTGGAGTGAGACAGATGAAGCCCTGATGGAAACATAGAGAAGAGCCCTGGAGGACGAGAAAGAGCCCTGAGTGAGACAGAGATCGAGCCCTGGATGGAGACAGATAGATAGAGCCCTAGAGGGGAAGAGAGCCCTGGATGGAGAAACCTGGAGAGGAGCCCTGAAAAGAAAAGGGATTAGCGAGTGCCTTTCAGAAACAAGGATTGAACTCCCGTTAAATAGACTGTCCCCCCGGCTTGGCATATTTATTGGACTTTTTAGTAACCTATGAAGCAAATAAATACTGCTTTAATTTTAAAATGAGGCTGTGACAAAATTTTCTTGTTTGCTAACTATTCACGACGTTACAACTAGCTTTATATATATTATTGTACGCATAATAAAAACATCATAAATTATTATTCTACTTTTCTTTGTTTTTATTTTTCAATTATCCAATCAATGCACTCCTTGTCTCTTAAGCTCCCTTCACACCAAACGATTCCGAACCTGTAGCGACTATTTCAATTCACAGCCATTCTGAATGAACCGAGATTTGCCTTCACACCGCCACGGGTCAATCATTCTTCCATCAGTTGCTGTCGAACATGGATGCTGTTTTTAATGTTTTAAGACGATTGACGTTTCAAGCTATTTCACAACGGTATCCTTATTCATTTATTTTCAAATTGAAATACATAAATCAAAAAATTATAGATAAGAACGGTTTTATTTATTTATTTATTATGTTTTGCCTGTTAGTATCAAGTGTAATTATAGTCTAATAGTAGTAACAAATAATAAATATGAATTGTAATTATATTATAATGCAATTACTTTTACAAATAATATATCTAATGTTTTTAAAGGCATTTCAAATGTTGTTATATACTACAGCTTTTGTAGCATATAACAACTATATTTTTGATTATGTATTTAAAAATGGTTTTCTAATACATTAATGAATTAAAAATTTTAGATGCCATTTACATTTTGTTTGTTTATATAACATGAGATCTATGTAGTAATAAAATGGAATCATTTTAAAAATTAAAATTGTCGACAATATCGGTGTATTATTTTATTTCAGCATTTTATAAATATTTAATTTTTTTCTCTCCCAAAATTAAATAAATTCTTATCAAATTGATCTCTGAAGCTATTTCAAACATCCTTCAGAATATCCCCTCTCCACCCCCAAAAAACCCACCTTTTGCTTTAAAGTATTATTAAGTAAAGAGTAAAGTTTTCTCAAATTTCTAAAATTGAATAACACAATACATGCAAAATTAATTTTTTATTTGCACAAGATTAGCAGGGATAAAATACAGCCTACACACTCAGCGACAAGAACTAGAGTTAGTTTACATAATGAAAAAGAATACTATGAATACCAAAAATATAAGCGCCATCTATTGGCATAAAAACAAACTCATGCTAACCCTAACAGAGAAATTCCTTATCTTCAAACATCTGAAATCAGTTTCTTTAATAGAAATATGTGAAAAAATCACTAATAACATAAAAAACAATAAAAATAAATACTCTATTTGTTTGAATTCGCTTTTTCTTTAAGAAATAGCTCCAGGCTGCTGGTGAATGAGTGAAGAAAATCTGACCTGTTGTGAATCACGCGTGAATGAGAATGACAGCGGATTGAACCGATTTCGGTTGGTGCGAAGGCGGGAAGCGAATCTTGGCTTATTTGAGCTGGGAAATTACAAAGCCGAATCCAGGTCGATCAGACAAGTTTGATGATGAAGTAATCGGAGTCGTTTGGTGTGAAGGGAGTCTAATCTGTATCGTAACTACCGTATTTACTCGAATCTAAGTCGCCATCGATTCTAAGCCGCACCTCAAATCAGTGCCAATTTAAGCTCATTTCGGGCCCCGGGCGCAGAAGACCTTCAGGTCCTCTTGGCACTGGAGGATCGAAATTTATAATCAGAAAATCTGGTTAAGTCCAGCTTATTTGGGCCCTTCCGGGACCCGGGCCTCTGGGCACCCAATGGATAAACCGGCATAGCTCCAAATTCTCAACATGTTTTTGTGAAAAATGTTGCCATCGATTCCAAGCCGCACCCCCAATTCTCTACGCGTTTTTGAGAAAAATTTTTAAAAAAATGTTGTAAAAGGTTCTTCGATATCCGATACATAAGAAATTTTTAAAAAATTGAATGAGAAATAATAAGAAGTTAACAACTAATTTATTTTTTACCAGTATTAAAAACTTTTAAATACATACATGAACCTATAATTACTCTAACCGTCGGTATCATGTTTCGAAAATGATTCGTCACTCCCATTGGCACAGCTGACTTAGGAATGGGTGCCGGCGTCGCATTTTCCTGCACAGTGTCGTCTCCCATGCCATCCAATGCATTTGTTATACAACATTTGCAGATGAATGTAAAAGAATTATTAAAGACTGTTGAACGTTTATAAACAAAAATTATATCATTTTGCTAAGCCATCGACGTATATTTGTTTCATCACCAGTAGAGCACACTGGAATTTTTCAAGGATGGGGGGTGTCCAGGATCGAAAGTCCACCATTCTTGTATCATGCTCCTTTTGATTTTGTCAATTTTCGGGAACAAAAACAGTAAAAACTATTATTGAATAAATAAATCCTAGCATTAATTATCAGTAAATTAAGTCATCTCTTAATCAAATACTTAATTAAATTTTATGTACTATATACTTAGAATATAAATCTCTGGGCAAAGAATAAATGGTTTTGGAGAAGGTCCTAGGAACCTTTGTTGCGCCACTGTTCATCACTGTCAAATTTTCAATGGCTGCTGCTCTGTTTCCGTTTTTTCTCTGCATATAAAATTGCCTCCCTTTTTATACTTACGTTATTGCAAACTCGTCTTGGTGCTATAACCGATATCTTAAATGTTTATATGGTTAAAAGAAAGCGTATACAAAAATTTTTCCAGCAGAGAGTGATGTTTAGGATGCACTGGAGATAAACTACGGAATGGAATAAGACATCGATGCAAGTGGCTAGAAAGGGGCGTAAATTCAATTTTCCCAATCGAACAAATGTTTTGCCTTCGATTCTAAGCCGCACTCGATTTTTCAGTAGCATTAACACTGGAAAAATAGTGCGGCTTTGATTCGAGTAAATACGGTAGTTTAAAATATTAAAATATGTAGATAGAAAGTATGATTTTTTTTCAAATTTAAAAATGTTTTTTCGAATGAGATCATGCAACGCATTTTGCATGAATGTATATATTTACAAAATTCAAATTATATAAAATTTCTGCTTGAGTTTATAGTTGCTTTAAATACAAATAAAATATTCATTTTTGATATTTTTCTATACTTTTTTTAAGTGATTATGAATTGTTTTTGAATGTTTATATTTTCTTTGACAGTTATATTAGAGTTTAGCCATCTTCCTTGTTTGTTTGTTTCTATTATCAAAAGTACCGAAAAATAAGTATAAAAATTACAATAACAAAACATTGTTTTTGTGAAAGTCTGAAGGAGACACGTCCGTGAATAAGTTTGAATAATTATGAGATAAGATCTCCTGAAAATATCTTAAAACATGAAAGGCACAAAACATCTGCTACGGAATAAAACAAAACCTCCATATCTTCCAAGACTTCCCATAAAATCTCTTTAGATGTAACAAATTCTTTCATCAGAAAACAACTGTAAATATCCTCCACAATTTCATAATCCTCTCTCGCATAGCAGTAAAACACAGCGATATCATGCAACATCAAAAAACAAGACATCACACATAAATCCAAATCTTTCACGGAATACAATCATGTATCTCATTTTTATCAGCAACACATTTTAAAGGTGATGTAAGATACGACATTTATTCATTCTTTGTGCCTTTTATGTTATTTTTATAACTCCACAATCAAGTAATAAGTGTGGAGACATCCCGGGACTCATAAATTCGAACAGTTGTCTGTCCTTTGAGGAGGCCCCACACAATATACCTCTCTCTCTCTCTGATGCCATCACCAGCAGTACCTCAGGACTATCACTAAACTCTTCATTATGAGACATCCTGCCGGCAGAATGGAAGTCAAGATATGAAAAAAAGGGAAATTTCAGCGATCTAAGATTAAGTGGACAGCGCCACTTATTAACGAGATCCTCGAAATGACCGTAAAAACGCCAAGTTGTCCCATGTCAAGGCTGTTATCTGAAAAAGCCACTCGCAAATCTTATCGGAACAACCTTTGTTGACCAGTTAAACTGACTGGAAACTCGAGATAGCAGGAGATGTTTGATTCAGATAGCAGTTCAGAGACAAAAAGGGCCTCACGCAGGTTATTGCGCTGGTTGAGGTGAGATGTTTTCTGTTTGACGTTGAATTAATACTTTGTCTCTTTGTACGGAGATAATTATTCGGGTTTTAGATAAAGGGATATATTTTTTCGTTACCTGCCTGCCCAAGTGGTGTAATCGGCTCTTGAAGTATTTGATAAAGAAAATTTATATTTTCTAATCTCTTTAATCGATTTATGTTTGCACGAGAATTAATGTTGTGTTCAGTTGTTAAGCCCAGCATGGGGGAAGAGGTCATGGGGATTCTCAGCATCTCTAAAAATGTTGACGTACTTTTTAATAAATAAGGCTACGCTGTTTTATTGATTAAAATTACTTATTACAATGTGTGAGATAAATTGCAAAATTACATTACCGTAAAATCCGGCATATAACGTGTACCTATACTTTTAAGCTGCATATTTTAGTTTTTAGGTATATTCGCCGTATAACGCGCACCCTCTTTTTCAAAATTTCCTACTATTTTAGTTCACTCTCTCCCTATATATATTCATTTATATATATACAATTTATATCTTGTTCAAATTTTCAATCGGTAATAAAATACATTCTATTCATTCATTCAAATTCAAATACATTTTTAAAACTTATAGTGGATGACACTTGATGTCAATACAGGTTTTTCAAATGTTAGTTCATTAATTAAATTAAAAAATGAATAAATAGTAATAAACAAAAATGATAGTCCAACAGCATATATAGAAAGGAAAATTGTCCGTTGCGACACTGAAGCGCAATGCATAGCTCGTTGGACTTCTAATCCAAAGGTCGTGGGTTCGAATCCCACCCGGGGCCTAATTTCTGAGAATGTGATTTCTTTTTTTTTACTGTACTATTTTATTAGAATAATTAAAATGTAATTATTGAATAAATAGTAACAAACAAAAAAAAATAGCCCAACACCCTATATAAAAAGGAAAATAGAAAATAGTGAGGAAAATCGCTTTCTATTTTGTCGTATACATATTTATATTAATTGTAACTATTTAATAAAAAAAGTAGCTAAAATAAAAATTTTATTTTTTGACCTACGAAAGAATTTTGACTTATTTTTTTTATATTACTTATTTATTTTTGAAGCTATCGTTTTTATACCGGGCGCATAACGCACATCCGTCAATTTCGAACTTATATTTTGTGTTAAAAGAGCGTGTTATATACGCCGACTTTTACAATAATCTTTTTTTTTAATATTGCTCCTAATTATTTCTGTTTCCACACAAAAAAAAATTCAATTTTCATAACAAGAAATGACCAAATATTAAAATAATTGTTTATTAACTAAGAACAAAATTCTTTATTATTGATCATTTTAATTATTTCAGTTATCATTATTTATTTTTGTTATTATTTATTACTTATGATACAGGTTCCTAAAACCATTTATGTCTTATTTTTACGCAGATAATAAGAATAAATGTTCAAAAATTTCAAGAGTTTGATTTTATACACAATAATTGTTACAAATAAAACTTGCAGCTACATCATAAGTCTGTATGACAATACAACTATAAGTATAATATACTAATAGTGTACAGTATAGTATATATATAACATACTGATAAACATTCTTGTTTTTTTCAAAATATTTACATGAGACCCATTAAGGTATCCAACTACGTTCGGAACCGTGATCTTAAAAAAAGCACATAAATGGATAATTTTCATGATATTTAGTGTCACTCAGATTAGAATATATGTATAAAATTGTTTTAAGGACATTTTGACAAAAAAAATTATTTAAATACAATATTTTGGCAAAAAATTAACTTAGAATAATCTTTTTTTCAAAAATTTCTCCTTTTGTGAAAAATGCTTCTATTATAATAATGTTTTGCCTGTATATATCTCAGACCTCTCTACAGAGGCTCAACTAGAATTTTTGAAAAATTCACACTTTCAGAGTTACCACCCATTGAAATAATTATTGGCGTTTTTTTCTTAAACTTGCTCCCCTCTGTTGTCGTAAAATATGGATAAACCCACTTCTAAGTTATATATTTCAAAAATTCTAGTTCAGCCTCTGTACAGTGGTCTGAGCTATATACAAGCAAAATATTATTATAATAGAATCATTTTTCACAAAAGGAGAACATTTTGAAAAAGATTATTCTAAGTTAATTTTTTGCCAAAATATTGTATTTAAATAATTTTTTGTCAAAATGTCCTTAAAACAATTTTATACATGTATTCTAATCTAAGTGACACTAAATATCATGAAAATTATCCATTTATACAGTTTCGCAAAAATCATCGTTCCGAACGTAGTCGCGGATACCTTAAGTAACATACACCAATTCATTTAAATTAGTGCTTCTCAAACTTTCAGTATTTGTGACTCAATTTTCAGTCAAAATTTTCTTCGGCTCTCTCTTCCCCCATCCATACAATAACAATGTATTAAATTCAATAATACTGTTCTTTGATGCTAAAGCTACAACACGGCTTTAATTATAAACCGTACAAATTATCAAGATAAGTATTACATTTTATAAATAATTTTATATATGACAAGCCCATGGAGTCACTCGTAATTACTACACTTGCTTTTAACTTGGTTATGTTAAATTAATTATCAAATACATTGTGCAGTACTGATACATTTTTATAAATCTTTATATATATAAATCTTCTGTGCTTGTGTATGTGACTAAACTCTTAAACGGCTGGACCGATTTAGATGAAATTTTTTGTGTCTGTTCCAGTTAATTCTAGAATGGTTTAGATTCACAATTCGGACCGATATAGCAATTAGTTAAAAAGATGTTAATTAAAAACCTTAAAACGCATAATTGTTTTATCCATGTGTGTTGTTTATTCAGCTAATGCGCGGCAAGAAAAAAAGAAATAGGAGGGGAAATTTTGTTTTTCGCATGGCCAATTATATGTTGCGTGTCCGAGGGTTGGCAAACCATCGCATTTGTTTGTTTATACCCCTCAAGGATTAACCAAAAATACTGTGCATTCATTGGCATTACGATAATTTTTTTTAATTGTGCATTAAAAAAATATACCTGTTATGAAAATAGCTCGAGTTTTATCTTTTTTATCATTTAATTAAAACAAGTTTAATTTTCTATTCAGAATAACTTCTATTATATTCGACTTGGTTCATAGTATGCACTTACTCACACGCAATCCATAGGTCGAATTGTGGTAACTGTGCATGTGATGACGTCAGGTATTTTAATAACTTTTTTTATAAAAATTTTCATCAAAACGGTCCAGATTGGTACAACTTATTCAAAAAAGTTTGAAATCTTCGGATTTAAGACGTGTGAACAGGACAACGTCTGTCGGGGACCGCTAGTATATTATATAAAAGTAAAGGCGTATTTCAATTTTTATTATGTCAGAATACATTTTGTTTCGCTTCCTTTCAGTAAATTAATATTTTTAAATAATGCTTTATTTTCGACTTTTTAATATGCTCGCGACCCCTCGTTGGGCTATCACCACGCCGGTGGGCGCGCCCCACAGGAGAGAGAGAGAGAACTGATTTATTCACTAATCTGGCTGGGTGGCGTAGTTGGTTAGACGCTGCCCTTGTACTCCTAAGATTGCGGGTTTGACCCCGGCTCAAGTTGTAAATTTTCATGATGTAAAAAATCGACACAGAGCGTCCACATCGTATGATTACGCGGCATATAAAAGATCCCTGTTTGACTTGGGGGCTCTCATCAAAATTAATTTCTTTGAATAATTTTGCATCGTCAGAGATCAGGTGCTCCCTCTTTGGAGGAAATTTTTGGGGCAATTGGTATCCATCTACAAGGTGCCGCACTAAAAAGTAATACCAGTACTAGGTCTGCAATGCTAATTACACAAATTTGTAGACCCCTTTGAAAAAAAAATTTCATTAAATTATATGCAACATCAATTAGAGGGCTGATGTACGTTAAATCTGTCGAGGCTCAAACATCCTCACGCTAGCGTCATATGGAATTTAAGAGAGGTTTGGTGCAAGCTCAGTCATCGTCCTCGTCACTTGCCCATGGTTCAAAATTACGAGGTCCGTCACTAAAAGCCCTCGAGTAGTGAACAGTGATACTTTAATATTCATTCACTCATTCTGGAAGGCTTTATGTAATGTGTACCCAAGCTCTGGCTTTTTCGGTGCCTTCTTTTTCATTTCCTACTATTAGCTCACACTCTCTATATATTTATTTGTCTGTTTGTTTATTTATTTATTTATCTTGGTGGAATTTTCAATCGTTGATAAAATACATTTTAAAGAGCTCAATTGAGCTGAAATTTTATATACAGGATTATTTTGGATGACAATACAGTAATTTAATTATAATTAATACAAATTAATTGATTAAAACTAATTATTCAAAGAATTACAAAAACAGCCACTTTGGCATCATTTTTGGACTTAGCGACCCTTTTGGTGACTTGTGTTAAAATTTGAAAAAGTTTTTTTCTCACATTTTAAAGCGCTCATTTGAGCTGAAATTTTCTATACACTATTGTTTTGGGTAAAAATACGATAATTTAATTATAATTAATTAAAATTAATTGACTGAAACTAATTATTTAAAGAATTACAGATACAGCCACGTTGGCTTCATTTTTAGTGACTTGGGTCAAAACTTTAAAATATTTTTTTTCTCACGTTTTAAAGCATTCAGTTGAACTGAAATTTTATGTACACGATTGTTTTGGATGACAATACGATACTTTAATTATAATTAATAAAAGTTAATTACCACTTAATGTTACGATTCTGTCATATGTATATACATACATATTTATATTAATTGTAACTATTTAATAAAAAGTAGCTAAAATAAAATTTTTCTTTGCTGATCTAAGTAGGAATTGACTTAAAAAAAAACTTTTTTTTTAATATTACTTGTTTTGTTATAATTAAGGGGTGTTGGAAAGGTAAAATCTCTTATTTTTTGTATGATTTGAGATTTTTACATTTTCAAATTTTATTGATTTTACCCTTTGGTTAAAATACTTTACTTTAACGTCTAAAGTAATTAGACGCCCATAAAACCTTTTTTTAAATAATCGTTGAAACTGGGCTTAAGCTCATTTGAATGGCGAGAAATATAAAAAAAAACATTGTTTTTGCTTAGAAGTTGAGTGTGATTTAAACCAAAACATGCATCTTTTATAGTAAATGGAGCCTTTTATTTATTTTTTTTTTATTTCCTAGCCGATTAGAAGTCTCACTGTATACATTAAAATCAATTTATCTCAAAATGTAAATTTTAGTGTTCGATGTACCTTTTCTGAGAAACTACTATTCACAGGTATGTAATATTTTTATGATATAGTTATAATGATGGCTAATATATATACTGAAATGAGCTTTTTGTTAAAAACTCAAAAATTTATTTTTTACAAATTATTTTATGTGAAAAATGGGTCAAATTTCCCTAGGTTTTATAAAATATTTTATAAATTATGAAAAAAATTCAAAATTAGCTAAGAGCTCATTTCAATATAATGAGAAAGGTGTACTTTAATTGTATGAAAAATTTCAAACATGTACATATAACAGATTTTGAGAAAAGGTACATTGAAAACAACCAATTTAATATAGGCGGTATAGAGGTTTCCTACTCCCCTTAAACAATATACAAAAAGTTAATGTAAATATTATTTATGAGCTCTCTATTTCTACTAATCTTTTATGTTTCAGTGTAATCAGTCTTAGGAATAATAAAGTCTTGACTAAAATGTAGCAATGAAAAATTATTTTTATATCCTTTAATAATTATATTTTTTATCAACTAAAAGATTGCTAAAAATGACCTTTTTAGGTGCCGTGAAGAATTGGAGGAAAGCTTTTAGAGTTAACATTTTATTTCAATAATTTAATCAATTAACTAAAAAACAACTCCATGTTAAGTTATCGATCTAATTTAGCCTTACAACCGATCAAAGTACACGAGCAAAAATTCTGGAATACTGATTATCATAAAATAATAGTAATAAATAAATAAATTGTAACTTTTACTTATATCCATTATTTTAAAAAAATGTTTTTGTAGTGCAAAAAAAATATTTAAAAATCTAAAAGTGTGTCAGAGTAAAGAACGAAAAATTCCGTGCAGTATCTAACGTTAAGAAACGACGTAATAAATATATTTAAACAATATATATATTTCATATGCACAAACATATTTAATGTGGAAACGTTAGTCAAAATTTATGTTCAAATTAAATGTATGGAAATTTATCAATTAAAAAGTCATATATTGTCAAATTGTGGCAATTACACAACTCTCCATTTTTAAAATACCATTTATGACTTTAAAAGAATGAGTATTTAAGTTCTGTAAAATGTACTATTGTTATATGTTGCTAAAAATTTTACACAAATATAAATCCTACGACCATTAAAGTTGCTTTTTTCCTCAAAGAGAAAAACATCTCTTTTATATAATTTTAAATTTAAAGTGATTTTTTTGTAATCGGTACTCTTTTTTCCGCATAGTCTAATTGAATTCACCTGAAATCTCTCTGAAAAATACCGAATTCAAAGAACTACTTAACTATGACAACAAAGAACGTTTGATGGGTAAGCTGCAGCTTTAAACCTTTTTTAATCCAAAACACTCATCCATTTCAACCAAGAAAAAGATACTTCTGTCAATATTCCGAAGGATTATAAATCCAACATAGGATATAGAGGCAGGGCTAATACCTTCGCCACTTCCACAGTCACCCCCGCAGGTGAATCGGTAGGCTTAAACTTTCTTTTAGAATGAGTTCGTATTTGTTATCTTGTCAGCTACTCTATAACCCTTTCTTCGTCGTATTTGCCCACACGCAGAGCAGATGCATTGAAGACGATTGAGCTTAATACTGCGAGACGATCCTGACTTTGATGCCGAATGTAAACAAATAAATAAGAACCTTATGTTATGACAGATTCGGAACCAGGTGCTTCTCATAGATCAGCCCTAACGGTGGTCTCTGTTCCTGGGAATGTATGAGGAAAGGATTAGGTTCCTTTGTGGCGACTGGAAGAAATATGTCCTACCACACACACACAAATTGTCGGCGATGAACTGGACAGTTATACACTAGGATTAAAATGTGTATTGTGTGTTTGCCCTTTTTTTATATTTTTGAATAGATTGTAAAATATTGCTTTATGAGATTCAATTTGAGATGATAGCTAACAGCTTATATTGGGCAAAAAAAAGTTGAAAAATATTTTTGAGGGATGCCTTTACCGAACATGTTCGGATTACTTTTTTTAAAAAAATAGCATATTAAAACATTATAAATGCTTATTTAGGAATCAATACCAAAACATACTAATTTTTAACAAACAATATTTTTAAAAAATTATCTAGATTTTGACAAAAGTTACAATTTTAAGTGAAATTTTATAGCAATATTTTTGAAAAACTTCAAAGTAATTAGAGTAACAAGTAATATATCAGTAAAAATATTACTAAAACAAATTAGATGCATTTATCTAGTACAGGGGTGGCCAACCCTTGGCACGCGTGCCACAGTGTGGTACGGCTAAGTTGTAATAGTGGCATGAGAAGACATATTGAAAAATTTAAAAAGTTTCAAAATGGTAATAATGAATACCAATTTTTTTTTTAACATTTTTATTGAAATGCGGTTGTTTCGGACAAAAAGGCCTCACAATTTATTTTAAATACACTCAATTAAATTACAATAAAAAATTATAATGCAGAAAATACTCCTTCATTGTTGTACACGCTGGCTTTTTAAAGCAAGTACACTCGCTGGATCTTGGAGTTTGAGGGAGCATGTTTTAAAATATCTGGAAGAAAACAATGAACTGCCCAAGCTACACAAGAATGAAGATTGGCTTCGGGATTTAGCTTTTCTTATTGATGCGACGGGACATTTAAATAATTTAAATTTAAGATTACAAGGAAAAGATTGTATTTTTGTCTCGATTTTGAGAAAAAGATTAACACATTTCACATTAATGCAGACTGTCCACCAAAGTTAATAATGCTCCGATCTATAATAGATTTAAAAATTTGATATCCATTTTGCAGTACTTATTCAGTACTAGGTTTGATGATTATCCGGATAATAAAAAGTTGATCTTTTCCTAACTTATCCACAAGACGTTATTTGATACTCATCCCAAATCCAAATAGGAATTATTGACCTGCAACACCATATTACACTGAAAAGCAAATATAAGGACAGTAGCGCACACAGAAGTTTTCCAAGGAGGCGGGGAGGGTCCAGGGTTGAAAGTCCACCATTCTTGTATCATGTTTTTTTTTTGATTTTGTCAATTTTGGGGAACAAAAAATATAATAAAAAACTAATTATTGAATAAATAATTAGTATTAATTAGTAAAATTAATCATTAAAAGAAAATATTTAATTAAATTTACGTAAATATACTTAAAATTATAATCAATCGGGAAAAAATTCAAAGGTTTGGGGGTCCGACCTCTAAGACACCCCTTGTTGTGCACTTGATAAGGAGCTTATTTTAACTGCAAGGGGTCCGAATTATGTTGAATTTCGGAAAAATGCACCAAGAAGCCACGAGGAACAAGCACCAACAAGCCACCATTAGGAAGTCAGATTTTCCAAATTTACACGATTAGGCAATAGGAAGCTATTACGTTTTGGTCAACATGTTTGTGAACATTTGTTTCCCATTATGAACATAATAGAATTAAAATATAGCTCGAAATTAACTGAAACCCACCTAAGACAACCCAATGTTCTTGGCATTTTCGAGAAATAATCCTAATATAGATGACTTGGCAAAAACCTACAAATTCAAAAATTACTTTACGAAATTACTGATTGTTCAGTAGTTATTTAGAATTAAATGTTTCAAGTTACTCATTTTTATTTTTTAAACCTAACCTAACTGATTATATGAACTTGTAGAAAGTTTATTTATAATAAAACCTAAGTTTGTACTTTTATTTTATATATTGTATTTATTTTTAAATTTCCACACTACTTAGACATGCATAAAAAATGTGCTATTTGCGTAAAAATTTCATATTAAGCAAAAAGTAACTTTTTTTCCCCCTTTTCATAGTCTTTTAATTGTTAAAAAAAGTTGGAAGTGGCACGCATAATTTTTTTTTCATCAGGTAGTGATGTCGCAGGAAAATGATGAAATTAGGCTTTTCATCAAATCCCTAAGGGAGATGATCAATTCAAGGAAGATATTAAAATAACGTCACTTTGAGGTCATTTTCCTGATATAAGTAAGTGATTTGATCAAATCCCCGAACTCTTTTTGTGAAATGATGAAGTGAACAAGTCAGCATTTGTAGAGCTCTGTTTTTCTTGTTACCCCACCCCTTTTACACTTCCCTCTCTCCTCGTCCATGCCAGGCAATACCGAGCTTTTGACGTGACGCACCAAAACAAAATGACCTATATAGAATTTTTTAGTTTTATTTAGTTATATTGTTTGCATTATCTTTCGGTTGTTATATCATTTTTCATGCCTAAAAGTTAGAAACGGGATAAAACTTCAATTGAAAAACGTAAACAAACAAATTGGAAAATTCGACCACGCCCTCTGTATAGAAAAAAAGGTTTTTGATAGTAAAAAAAAAGTTATTTTAAAAAGGGAAATAACAACTAAAAAAAGGTGTTACACGTAAAGCAGGATATTTCTGAAGCACTACACTAATGTATAATTTTTTTAAAAAAATGTTTGAAATTCTACTACAAATATCCTTTTTTTAAAAAAAAATACCAGCTTTATTATCTAATTATTATGTTAAATAATTTCGAATAAATGATTTGTAATTCAGTGTGTGTGATTATAGTTGTATTAATTAACTTATTTTTAACAATGCACCATATTTGCTAAATAAACACTTTTAAACTCTTGAAAATATTATTTCATCATTTCTCTGAAACAAGTTAGGGATTTGATAAAACCACTTATTCTCCTTAGGGAAATCACCTTACAGAGTTCTTATTTTAACATCTTGTGTGAATTGATCATCTCCCTTAGGGATTTGATGAAACCTCTAATTTAATCTGACACTCTTCCCAAAAAGGTGGACAACCTTTTTGGGAACCACGCACAGCAACGTGTTCGAACAGAATGGAATGTCGATCCTCCACATCAAAATCTATCCATCACTGGGAAAGAACTTTAAAAGAGACGGGAACTTTGGTATCTCAAACTTGCAAACATCCTTAAGTTTTCGTGATAAAGATATTGTTGATCGTGTGCGTGATTCATTTTGTAGGAGTCTTGATAAGTCTATTAAGCAAGCCAGTAACGGCATTCCATTCTGTTCGAACATGTCGCTGTACACCCGTGACTGATTTAAATTCCGTTAACAAAGTACGCTCTGCATCTTTCACTGGGGTATCCACATCTTTACTAATAAGTCAGTGTAAAAAATTTATCATCTGTGATTGCCGAATAATGCCAAAAAATTTCGGATAGTTTTCCAATCCACGGATGAACAGTTTATTACATTCTGATGGGTAGTTCCGTAATAATAAGCCATAACTTTTGGATACTTTAATCCCGTACATCCCGTATATATAATCGTGCACAATATTAATAAAAAATCCCACTCTCTGCAATTAAATTTTAGAAAGAAACAACTTTTATATTAAAAAACAGCAGATCCTTCTTTTCTTCAATCCCTTCTATCCTTGACTTTTTTCAAACATGAACCTGCCTAAACTGCAGCAATTGAATCTTGTTATTGCGCACACCTAATAAAAAAAGGCCATCAACGAAAGGCTACTGAATCGCCATTGATGAGTAAGGAGGTACTAATACATGACATCCGAAGCTGGATGTTTTTTTAACGAATCATCTATCCAAATGAATGAGTTGAAGATGAAGAGGGGTGCACGAAGTAGAAGCAAGATGGGGGAGAGGGAGTGAAATCATCTAATTTTCTGATAACCATCAAAATGAACTCCCGTTTCCATTCATCTCTCTTTGAACACTTGTTACATGGGCGTGTGACGGCTTTGCAGAAAGAGGGAGATCTTGCCGAAAGATAAAGGTTTCTTTCAAGGGAACGATTTTTTGGGGGGAAGGAAATAGGGGAATGTGAGTGAAAGTCGACACCGTTCTGCAATGGAAGAATTCTAGACTTTCACTGAAGTCCATCAGTGGAACCATTTTTGTTCATTTGGAGGAATATGTCAAGCTGTTTCGAATTTCATTTTGAAGAGAGAGAAAAAAAATTTCCCCAGAAATTTTACAGATGGAAGAAGAAACCTTAGTGCGTGTTCATCGTTGTTGCAGCATCTGTTAAAAATTACCCAGGATTCTATGCGTTTGTTTACTACCTTCATGGCAGCTGATTCCCTGCTCTTTTTTTTTTCAAATTCATTGAAAGTCAATCCGTAAAAAAAGTGGAGGTCTAATGTTTAGGTTTTTTGTAAAAAGCAGCGTTTCTCAAACTGTGGGGCGCAATCTCCTAAGAGGGCGGGAATACGAGCATATTGAAAAGTCGAAAACAAAAGATCTTTTAAAAAATTATTAATGTACTGAAAGTAAACAAACAAAATACATTTTGACATAGTAAAAAAATAGAATACACATTTACACTGATAAAATACATTTTTTATGAATCAGTACTGCTTAGTGTATACTTCGCCGTACTTCGGAAAGACGTATATGTATGTCCTGAGCAATTAACGCTTTGGCTGAGCGAGACGTTTATATAAGCCGGTGGCATTTAAGTTGATCAAGTCGTATTGTAGCTTTAGAGTCAATGTATAGTATTATTGAATTCAATACATTGTTATTGTATGGAGGGGGAAGCGATGAAAATTATGATTGAACTAGCTGTTATACCCGTTCTTTGCACGGGTGAATTGAAAAATTAAACAATACAGATTGAAGGATAAAAGTTTTTAATGAGTTAATTTTACGAGAATTGCAAATTAAACAAAAAAAAAGCTTTTGCTTATCTCAGCTGAATTAAAAAGAAAAACCCTGTTTGTTAAATTTTAAGTCTTAGATCTAAAAACTGATAAAAAGGATTTTTTTTATTTTTATTTTATTTATAACTCCCCGTAACTCTTGTGGGTCGATTTTTGAAAACACCTTCCTAAGCTGATCTCTGCTCAGCAAAAGCAACACATTGTTACAAATTTTGTGTAATGAACGCTTAAAATAGTATAAATAATTTATATATCTGGAAATGTAATACGTTAATATTACTTTTTGTTGTATTTATTTTATGTTAAATTTGTAATCAGTCTCACACTTCGCCTGTTCAAGCTTTCGCAGTTTCTGGCGTTTGGCGTAGACAAAACAAAAGCAAAGTTTTGCTTCACACATAAAAGATAGATATATGCTGTCGAGGGCTTTTTTGCAGACGGCAGAATTTTTTCCTACTTACTTGACAATTATCGTTATATTTTGGACACTTCACACAATATCTTTATAAATTATAGCTTATGTGTTATTCTGATGTATAGGCTATATTATTGTAAAGTTTCATTAAAATTCATTCAGTCGTTTTTGCGTGAAAGACTACCAAACATCCACACAAACTTTCACGTTTATAATATCAGTAAGGATATTGGAGAGAGATCGCAAATATGGAAAGTTTGAAAAGCATTTGTATGGAGCCTTTCGATAATAATACACCATTTTTGTCAAAATTGTGAATATTTCTTATTTTAACCACGCTCATACTCATCAAAAATATAAAACCAAAAATATATCCATAATAATTTTAAAATAAGTATTTTGTTATATGTTAATGGGTGATATATTAAATCAGGGGTAGCCAACCCACAACACAAATGACCTTGCGGGCTACTTCGGAAAAACATTATAATCTCGTAGGCTGCACATAAAAATATGTACCTTTATGTCAGATTTAAAAAAAAAGAACAAAAAAAAAATTATTGGAGTGAAAATTTAAAACAGAATGAATTATTATTATTGTTTTCATTATTTTTCATGTATACATACATAGATAATATAATAATGTTTATATAATATAATAATGCAATGATCAAATAATGTTTAAAATATTACATTTGCCATTTTCTTAAAATTACGGTGTTCCTTTTGAATTGTTCTTTCATTACTCATTGTTGAAATTTGATTGTGCTGTCATTCACAAGCGATTAAGTATACATTGCCCTTTATCTTAACCACTTGAATATTTTTTTTTAAACTTTAAAAACATCTCTGACTGCCTCTTGCTTTTGGGCAATCAAACAGAAAAGGACACGGGGAATATGAAATGCACACACAGAGGAATGCATACAATAATAACAAAATGAAGAAATTTCTTGATACATTCAAATTTATTAAAATGTAAATTTTTTAATATTTATGATAAAGAAAGAATTTAAAATATAAATATTATTAAAAATACTCATTGGGAGATAATGACAGGATTTATTTCAAAATATTGTTATTAATTATACAATAATAATTTTTGTGTAAAAAATAGACATTATAAATAATATATATATATTACTAAATATTGCTTAAATAAATACAATTTTTTATTAATATTATATAAATAAATTATTCAAAATAGTTAGGATTAAAATTAATGAGATGAATGCTGTCTATAAACAAATATGTTATAGTTCCCTTTTGTCAATATTAGATTAAGAAAGTACATATAAATTTTTTTATTCAAAATTTACTTGCAATTATATTTGTTTTATGCTAAATAAATATTTTTAATTTTAATTTCCATTTTAATTTTTGGTTTATAGTGCTAATTTCAACTTTTGGATTTGAAACTGTATTGGGAAATAATCTTGGCAACAAATTGAATGTTTCCACTCAATTTAGCGGGCTTTGCAAAAGTAAATGCAAAATTTTAAGTAAGTTACTCAATTTTTAAGGGGGGTGATATTTCTACAATTAATTCCCATATTATGATCAAATTATCTATTACAAAAAGGAAGGTTGCTGGCAAAAAAACATTTAAAAATTATATAAATTAAAATAATAATAACTTTTCTAAACAGTAATGCAAATTTAAACTGAGCATAAAATTATATTTATTATCTATTAATTTTTTCATTCAATGTGATTTTCGGCTGTGTCTATTGTTTCAGTTTATTGTTTGGCCTGATCTCTTTTCATGAGACTTGATTTACAATAATATATTATATATATATATATATACTTATTAACATAGTTATTAAATTTCCTCAAATTAATCTCAAAATGAAAATTTTTTAAAAATCTGATATTTAAAAATTAAAAAAAAAAAGTCGGTGGGCGGCAACTTACGTATTGGCACCGGCAGTTTTACACCCCGATTAAATAAAGTAAAATAAGCTATTATCAGATAATAGTTCAGTTACAAAAAATTTGTTTTAATTTTAAAAATATTGTATTGTCAATTCATTAATAATATCCACATATTTTTGTTTCTTGGGAATTTCAATTATATGGATAAACTGAAAGGAAAAAATCCTACTTGATCAATTCTAAATCTTAATAATTTTCATTAATTTTTGTCAAAAAAATTAAAACTATAAAATATAATTATCGTATACAAAGCACAAGTTTTTCAAGAGGGTGAATAATAAAAATATAAATACTACAATATATACAAATTATCACTATTTAAAGAATGAAAACAAATATTTCCAAATTTAAAAAATTAAGAAAAAATATGAAATAAAAATGAATAAAGATTTTTTAAAAATAAACTAAGCGAATTAAAATGAAGTAAAATAAATAATAAAATATTAATTTTTTAAGCATCGCAAAACTGGGATTAAGCAGGATCAGTGGCTTCAAAAAATTCAAAGCCTTGTGCGCGCTCACAATGTTTTCATCATCGGACTTGATTTTACAATAACTCTACGTTCTGTATCGTATTTTAACAGCCTGTTTCAACATGTTGTTAGGAGGAGGATTTAATGTGCGAAGACAGAAATACCAATTAAAAGTAGAATGACGCACTGTACGTTATAAATTTTCCGAAACAGGTTTTTCTTTCCTGAAGTAATTTTTGTAAATTTTTTAACAAGGAACATTTTGCAGGAAACATGACCTTGTAACGAACATAGCCATTTAAAAAGGGGACTTATAGATAAGATATAACAAGATATAATGTAAAATAATTTGCTATAGCGTTACATAATTTTCTTACAAGAACGTAAAATATAAGTAGATTCAGGGATGTCTTAAGTTTGCGCATAGGCGCATAAATGGATAATTTTTATGATATTTAGTGTCACTTAGATTAGAATCATGTATAAAATTGTTTTAAGGACATTTTGAAAAAAAAAAATTTAAATACAATATTTCGGCAAAAGTTAACTTAGAATAACCTTTTTTCAAAATGTTCTTTTGAAAATGCTTTATTATAATAATATTTTTTCCTGTATATAGACTCTGTACAGAGGCTCAACTATGATTTTTGAAAAATTCATATTATTTTCAGAGTTACAACCATTTGAAATAATTATCGGCGTTTTTTCTTAAAATTTCTCCCCTCTGTTGTCGTAAAACATGGATAAACCCACTTCTAAGTTATATATTTCAAAATTCTAGTTGAGCCTCTGCACAGAGGTCTGAGCTATATACAAGCAAAATATTATTATAATAGAAGCATTTTTCACTAAAAGAGAATATTTTGAAAATGGGTCATTCTATGTTCATTCTTCGTTAAAATATTGTACTTAAAATAAATTTTTATTGTAATAATATTCTTAAAACAATTTTATATACATTTTCTAATGTAAGTGACACTAAATATCATAAATATTATCCATTTATACCCTTTTGCAAAATCACGGTTCCGAACGTAGTCGGATACCTTAAACATCCACATACAAATTATTTACACAAAATTCGTAACAATATTTTAATCACATTTATATTAACCCCTTTGCGTTCCATGTAACCATTCGTGGATACATGCTATGTATGGGGCAAAATCCCATTGTAGCCTCATGTGGATACATGGCTTATTTAGGTTTACAATCAGTGTGACCAAAACAGGAAACATTATAAGGTAGATTTTCTTTTTCGGGGACTGTGTAAAATTACAAAAGTTAAGTTACAAAAAGTCTGTGTTACAAAAATTTTAAAAAATGGGAAAATTAGAATTAAAATTACAAATTTTTGTGAAATTACTCGAAATGTTCCTTGAAAAAGAAAAGCTTTTCCATATGCGTTACGTAAGTGTATTGTCAGTTTTATTCCACTTCTTCATCACAAATGGATAAATCCGTATCGGAGTCACTGTCCTATTCATTGGTTTCCGGAAAATATTCTGATTCAGTATCCCTTTCGTTGAAATCCAACTACGATGCCATATTGGCAAGAAAAAGTAAAGATAAACAACAAAAGCAGTTATACAAACTTAAGAAAACGAAACGAAACACGGACAAATGTGCCATTTAATCAGTATCAAAAGGAAAAATGAAATGTTACGTCGTGAGAATCCCCAAAAATCTGGAATTTACATGTGAGCTAAAAAGTGCAGTTTGGTTTGCAAGGGGTTAATTTTCGATAACCAACTTTTAAAATGAAAAATAGCAATGAAAGTCAATGTTTTAGGAGAAAAGTATTCTATTATAATTCAAAAATTACGGAAAATATAGATGAAATATTGCATAAACTAACTCAGTGGTGCAACAGCCCATGAGGGCCAAGATCTAATGTGTCAATCACAGTATACGTGACCTAGGACGCTGAGGTGCATCAGCATATGTCCTGGTCAGGTGGTCAGTCTGAAACGAAAATCTCAGTATTTAGTTCCCTAGTAAGCTTTGGGACTCATTTTTTTGGCCCCTCTGAAGGGATGAAAAGGTTGAGTGGTTGTTTGGCCAAATTTAAACCCGGGTTGGCTTGTGACCACTCACCCCTTTTGGGCCTTTATAAAATATTTTGTTAGGAAAATCGGAATTTTAAAAAAAAGCAAGACAGAAAAAATAAAAAACATTTTCCCGGGGGGGAAAAACCCGGTAAAAAATTTTAAAATTAAATTTAAAAAGAAAAGAGAGCGCTTTTTTTTTCGAAAGGCATTTTATTATATATTCCAGCTATCCACATTTTTCCAATATTGCAATTTTTTTTAAACATGATTTGTATTTCACACTTAAACAATAACGTCTTGTTTTTACGTAGATATATCCTAATTTCACTTTTCACTACTGTTTCAGAAATGGTACTAATTTTTTTGAAAAAAAAAAGTACTAAGGCGGTTAAAAATTGAATCAATGGGAGTTTTTTTTTTCATAAAAAAAAAAAATTAAAAAAGAATCCCAGCGTGATAAAAATTTTTAAAAAAAATTCTTACGCAAATTTTTAAACCCAAGACCGACAAAAGAGGACCCCTGCAGCATAAAGGCCTCGATACAGTTTCGAAAGTTAAGTGATGGCCTTGAGTAGAGAATGATTTGACGCATGTGTGCCTGTGGGATTGGTCCCTTATGGGAAAATTTTTTGGTTTAATGGGAAATGCACCCCCCCGTTGATTCCCCGACTTTAAAAACTTTCAAAAAAGGGTTTTAAAAAACAGGAACTGATTCAACGCCGATAAATTTCTTTAAGAGGTACATTGGTATAGAAAATATTAAGATTCTTCTACAAAAGGTCTGTAGATTGATAATTGAAAGATTATTGAAATTCAAGTTTCTTAAAAGTAGCGAAAAATTCACTGGGAATTGTAACCCAAAAAAAATAAAAAAAAGAAATAAAAAAAAAAAAAAACTACAATTTTTAAAAGAAAATTAAAGCTAAATTTTTAGTGAGCTATTGCGCAACGAATATTTTATCTCTTATAAGATTTTAAGTGCAGTAAACAAGAATGAACTGTGGATGGAAAATAAAATCTCTCTCTCTCTATATATATATTGTCGTGTAGATTAAATTAATATGGTAGTTCGATACTTGAGTAAAATGACGATCTCTTAATTTTCTTGTATCAGGGCACTTTTTTTAAATCTTTAGTTGAATCCGGCACTGGACAAAATTCTGGAGGAAGTCCTTGAATTCGTTGACTTCTGCGTAGCTTTTCCGGGGTATTTATTTTATTTATTATTTAATTATTTATTTTATTTTATTTTACCCAGTGTCTCCCCCCTTTAAAATTTGCGTAAAAAATTTAAAATTTAAAATGGTAATTCGATTTCCTTTTAAATAAAAAAAACAGGGAAATCTTCTGGGGCTCAACTCAAGACTTAATTCTAGGAACTCTGAATATTTCCTTTCCTTATATATTGCCATCGAAAGTTCAAGAACTTTCCATAACTATAATTACAGTTAACTTTTGTAAATACAATAATAATAAAGCACGAGTGAAAAAAAGAATTACAATTAATAAAAACATAAGCACGAGACACAAAAATTAAAGTTAATACAAAAAAAAAGACAAGTTATTTTTTGGCAAGCCGCCCCCAGCCGGGCGAGTGAGTCCGAGAAGTAGATCGTGTCCATAGCAACCGAAGTGAACTATTTTTTGCTACACTATATAAATATATATGTCGCAGGAAAATGATGAAATTAGGAATTTCCTCAAATTCCTAAGGGAGATGTTCAACTGAGGGGGATGTTAAAATAACGTCTCTTCAAAGTTCCCTGATAAAAGTAAGGGATTTGAACAAATCCCTGATCTGTTTCAGTGAAATAATGAAATAATATTGTCAAGAGTTTAAAAGTGTTTATTTAACAAATAGGGTGCATTATTAAGCGTAGAAATAAGTAATACAACAGTAGTTAATGAAATACAAATTATTTATATTCGAAACTAATTAACAAATAATTAGAAAATTAGGCTGATATTTTTTGATGTGTAACATCTTTCCTCTCGGTTGCTTGCACACTAAAATATCAATTCCCATGTTAATCCTATTGTGCCTTTCTTTTTAAAGATATGGGGTTGATATTTAGGGGACCGATAGTACTACCTGTATGGTTAGGAAGTACAAGTATTCGACCCCCAGATGTTTCTCCCCCTGGGGGAAAGGAGAAATGCAGAAAAAAACTAGAAAAGAATATGCAGAAGAAAACTAAAACGAATCAGCGGCCTCTGAAAATTTTCGGATGAAACAAATATTCGTCGATGGCGTAAACAAAATGATAGAATTTTTACTTTAATGATTCTTTCGTAATATATTCTTCTATAATACATTTTTTTTAAAAAAAATGTTGCATAACAAATTATTTGGATGGCACGGAAGACGACGCCGGCACCAGTTGCTACGTCAGCTGTGCCAATGGGAGTGACGAATCATTTTCAAAACATGATACTGACGATTATACGTTCATGTATGTATGGAATGTATGGACTTCTTTTTGTAGGGATACGTGAGAAACATTGTTTACCTATCTTCAGTGCCGGTTTAAGTTCATTTTGGGATCTGGGTGCAGAAGATTTATAGGCCCCTTGGTACTAGTGCAGGGGTCGGCAACCTTTTGAGTCGGAAGAGGCAAAAATTACAATTTGCAAAATTTCCAAGTTTTTAGAGAGCCACGAAATTTTTATCTATTTATTCATATATAAGTAGTGTTTTCTCAACAAATTAGATAATATATATATATGGCATTATTGATAATTTCTTACTGACACGCCTACCTTCGGACCGAATTTTTTTTATAAAAAAATTTTTTTGAAACAAATTGATTATTTTCAGGAAAAAAGTTTTTTCTTTATAAAAACTATACCTAAATGAAAAAATATTTAACCTACAACAACTCGCCTCAACTCGTGGCGTTTCTTTTAAAGCTGTCAACTTTTGTTGCGTTGCGTACATACATTTCTGGACCTCCAACTCTTCCAGCTTGCTTTTCAACTCTGTAAATTTTCCACTTCACAAAGCTTTACTTTTAAAATCGATCAATTGCATTTCTAGAGATCCAGTATCAATTCCAAATGGCTCACAATGTGTATTTCGTTACTATTTGTATTGAGATGATTTACTATGAATGCTATATATATAGAGAGAGAGAGTGGTTTTGTTGTTTTTGAATTGCTCAAATCTGTCAGTAAATTCATGTTTAATTTTTTTTCATAATTGTGCTGAAGTAATTCGTGTCAACAGTTACTCTGGTTTTATCGCGATATCGCTTTAGAAATTGAAGAGACATGATAATTCGCTTTGAGAAAATAATTCGCTTCTAACTCTTCTACTTGAAACAACAAACTATACGTCACAGCCAAAGCACTGGTGAAGACGAAAAATTGTCTTGTGTCGAAAGTGAGTTATAATCTACATAGAAATATCCGACTGCGGCGTCATTCGAGAGTTTCCGACGGACTGACGACGCCTGTCTGGGGGAGGAGTGCGGTGAAAAGTAAGTACAAGTGGCTAA
The DNA here is from genome assembly GCA_019973955.1 of Trichonephila inaurata madagascariensis. Taxonomy (NCBI): domain Eukaryota; kingdom Metazoa; phylum Arthropoda; class Arachnida; order Araneae; family Nephilidae; genus Trichonephila; species Trichonephila inaurata. Next base: position 205,042 of record BMAV01011184.1, read on the forward strand.
GAGATAGAAACGGTGCCTAATCCTCGTCAATCGATTCTGAAAGATTTTTAAATGTTTTTTTTTATATAAAATAAATAATATTTGCGAATGGAACTAAAGAGCCGCAGGTTGCCGACCCCTGTACTAGTGAGTCGAAATTTATAATTAAAAATCTGGTTAAGTGCAGCTTATCAGGGCCCTTCTGATCCCCTCCTGGGCCCTGGGCGCCCGCCCCAAGCACTCAGATAAACCGGCATTGTCTATCTTCAATTAGCGACACTGATGAAACGAAAAGTCGAATTATACGGTGGCCATTCAGACTGTTGATCTCGCAATGCTTCATAGAACGTGCCCAGAAGTATCGTACAGACATGGTGTGTTGCGCGTAACTACTGGTGCGCACATTGAAATCGCGCAATTAAGTTTTTAAAAAACTAATGTTTTCTATTATGGAACCAAAAAACCCTTAAGTGTATATCTTTATCTATTTTTGTAATTAATAGTCATACTTTTCGACACCCGATATAATTAAAAATAAAGACCTATCTTTTTTAAAAAAAATTTTTTTGAAGAAATCACTAAAATTTATTTTAGACCAGCTGAACGATGATATAATTTTATTAATTATGAATTTGTAACAAATGGAAACAATTGTCTAAACAAGCGAAGTAGAGCGGTTTTAAAAAATCTTGTTTAATTCACGCTTTCCAGTTTCCCCTGTTATTTTTGTCTGAGCTGGCTTTGGAGCTTAATGTTTGTCACGTCGGATAACAGCAGAGTGGCGCAGTGGGAGCGTGCTGGGCCCATAACCCAGAGGTCCGTGGATCGAAACCACGCTCTGCTAGATGTACTTTTACTATATCTTTTCTAGAATAACTTAAATAAAATTGTGAAGCATGATTTTTCAGGATAATAATATTTTTTCAATTTTTGTAATTCGCTTCCTGAAAATTACTAAGCCTAAGGTATTTTTAAAAAATTCTGCGCCTGAAATGTTACTATATTTTTTAATTAAAATGAAAAGGATCGTAAAATACGATTAAATATGGATATAAATAGGAATTCTTAAAATTGGAAACACTTTTCTGGATTTCAACAAAAGATTTCGCTGTGTGTCATATCAACCATTTTGCAAACGCAATTACGTGTAAAAACTTTATGAACGAATTGAAAAAGTTACAGAGAAAATAAATTACTTCGGTGATACATTTCAGTTTTTCAATTTTATAAAGTAATTTGTTCTATTTATATTACTAAGTTGTAAAGATATTTAACTTTCGCTATGCATTTCACTGACATTTTAAACACCAAATACTTTTAAAACATATAAAAGCAAAAAGAAAAAAAGATTGCATCTTTGTACATATAGAAAAAAGCTAAATCAAACCAAAAATTCTTTATAAAGGCTCCTTCAAACAAAAAAAAAAATGTAGATTGCATTTTAATTTTAGGTCTTTTTCAATCATTGAAGAATTTCCTTATGAATAAAAATAATAAGTGCTTCGATAGATAGGTTTTAAAATTTAATATTAATATGTTTTTCATTTATCGACGATTTTAAGATAAAATTTAGTTTAAAAGTAGGATTTTTTTTTAAATCAAAAAGTAATATTATTTTTAAATTAACCACGTTCACAAGTTTTGCTGAGTTTGAAAAAAAACATCAGTTACAGAAAAAATTTAGAATTTAATATTTCATTTCGTTTTTTTTTTTTTCTTTCGTTTTTAAATTAACCACACTTTTAAATTTTATTAAGAAGTTAGAAAAAATGTAATGATAAATTAAATATAGAATCAATAAACATTTCTTACTTTAAAATAATAAGTACTTAAATAATAAGATAGTGAGGATAAATTATATATGTAGCGCAGGGATGTCAAACTCGCGGCTCACAGTGAACTTTTTTGCGTCCCGGCCAGAGTATTGACTCACAATAATATATAATAAGATATCAAAATTTCTCTCAAAATAGGAGAGATAGTAGCAGAGAAGAGATGTCAAGTGTCAGAATGTAAATATTAAATTTTTCTTGTTCATTTATATGTATTTTTTATAATGCATTATTCTAAATAAATCTACATTTCTATGAATATTGCGGGCCACCTTAAGTTAAAACTTATTTATTTAACCCAAGTCAGCCTTTGAGTGATACCCTTGCTCTAGAGCAGTGGCACACTTAAGGGTCCTGTCGGACCCCTCCAAACTTTGATATTTTTCGATTGGTTATATTCAAGTATATAATCGTAAAATTCTGATTAAATATTTTTAATTAATGATTTAATTCATTATTAATGTTATTATTTTTCAAAATTAGTTTTTACTGTGTTTTGTTCCTGAAAATCGACAAAATCAAAAACATGATACTAAGAATGGTGAACTTTCAACCCCTCAAACCTTGAAAAATTCATTGTGCTACTGATCTGACTAATATTAAGATCAGGAGTGGCCAACCTTGAATAATTTTACGAGATTCAATGCAACTATACAAAATGCCAATATTTTCTGCAATATTTTTGTTTTTAGTATAGTGTTTTGTGACAAAAAATCTGATAACTGTTTCTATTTATCAAGTTGCCTCTGATTTAATCCAATAAATGTTTGTATTGTGTCCAAATTTCGTATAAATTTATGTATTTTTATATCGCCCCCAGGTATAACGTTTTCAAAGTCCCCCCAAGGTAATTTTTAGGGAAAGATGTAGGTTCTTCCTTTGAGCCCTAACTTTTGGTGCTGCCATCTATGAGCAAACTTTTTAACTGAATTGCAAAATAATATATGTATTTTTTAATATTATTTTCTTATTTAAGGATATTTTCACATGTAATATTGAGGAGCAGTATTTGAACCTGGAACACATTTTCGTTCAGAAAATTTATTCCAATACAATGTACAGAAAATGTCCTTTGGTTTAATTTTTTAAGTGTATGGAAAAAGATTTTTCTTAAGAAAATGTTTCCAATTATTTTTATGGATATTTTATAAATAAGAATTCTTTTAAATTTATCTGTAAAAAAAAATTGAATCATCCATTAAATTTATTACTTTGAATTATTCAATGATAACTTCTTTGAAATTTTGAAAGTACTTGTAAAAAAGAGTTCTTATACATTACTTTTACTGATTTCGCCATCTACATGACTAAGTATAATGATAACAATCTAAGAGGGAAGCCCAGTGCCGGATTATCCATTGGGTGCTTGGGGTGGGCACTCAGGGGCCCGGAAGGTTCTTAAGGGGCCCGGATAAACTGAATTTAACTAGATTTTCTGGTTTAACATTTTGATCCACTAATGGGGGGCCAGATCTTGGGGGAAAAGACTAAACCCGGGACTGGGGAAGCTGCATTTTTAATATTACTTCATTTAAATAGCCTTTTTAATGATATAAAGACATATTACGATTTATAATTAGATTTTTTTGCGCACCTATTTTTGTATGTGGAAGAATTACAGATAATGTTGTTTTTATTAAATACTATTTATTAATATTAAATATGCAAATTGTTTAAGAATATTAATCAAGTGGAAGTAGTAGAAATTTTTTAAATTTAGGTAAAAACTATCACCTTACCTTTTTTTTAAAGGAATTAAAATAAATTTCTGCAAAGTTCTTTTAATAATGCTTTTCACGCTACTAATTCGATTTACGAAGAACTTAACCATTTAAAATATTTGTAAGTACTATTCAATTAATAATTATTTTTCGAACAGAAAAATTCATTCGATTATGATCTTTATAAACATTTTTCTCCCAGAAAATTAAACATAAATATGCTTATATACCATTGCTATGAAATTTGTTCGCTTGACTTCATAGTTCTGTACATCCGTGGTCCCAACCCGAATCGGTACCGGAATGATACCGGACTACCCAATGGACATTGAATTATTTAAAAAAAATTTTCTGTGGTGTACTTCTCACGGGTTTTTTTTCAGATTTTTCATGGAAATCACTTTATGATCCATGTTAAATCCCTTTACAGTCATTTTTTGGTGTAACTTTATTTTATTTTGAAGGCAGGTTTGAATACAATTAAATTAAAATTATTGAATCAAAACAATCTAAAATACAAACATCAACGTATTTTCCCTCTACGGACCACGGTAAAATTATCAAACGTTGACCGGTCCGCGGCGATAAAAAGGTTGGGAAACATTTCTGTGCATTATCTTGAAGCTCCAGTCATCGAAAAATCTATTTCTAGTAGCGCCATCTATGGGGATAATCTCACATTTTAAAATAGTGTTATAGCACTAGTGAAATAATATTTATTTAAGTCGTATAGTATAGCAACGCGAAGCCTATTGGCGACGTACCTCATAATTTTGAGCCACGATCAAATGATGAGAACGTTACCTGAGTTTCATAGCGCCAGAAGAGGAGCTATGAAACTTCAGAAATGAATCAAAAGCAATTTGTGTTGGTATTCAATTTTTATTCTTATAGTAATATAATTATGGAAATTATGTGTAATTTAATTGAAAATGCATAACATTGTGTCCGACATGAATCCGACATGAGATCTTAAGATCTCCAAAATTTAGTTTCGTAAATATATTGAATAGGAAAATGAATAACATTCATTTCAATTGTATACAATTTTTTAAATAACTTTCAAACATTTACGTACATTTTTTTAAGTATAACATTTGTTACAAAAAATAAAGGCAATAAAAATGAATAGTAAAAAAATGGCTTTATCGCTTAAAATCAGTTTTTTTTTTCATAATCGTCTTAATTCTGTCTAATCGTTTTGGGTGTAAAATGAAGCCTCTATTATATTTTTTGTGTCATTTTACTCAGGGACGTCGTAAGACTTCTTGAGACACTGGCCTCTACTCAAAAGTAGGCCCTGGGCCCTTACACAAATGTAAGTCCCACCTACAAAAGTAAACAGTTCTTCGCATACGTTGTCAAATACTCGTACAAACAATAATCAGAAACAAATAAATGTGCATGATTTACAATCGCACACACCAGCTCGACCGACTGCTGCCTTTTGACTGAATGAATAATGATGATGTATGGTGGTCAGTGGCATAACGAAGAATATTAGGAGCCCCCAGCAAAGTCAGGTTTAAGGCCCTAACCGGTATCTTACAAAGGTTGGTAGATCATAACCTAACATAGGCCTTGCCCCTACCCCCTAGAAACAGGCCCCTTGTGCGTTACGCAACTGATGGTGGTATGCCTAGGCCTGTATGTGAACGACGGTCATCACATGTAGCCAGTTGACATTTGGTCTGAAATTTCCAGCTTTTCGGAAAATACAACCGGAAATAACATTTGACCGATGAAATTATTCGAATTTTGATCTTCTTTAGGCTGAGTCGTGAACAAGACGAGGCCCCCATTGCGGTCGAACTCCTGGGCCCAGTTGGCACATGCCTTAAGACAACCCAGATCTTACCCTAAAAAAATCACGGTATACGAGTAGTCAAAGTTACAAATCATGGCCAGCTGGTTGGCTTGTCGCTGGCCTTCTGCAGCTAAGGTTGCAGGTTCGACCCCGACCCAAGTCGGTGGATTTTCATGATGCAGAAAATCGATATGATATAATTATAAGGCAGGAAAAAAATCCCTCGAGTGCCTGTTTGGCTTGAGTGCTCTCGGCAAAATTAAAATCCTAAGTAAGGTTTCGCATCGCCAGAGCTCAGATGCCTACCTCTGGGGAGGAAACGGGGCTTCAAAATTACTTACGGTAATTGGTATCGCCTAAATAGTGCAGCAATAAAAAGTGATACCAGTTCCTGGGGAATGTACTAGGGCTGCAAAGGTATACCAATGCGTAGTCCCATTAAAGAAGATGAAGAAGGTTACGAATCATATGGTAGAAGATATTCAAATCATGATTCAACAAAAAGTTGTAGGGCCGATGCTTTCTAAATGAAACTGGGTCTCCAAGTCCCTACATGGATGCTCATTAAACAGATACTCTTGGGAATCCGAATGCAGCAAGAATTAAGAAGCCAGTAAATCGGCGAGGAAATTATTACAAACAGATATTTGTCTTGTCCGAATATCGTTCAATCAGGTCTAACTTTTAAATTAGTTAAAGTAAATTAGTAAAAACTAAATGGTAAGAAGTAGTGGAAAATCTTAAGGTGACTGCCTACCTTGAAAATGTCGTTTTCAGTCTACATATGGCATTTTTTTTTATATATTATTATTATTATTTCAAAATCTTATAGTTCGAACATTTTTCTTTCCAAAACAGTTTTTATTTTTCCTTTACGTGAAATAGAAATAAAATTATAGAGATTTTAAAAAAAACATCACTCAATGCAAAGGAGCCGTAAGATAAAACTTTTAATGAGCTTTTCTCAAAATTATGTTTTCGAAAGAAACTCTTTATACCAGATACATGCTCTCTTAAGAACCAAACCAGATAACGTTTTGAAATTTTGTGGGAATGTTTATTATACTATTTTTCATTAAGTGGACTATAAGTTTTGTTGTAGGTTAAAGATTTTTTCATTTAGGGGGGGTTTTTATAGATTTTGTATTTTAATATTTCTCTTAGATTTTGGTTCATTTTGAAACGCCCCGTAATATGTATGTTATGTATAAAGAAAATTATGATAATTGTATTAGAAATTTTTATACAGTGTTACCCGTTTTAGTAAAAATTTGGTAAAATTTCCTTGAAAACAACCAGTTTTTCTAAAAGTACAATATTTATTTAAAATTTTTTATGTATTTACATATTTTTTTTTTATTTTTCTTCCTAAAAACACTCAATTTGTTTTTATAAAAAATTTGGGTCCGAAGGTAGGCAGTCACCTTAAATGAGATGCTACTCTGATGTACGGTTTACACAACAACTATTTTCAGTCTCACTACCTACAGGGTGTACGAGCTTAAAGTATCCAAAAGTTATGACTTATTATTAAGGAACTACCTCTCAGAAGGTAATAAACTGTTCATCCGTGGACTGGAAACCCCACCGAGATTCTTTGGGTCTAGTCCGATCGGCCGCTCGTGCTAGTATTATTCAACAATCGCAGACGATAAATTTGTTACACTGATTTCATTAGTAAAGATGTGGATGCCACAGCAAAAGGTGCAGTGCGTACTTTGGTTTACGGGATTTAAATCAGTCACGCTTGTATAGCGACGTGTTCGAACAGAATAGAATGTTGATCCTCCAAAATCAAAATATATCCATCAATGGGAAAGAACTTTAAAGGAGACGGGAATTTTGGTATCTTAAACTGGCAAGTATTCTTAAGTTTTTGTGATAGAAGACATTGTTTCGTGTGCGTGATTCATTTTGTAGGAGTCCTGATAAGTATATTAGATAAGCCAGTAACGATGCTCCATCCTGTTCGAACACGTCGCTGTACACGCGTGACTGATTTACATTCATTTAACCAATTAACCAAAGTATGCACTGCTCCTTTTTTTCATTAGTAAAGATGCGGCATCTACATCTTTACTAATGAAATCCGTGTAACAAGTTTATCGTCAGCGATTGGTAAATAATGCACGCACGTGTGGTTCATCAGACTAGACCCAAAAAATCTCGGAGAGGCTTCCAATCCACGGATGAACAGTTTATCACATTCTGATGGGTAGTTCCGTAATAATAAGCCATAACTTTTGGATACTTTAAGCTTGGACACCCTGTATTTATATGCCATTTCGTAGTGGCCTTAATTTGAAGAGTTGAGTTGTTCTAGCTCAAAGTGTCAATTTGGTTGGACGGTAAAAAAAAACGAATTCACAAGGATAGTCATCGCGGATAGTCCATTGTTTCAAATGTATTAATGGAATAATATTTTACCTAAACTTGTAAATTTATAAAATATAATAGAAGAAATAAAATGAGTTTGAGATAATAGTTAAACTGATGAAAGATTATTTAGAGAAATTCACATGGGGTATGTAATTAAATGTTATTCTAATTTATCTCAAAGCATTTAAATTAGCGCAAACTGAACTTCTTAATGGCCATCTATAAATACATAAATATATCAGATTCATTAACAAATCAAAAGAGATGAAGTCGTCAAATCGAAAGTAATAATGTTGAAAAAAAACCTAATATGATCTGGAAAAAAAAGCTCGTGTGTTGTATAAATAACTAATGGTTTCAATAACCTACCAAAATATCTTAGTAAATTTCTACTAGAAAACAAAACTCGCAAAGAAAAAATAAATAATACATCAGTTGTAGTATTTTTGTATACAATGCGTCCTAAATTATTCAAAGAATTTTCTCGTGAAATTCATAATTTACAAATAATTTACAAACATGAAATTTTAAGAAACCTCAAGATTTAATTGCACTTTTTTAGCAATACAAGCCAAAACAAGTCTCAGAAATGTAAGTAAAAGTTTAAAAAACTTTATAGAATTTTGACCTTATCCCACGGATCAACAGACAGGAAAGGGAGTCTGAATTTGATGGATTGGTTTTTATGAGGAATATAAAAAACTATCATTTCTTCAAACAGCATTTCTGATAGTGTTTTTTCGGATTTTGATTTTCATACTCATGTTTACAAAATCGAATGATTGTACAGAATCAAACAATACACAAGGCAACCAGAAGAAAAAATATTTTATTTCTTTATTCGACCCTTCTTTCATTACAAGCAGTATTTCTTAGAGGAGGAAATGAAATACTGTTTTATAGGGAAAACGAAATATATCATAATTCGAAATAGAATTTGATGAAAATGATCGTGAAATTTTAATTCATCAGAAATCGTGCATAGAAAAATGTCTGTGAAATCCGATAACATCGCTAGTAATAGCTAAAGGTAATTTACTTTTACCTTTTCAAAGTCTAGAACAGTAAAGAAAAACGAGAATAGTATACTTTTAAAAAACTTGATAGACTGTATTTTTCGTATTTTGAAGTAATTTTTGTAGTTTGAGTGAGTGAGTGAATATTAACGTCGCTCTGTTCAGCTACACGAGGGCTTTTGGCGACGGACCACGCAATTTTGAATCATGGTCAAGCGACGTGGACGACACCTGAGCTGGCACCCCTCTCCTAACTACCACACCAACGGGAGGACGTTTGAGCTCTCGACAGATTTAACGTGCATCGCTGTCCTACACGGCGGGTCTTTAGTGGTACTGGGCTCGAACTCTATCTATTTACCAGTGGTGTAACGGAGAATGATAGGACTCCCAGAAAGTCAGGTTTTGCCTTTAATATTTTATAAATTGTGTAAATACGTATTTAGCGTAAGTCAGGCCATGGGCCCCTAGAGTCCTGCCCCTTACCCCGAGATGCGGGGGTGTACGTTACGCCACTGAAATGTAGACACTTCAAGACGCTCTGTTCATTTGTTATAAGCAGTCTCCCGAACAATGCGCATTCAGTTGCCTTCTCTCAACGCTCCAGCAGCCCGCTCTTGATTGAAGACGAAACGTTCAATCACAGTGACATTATCGATAAGTTGATACATTATGAAGACAGACAAGAAGGCCCGGATTCTTTGAGAGCGGGTAAAAATATGCAGTGATCTAGCTTTCCAACAAAGTGGAAAATCATTTTCTTAAAATAGATACCAGTTAAGAGAAAGGAGTATAAAATTCCAAAAAGGGCGCTTCAATCATGTATAGCCGGTTATCGTGACATTTACAAGCAACTGTGTGTGTGTGTGTGACCACCCGTTCTTCGTCACAAAAACTTATCCCTTACTTTATGTTACCAAAAAATAAATCAATTGAAATTACACCTTTAAGTGTGACGAAAGCGATTTTGAACTTATTCATTGCAGGACTTTGGATTACGATGAGTAGCGATGAATTATGTATGTGCATTTTAAAGACTTATCCGTATATACAATGAACGTTGATCCGTATATATACGTTTGTTATGGAAGTACTCTTACATAAATTTCATAAATAATTGGCATATTTTGTAAATGCGACTTTTTTTATGCGGTCCCTATCCACCGCATAAAAAAAGTTTTTTTGTAGTATTTCCACGAATTAGTTTGTTATATGTAAGAATTAATGAAATTTTTGAATATTTTTTTGTGCGATTTTTTTATGCGGTCCCTATCTACCACACAAAAACAGGTTCAACTGTATTAAATCAGTTGGTATAAAAGCGAGCTTGATTTGTAACATATATTACAATGCATTTTTATTTCCATCTGGATGGATTAAAAAAAGGGAGTCCTAGTAGCTCGGTTGATCAGTGTTGAGAGCAGAGTTTGTGTATGTATCGTTTTAAACAAAACAATTGATAAAAAAATTACTTACTTACCAGGGCATAATGAGACTTATTTTAGTCGGATTTCTAAGTTTTAGAAGTTTTTTTTTTCTTTTCATGTTACATAATATGTAAAGAAACTATTTCTTTCTTACTTTGTGTTTCGAAATTTTTACTATGAAAAATCTGTTATTCATCATAATGTGTTTCCAAGATACTTCTTAATGAATAATGTTTCCAAGATACTTCTTATTGAAAGACTAATTTTAAATAAAAGTTAATTTTTTGTTTATATAGATTTATTTTATTTATATATTATTATATTTATTTATTATGATTCTAGAAACATAAATATAACTTTTAATGAACCAAAAATTGCTTACACATTTGTTTAACTATTACATCGAATATATTTTCGTTATTTTCAAAGATTTAAATTTGAGGTATAAGTTCGAAAATATACAGTTTATGATCACATAGTAGTTGCATTTTTAAAACCAAAAATTATATTTTTCTTGGAACTTGCGTATTATCGCAACAGTATTGGCGCGACATTATATAAAACGAAGTACATGGTTGTTAATTCAGCGCGTACGAGACATGCGAAATCGGATTTGCCCCAACTTGGCATATTATCTTGAACGTAGGCACTTATGCGATGATAGCTTTTTGTTACACAGTAAATGCAAAAAGAATTTTGATTTTCGAAGTTATGTGGCAAAAACTTCTCATAAAATATAAATTAAATATAATAATAATAATAATAATAATAATATATACACTCACTTCCAAAAGTTAAGCACGGAGAGGAAAATACTAATTTCCGGAAGACAATCAGAATTTAAGAAGATGCAATTCGCTGCAGAGGTAGATGGAAGTATGCAAATATGTTGGGTAACACAGCCAATCGTGCTTTCATGTCAAGAAATATGCAAAGAAGGCAGTCTTATAAGAAGTTAGCTTTATGACGGGTTACAGAAGTTGATTGTAAGTGCTGATAGAAGGTGTTTAAAACTTTCGTACAATTTGATTTCAAGACACACGCGTGTTTCTATGACTTCCAGAAAACGAATGGAAGATTCTGAGTGCTGGCGTGCTGTGGGGAGCATTGAAGCAGGACAGTCGATCACAGATATTGCTCTTTTCTTTGGCGTTCATCATTCTGTAATTTCACGTTTATGGAAACAATTCCAAACCACACAGACCCGTAGGCGGTCGAACAAGGGTTACAACCCCCGCGGAAGATCGATATATTGCTATTGTAGCCAAGCGGTATTGCAGAGCGACCTCCACACGTGTGACATCTATGGTTACAGCGTCCATTGGTAAGGATATATCTGCAGCTACTGTACGCCGAAGATTACATATGAATGGACTGTATGCCCGGGTACCTCGAGTTTGTGTTCCTCTATCCGTCCAATCAAGAGGGGCACGATTAAAGTGGTGCCGGGAACATGGCAATTGGACTGTGTCCGACTGGGGCAATGTCATGTTTACTGATGAGTCAAGATTTGCTCTGGAGCCAGATGACAAGCGTATAAGGATATGGCGTAAACAAGGAACACGCAATCTGCCCCAAAACATCACCGAACATCACGCATTCCGAGGCGGAATCATTATGGTGTGGGCAGTGATTTCATTAGGATACCACACCAACCTGCACATCTTTAAACGGGGTTCTGTGACGGCTGTCCGGTATTGAGATGAAGTCCTAGAACCCATTGTGAGATTGTACTCTGCAGCAGTTGGTCCTACTTTTGTTTTAATGGACGATAATGCACGTCCCCATAGAGCTGACATCGTCGATGACTACCTGGAGAGTGAAGGGATTGCGCGTATGGCGTGGCCAGCATATTCGCCCGACCTTAATCCCAATGAAAATCTTTGGGATGCTCTAGGCCGTGCAGTATCTTCACGTTTTCCACCTCCAGCCACTCTTATTGATCTGGAAACTGCTCTACAAGAAGAATGGCGATTGCTTAATTCTGCGGTGGTTAACCACCTAATTGAAAGCATGGTCAGAAGGTGTAAACTTTGCATACAGATGAGGGGGGATCACATACCCTATTAATGTCCTTTTTTTCATTTTATGCTGTTTATTTTCACTTTATACATAATTCTGTTTAAGTCTCCAGTATGACATTATCTGATATATTACAAAAAATTAATATTGGTTTCAATTCTGTATATAATTATTGATTTTGTTTTATGTATAAATATATATGCTACGTTACTGCCAAATTTTGTGTCAATCAAAGCAGTATTTGTTGATTTTTTTGCATTTTATATCTTCGTGCTTAACTTTTGGAAGTGAGTTGATATATATAAGATGGAAAAAAATGAAATTTACAACTTTGATATCACATATTTAGATCCCTTTGAATTTGATTTGATACATATTTTTCTGTTAAAAATTCGTATTAGATACAACAGTATCGAAAATAAGAACCATACATACAAATTTTATTCTTTCAAACTCATATTTGACACAGCAACAAACTCATAAATGGGTGCATTACGTTCTCATTTTGTTGTTGCATTCTCAAATTTGATCCAGTGACAGTTTCAAAAATGAGTATGTAAAGTTTCAATTTTGAGTACGTATTTGTTGCCAAAAATGAGTTGGTGCGATTCTCAAATTTGAGTATGTTTGCATCGGAGCAATTTTGAGTATGTGAAGTACTCAAAAGAAAGTATTTTGAACTCAATTCTAAATACCCGTTTTCGCAGTGCATTTATTCATTGATGAATTAATCTTTTTTGTTTGTTGTATTTGTTTTAACCTTGAGCGTTTTCACTTTAGGATTGTAACTTAACCTTTTAATGACCAAATCTGGAATTGGGAAATCGTTAATTCTGATGATCCTGATTAAGACAATAGAACTAAATTATGAAATTATTGTATTGTCATCGGTCCTTGACAAGTATGCAATATTTCGACCTTACCTTTTAAAGTGGGTAAAATTCGAGTTCAGAGATTTCGTTACATACAAGTGAAGCTTATAAAAGGGTGTTAAAAAGGGACAATTTATGTACTCAAATCCTCAAAATAACTTGACAATTAAAGGGTTAATCGCCGTATTGGTATCGAGAGTTCGACATATCTTGGTGTCCCCAAAGCGAAAAAAGAATTCCCCCCTAAGAGGTTATAAAATTCGGGAATTCTCCATCATGAAAATCGTATTACGTTCCTCGTCTTCAATGTTGAAGTTATAAAAATAAAAAACAAAATAAAATTTTCTTTGAATTTGTCAAAAAAAGTCACGTAAAAAGAAATTTTTTACCTAATTTTATGTTAAATCAAAATAGTGTAGAAGAAAAGTTAGCGCAAAAATAGAGTTGGAGGTGTATACAAACTTTGCAGAGTTTGTATGGTATTTATGTAAACTGTATAGTAAACAGCTTTATATGGTTTCGGAATATTTCACAAACTATCTAAATAGTTTATTTATTTTGTTCTCAAAAGTAATCACAAGAATTCTTTTGACGATTCTGTTGATTGTAGCATCCTAAGGTAAGTAAATATACACACGATCTGGATATATTTTGCTTATTTATATTATATAGTCAAAACAACTATACATCTCAACGCATTCAAACGAGCATTTACTTCTCTTTTCAAAATGTAACAAAAAATAAATATTGCTACGAGGAAACACACTGTGTTTTTCATACCTCTGCGATAATAAGGGCGATATTTGCGCGTTATAAGAGAGCAGTTTATTACATAATATGTTTTTCTTTATCTTTGAACTAAAACGATTTCTATAAATGAGTATAACCTTGCATACGTTGACAATGAATGCGATATTTAAAAAAAACAAAATAGAGAATCAAATGAGTGAGTTAGACAAAACACTCCCGTAATTACGTTTTTCTTCCTTGTCGTTCATTTCGTATTCAGAACATGTTGACTGAAGATCGGCTACTGAATACATGTTTGCATAATTTTCCTTCTGTTGTTCACACTGTTGTTGAAACTGTTTTGCTTCGATAAGATATATTGATACACTGAGTTATTCTGTATCACACTTGTATCATTTTAGAATTAGAGAGAATCTCTCTCCTTCATTACTATATAATCTGGCGAATTACGCGTACTTTTAGCAGAAACAAAAAAAAAAACAAAAATACGCCGCATTATACGCCGGATATAAACACGATAACTTTAAAAATAAAGAAAAAGATGAGCATAAAAAAGTACATTTCTATATATAACTAAATATTGTTTTTTTAAATGGTACGCCTTATGAACTTTCACTATGGGATAACAAGAAAAAGGGGTAACAATTTTCTTCCATTATATCTTCATGCATATCGTCGGCCTAGTTATCAGACTGCGTAACTCCACCGGTGTTACTGATTTGATATAGGAGTGCAACACGCCAAGCGCGCTTTTTGGCGCGATTCCTTAATCCTTTTATTTTGTCAACGCCATGCCTCAGTGCGCCTTTCCGCTTTTAATTTATTCCTCTATCAATATAATCACTACTTTTTTTTTATTTCATAATAAAACTAGATTTCGAAAGGAGCGGTGGTGGCAAGATTTGAACATGAAATAAATACAACAGAAAGTATAATATTAATGTATTACACTTCCAGATATAAATTATTTACACTATTTTAAGTGTTCATTACACAAAATTTGTAACAATGTGTTACTTTTGCTGAGCAGAGATCCCGCGGAAAAAAAACTAGCACTAATATAAAGTTATTCCCATGGGAACCACATTTATCACGATAAAAATATCAAAAGTAAACCATATTTGTAATACTATCCCTATTTGGCGAACATAAACAACAACGGCGCCTAGCCCCCTGTATCAAATTAGCATCCCAGATGGGTGGCGCAGTCTGATAATTAGACCGACGATATGTCGCAGGAAAAAGACGAATTAAAATTTCATCAATTTTCCCAAGGGGAATGAATTGATGGGAGATGTTAAAAAAAACGTCTCTTCAAGGTCATTTTCTGATGAAAGTAAGTGATTTTTTATCAAATCCCTGAACATTTCAGTGAAATAGTGACTCGTCAGGATTTGCATTGGCAAAATGCTGTCGGGGGATACCTGGAGGGTGAGTCCTTATACTTCTAACCATACAGGTAGTACTATCGATCCCTTAAATATCAACCCTTTTATCTTTAAGAAAATGGCACCCATAAGGATTAACATGGGGATTGGTATTTTGAATTGTGAAAGCAACTGAGAGGAAAGATGTTACATCAAAATACCAACCTAATTTTCCTAGTATTTTGTTAATTAGTTTCAGAATATATTCATTTGTATTTCATTAACTATTGTTGTATTACTTACTTCTAAGTTTAATAATGCACCTATTTGTTAAATAAACGCACCGACTCTTATTAAGATTGTTCATCATTTCACACTATGAAACAGATCAGGGACTTGTTCAAATCCTTTACTTTTATCGGAAATGACCTTGAAGAAGCGTTTATTTACAACATACCAAATCAATTCATCTCATCTCCTTTAGGGATTTGATGAAAAATTCCTAATTTCATCATTTTCCTGCTACACATACATCATCTAATTCTGTTTCATCTTCACCCATCACTGTTACTCTGATCCATAAGCAATCATCTTTAGTTCAAAAATGTCAAAGTCAAGGGTCAAAGCAAGCAATTTCAATTCCATGACGTGCAACCACAGTAGGACATTTCTTAAACAATTCGATCCCTGTGATAATGCATGCAAAGTTAGAGAATAGAGGTCAATAATATAGATTTACAGTTTTATCATGCATAAATTTTGCCTCATTTAAAGATATTTCTTTACATAAAAATAAACAGCATAAAATATAACTGACTATTCATCAACGCTCAAAGAACCTCATTTTATATTACCTTATTTTTAAATATATTTATTAAAATAAGAAAAAGACAACATAAAACAGAAGTATCCCTTCATTATAGTTTAATAAAAAGATAAATAAAATTTTTAATTCAAACCTAGTGCTTGCACCGCTCTACTTTCACGTCGCAAAATCAGGAGTATAATGTTTGATTTTCAATTAGACATATTCTGAGTATTCAGTTGTTAAACAATTTCTTTGTGAATTAGAAATATTTTTCACATGATGAAAGATTTTTTAGTCAAATATGTTGAACCAAAAGAGGAAAGCAGAGTTCATGCAATTTTCTCTCTTCAAACAATTAAATCTCTCCAGCAATGACATTCAATAACTTACAAAATAGATGTAAATTTATCTTTAGCGTTACCTTTCAGATTTTTTCGTAATTCCGTAAATGTCCATAATTCTGAAGATGTTTGTCAAATAAGGTCCACTACAAATTTATCAACTTCTATCCACTCAAAAATGGACAAATTTGTATAGTAGTGCAAAGTGCCTCTGAGAATTGTACGGCGTGCCATAGGTTGCCGATCCCTGGTCTAGATTGTAGGATATACTTCATTAATACGATTTTATAAGCTTCACTTGTATGTAACGGGAGAATCTTTGAACTCGAATTTTACCCACTTTAAAAGGTCAGATTAATTCTCCAAATTTTGCACACTTGTCAAGTACCGATGACTATATTAATTTCATAATTTTGTTCCATTATCCTGATCAGGATCATTAGGAATAACGATTTCCAGATTCGGCGACTAATTCTATATACCATTTGCAGATTCAGCGACTAAAAGATTGAGGTACAACCTTGAAGCGAAAAAGGTTCAAGGTTAATACAGATACAACAAACAAATAAAAAAGTGTTCTTTATGTGAAAAAAGGGGAGAGGGTGCGTCAGCAATTTCTTACCAAAAAAAATTGCCCAGTTTTTCTGAAAATGGAAATAAAAAAAGAACTCGAGCATGTGAAAAAAAAATAATAACACTCTATAACAAAAAAAAAAAAGACGCATCAAGAAAGAGTTTCCCGATTGTAATAAAATTTCGTGTGCAAAGACATTTGTACCGAACATGCAGATGATTAAAATTTGATGTTCAGCGGAATAGAGCATCGAGCTGGGCTGGCGCTTTTCAGCAGGTGTCTATAAAGCCTCTTAATCTGATGGTAAATTTCTACTATATTGCGATTTAGGATACCTTTCAACGACTGAAAAAATGATTCGCCACAGGATTTGAGCTCATTACGAGCAACTGTCAGAGTTTGAAAGAGGTCGTATCATTGGATAAAAAGAGGCAGTGTGGGCAAATCGGAGAATAGCTCGTCATATGGGTCGAAGCGATGAGGCCATTAGAAAATGGGTGGACAATGGCAGACTTTAGCGACATGATGGTAGCGGGCGACTTAGGGCCATAGCAGATCAGAAGGACAGATTGACTGTTAGATCGGCTGTCACAGCGCCTGATTCATAGTTATCCACCATCAAATGTGCCAGCCCCGCACACAGGCCTCTGCTGACTACAGACAGCTGATAGAGCGAAATTTACGCTTACGAAATCACGCTTGCACACTGTCGAGCCAGATTACAGTGATTCTAGGCTCGAGCAGGGTGGAATCATGCTGACTGGGGACATATAGTGTTTAGCGACGAATCCCGCTTCCAACTTGTCCTGACAATCATCAATGACGTGTCTGGAGACTGCCATGGCAGCGTGCTGATCCTGCTTTTACTATTGCACACCACACAGGCCTACTGTAAAGCAAGGAGTTAGCGGGTGCAAGGGTGCCGTCATTAACAGCTGGACCCCTATGGTTGTCATTAGAGGCAACTTGCAGCACAGCGGTATGTCAATGACATTCTGAGAATTGTTTTGCTAAAGTTGCTTTTGCAGTACCCTGGCCTTATTTTTAAGCAAGATAATGCCAGACCACATACGACACGTGTTGCGATGGTATCTTTCAACTTGTCTAGACGCACGCTTGGCCAATCAGACCACCAGATCTCTCTCCAATAGAGCATTTCTGGGGTATAATGGGAAGGCGACCTCATCTACCAGGGGATGCCGATGACCTGGCCAAACAATTGGAGCAAATTTGTCAAGAAATACCGCAAGAGATCATCAGGGTGCTCTATCACTCTATGCCACGTCGTGTGGTAGCTTACGTAGGCTAGAGGTGGTCAACACAGCAAGAGGAGCTGGTTACTTTGTAACTATGTAACTCTGAAATAAATTATTCAATTTTTCTGAAATTTTAATCATTTTCTATTCTGTACGTAATCTTTCGACCCAGCAATTTTTGTCTTTATCGGACAACTCGTTCTTGGTGCGTAATTTTTTTTTTTTTTGTTATAGAGTGTATGCTCTAATTGCTAAACTCAAGACATAAAATTCTCTTGTCGGATCTATGGAATGAAACATCATTCATTGCTTCATTTTACCAAAAAAGCTGGGGATTGATTCAGAGGTTACCAAATTCATGTTTCTCACAAAATAACTGTTAAAACGCGTGTACTTTTATGTCTAACGCTGATGCAAGTTTCAGAGAGAATAGTGAGCTCTTTTTAGTGAAAAATATCTTTGACTTCACGCCTTTTTCTGCAGGAAATATTTCAAAATTAGCTCTTCCAGATTTCCTTCAGTTGGCTGATCCTACATTTTACAAACCAGACACATTGATCGGATGTCATTGGGTATTCCAGATTCTAAAATTAATTCATCAATGAATAAATGGTAGTTTAAAAAACCAAAAATACACGTTTTTATTGTAGACCAAACTAAAAAATAAAAAACAAATTATAGTTTAAAAACTAAAAAAAGCTTTTATTGGTTAATCGAACTAAAATGTAAAAAAATAATTCTTAATAATATAAGAATAAAATGATTAAAGAAAATTAGTGTCATTGTGAGGTAAAAAGCGTGGGGGTGCTCGATGTAATCGTTATAATTTACACTAGTAACAACCGAAATGCGAGTTAGTGTAAAAAGTACGAAGCACACTACCCACGCTTTACCGTAACGATAGCCCTATAAGATTATCATTACCCATTAAGTAATTTTCTTTGAAGTTCGATGATTTCAGTTTTTTTTTTTTAACTTATAATTTATCTTTAAACAACCTTTTATTATCAAATTTAATTTCATTTCCATGCTTTTATATTATCCATTCACATACTATATCTTGACTTCGAAGGATAAGAGCATTGGGCATGTACATTTCAAGTTTCTTCATAAGAAAAAGTGCTTTTTATACAGTGAATGTACCTAAAAATGCAGTTTGAAAGTATAGGTACACTTTATGCACCGGAATATGCAATATACAGGGTGTCCCATGATTACTGGAAGAAACTTTATGAGGTAAGATGATTCACAAAGATTTACATAGCAACTCATGGTCGGAAATGTCTTTGTTCGGCGCTAGGTGGCGTTGGAGGGAAACGGGCTACAATTACACACAGTCATCTAGAGATTATTAAATACTTACAGAGCAGTATTAGACGATCTTACGAACACCAAACTGGCAGATATGCACCTGATTTAAGGAGTAAGGAAAGGAAATGCAGAGACAGCAGAGAGATTGTATCGCGGAAGATACCTAGAGACAGATGCACCGGTTCATCTGATGTCACAATTTGTGTGAATATGCACCATTAAGAAATAATAGACATACTGAGGCGGGACACGAGTGAATAAACTTCCAGTATGTCCCAGCTTTGACTAATAAATATTTCAGATAATCTTAGTCTTGTGTGTCTTCGTTTCTTGTACCTGTCATACTGCTTTTCTATGACGTTTCCAACCATGGGATGCTATGCAGATCTGAATCCTTGGGATGTCCCCTATCCCTTAAAGTTAGTCCCCATAAACCTGGGATACCCTGTATTCCTATCACAGTAACAAATGTTTTAAAAACATTTACTTAATTAACTCGTCTTTCGTTCTCCCACACATATTTAGAGTTCTTGTATAATTATTTTAACATGTTTTATAAGGAATGTTTGATGGGACCATTGCGTAAAACTATTGATAATACTTTAACGGCGACATAAATCAGCCATTTAAGGCAAACCGTAGTATAAAATATGTTTAATTGTAAATGGGTCGTTTAGTTTAAATATAATAATATTACAACTCTTTGTCCGTGACAATTTTTTTTTTATTTAAATCAAGATAAAGGACGTAAATTAGTAATATTTGATTTCTTATTTTCCCACATTACGATGTCAAAAAAACTGTCCTTGGTATTGAGAGGAATTGCTTATTTACTCGTTGTCTCTCAAGGTCAAATCTAATTATGTTTTAAAACGCATTTTACTCTAAAGGGTTTAAAACAAAAACGGGAAAAAAAAATTATTTATTATATTACCTTTTTGTATAATGTCTGTTTGAAATTAGATTATCTAAAAGTATCGAAAAGGAGACATAAATATCTTATATTTAAACATGGAAAAAGCTCTTTTGGAAAACAATCTGGTTTTCAAAAAAAAGATTTTTTTTAAAATTTTTCTCTTTGGAAAAGAATTTTAAAATAAAAAAAAAGCTTTTATTTTTTTTTTTTTTTTTTAATAAATAAAATAAAGCCTTTTTTTTAAAAATTTTTTTTTTTTAAATAAAAAATTTTTTTCAAATTTCTCTATTTAACGAAATTTTTCTCTTGTGTGATTCGATTTTTTTCCCATATTTTGTAAAAAATTTTAGAACATTTTTCAAATTATTCTCTTTTATTTTAATTTTTGTGGTGATCTTTTTGCCCCCTTGAACTATTTTTTACAATGTGCCTAACTCACCTAGAGCAATGAAATTGCCGTAATTTTTCAAACAAAAAACTCAATTAAAATTGACAGATTTTATTAGTAATTAAATTTATGGACGCATGTAGTGGTGTATGCTTAAAATTACTGGTTATAAAATAATGTATATTTAAAATTACTTGTAGGCTTAAAATTAGAAAATGTTGTAAGAAAAATTCGTCAATTTTAATATAAAATTATTTTTTAAAGTTGAAAATAACAGTGTATTCCTGGACAATTTTTTTTCTTGTTCTCCTTGCAGATGTCTTTTTGATGGGTAAAATATATAAGATAAATAGATATCAATTAAAAAAAAGGCTTGAATAATTACATTTTAAAATAACATTAATTGTTCATGATTTTAAAAAAATTTTATGTGGTCCCTGAAGTATGTTAAAAGATGAATCTCTATTTAAAGAATTTTTCATTTAACGATTTTTTTTGGGGGGATTTTGTGACTTCGTTAAATAAAGGTCCGACTGTACTTTCAATTTCTTTAACTGAATAAAATCACATATAATTAATTTTATTTTCACTATTACCTTAAGTGTACTAAAACATGCTTCTATAATTTTTGAAATTATTGAGCATTGTACGAACGTCTACTTTTTCCCACCCAAAATATAGTAATTGTTTCCTTTAAAAAATCTAATAATAAAAAAAAACTGTATTTGAAAAATTTCCCTTTTTATCCTTTCATTATGTTTTAAATTTTTGGGGTGCAAAAGCAAGCTTTTTGATTTTGAAGTCAAATTTTTGTGTAACGTCTTGCTGATATATTAAATGTTGCATTTATATATATATATAAAGTTTTAATACAGCAATCACTTTTTACTTATCACGAAAACAAATACAAAATGTCTTTCGATTCAATTTTTCTTCACGCAGTTACGATTTTAAAAAGTACAGCATATAGAACTTAAATATTTTCTGCTCCCATTCATTTGAGTGGGAACAGAAAGTATTTAAGGTATCCGACTACGTTCGGAACCGTGATTTTAAAAAAAGAGCATAAATGGATGATTTTCATGATATTTAGTGTCACTTAGATTAGAATACATGTATACAATTGTTTTAAGGACATTATGACAAAAAATTTTAATAAATATTTTGTCAAAATAACTTAGAATAACCTTCTTTCCAAATGTTCTCCTTTGTGAAAAATGTTTATCATAATAATATTTTTGCCTGTACATAGTCAGACCTCTGTCAGAGGCTCAACTAAATTTTTGAAATATATAACTTAGAAGTGGGTTTATCCAGATTTTCGCAACAGAGGGAGCAATTTTAAGAAAAAATGCCGATAATTATATATATATATATATATTTTCAATGGTTGTAACTCTGAAAATAAGGGAATTTTCAAAATCATAGTTGAGCCTCTGTACAGAGGTCAAGCTATATACAGGCAAAATATTATTATAATAAAAGTATTTTTAACAAAAGGAGAACATTTGAAAAGATTATTCTAAGTTAATTTTTTGCCAAAATATTGTATTTAAATAATTTTTTTTGTCAAAATGTCCTTAAAACAATTTTATACATGTAGTCTAATCTAAGGGACACTAAATATAATGAAAAGTATCCATTTATGCGCTTTTTTAAAATCACGGTTCCGAACGTAGTTGGATACCTTAATATTTTGCAATTTTTTTCTATATGTTTGGTTCCTTACGTAGTACAACAATTATCAGGTAAAATTTAAATATTATTCATTTATGTAATATGTTTACAGAAAGGAATGAATCTTTATATAAATAGATTCATTTAAAACTAAGATTTTATTTCATGTTGCTCATGAAATTTTAAAAACAATATTTCATGATAATTAAAACGGATCAACTCGTAATGAAGCCCTACTATTAAGATGAATTATAGGTTTATTCCTGTTCACACACACGAAATAAATTAATTAAAATAATTGATTTGATTAACAATTTTCTACAAGCATTTGTGCTCACGATTTTCTAAGTTTTATTTTATAATTTAAATAATTTTTACTCTCAATATAATTTATGAATTAAATTTCATTTTTAATTAATGATGTTTTTCAAAAACTTTTACTGAAGAATTTATTATTATAATTTTAAAATACTCCTGTAAAAAATTATCACTTACACTAAGTTTTGAAAAAGGGTTTTTTTTCCAACGAAATTATATACATCGTTTTTTTCATCCTAATAATTTAGTTTTCACAATAGGTGACATTTGCAAATACATTGGTAAGAGCAATTAACGGTTTCAAGGATTTTGTTTCTTCATATGATTGTTTTGATAAATACGATAATTTAGATAAATGGTATAAAATATGCCTTTTACATTTTTCCTCGAACTCTTTTCACCTTTGCTTTATAACCTGGGTATTACATACTCATAGTAGGTCAAAATCAGTATGCCAGGATTCGTTTAGGATTTAAATGGTTTGACCCTAAAAATTCTTAAAGGTTTTCTTTTATTTTATTATTTATGAATAAAAATAACTGTGTGTCATACAATACAACACTCGTAGGACGACTTCCAAGTCCTAGTTTAACATATGTTCTTTTTTACATCTTACCGACCTCACAATAATTAACGACGCCCACACGTACGACAGGTTTTCTAATTTCTTTAGGCAAGTTTTAAAGAGATTTAAATTTTTTTAAGCCCTATTTCTTATACGAATCTTTTCTTTTTTTTCCGGTTCCTTAAATGGCGATTTACTTTGCTTTGATGGACGGGGACTTGTTCCAAAAATACAAACCACAGTCGGACCTCTATTTAACGAATGTCGCTAAAATTCCGCAAAAAGTTCTTTTATGGAAAATTCGTGAAATAGAGATTCATCTTTTAGTATACTTTAGACACCGTATAAAACAAATTTTTTAATTCATGAACACTATTATATGTTATTTTACAAAGAAATTATTCACACTTTTTTTTCAAATTAAATTCAAATTTTAAAATTCTATGTATTTTACTCATCAAAAAGAAAACTGCATGGAGAACAATAAAAAAAAGCACTGTCCAAAAATGCACTATACTTTCAACTTAAAAATAATGATGTTAAAATGAATGAATTTCTAACGACCTTTTCTATTTAAACCTATGAGTAATTTTAGCATACACTACCACATGCGCTCTTAAATTTAGCTACTGATAAATCTGTTAATTTTACTTGAGTTTTTTGTTTGAAAAACTAGTCACTTTCATTGCTTTAGGTGAGTAAGGCACCTGGTAAAACCATTTCAAGGCCATTGATCACCATAAAATGTGCTAAAAAGAATAATTTTAAAAATGTCTTGAATTATTTTTTGCAAAAAATCGAATGACAAGAGAAAAAGTTTGTTAAATAAAAAATGCCCTTCGTTATTTGGAGGTTATTTTACGAAGAAAACAGTAAAATGTTCTTGGTTCCAGGAAAAAGTTCACAAGATAGAGGTTCGTTATATGGAGGTTTAACTGCATTCAGCTTTACAAACTAATTTGCATAAATGATTAAACTTAATGAACCATGTGAGGGTTAAAGCTTCAACATCATTTTTAGCATCATCACACAATGAACAAGGACGTAAATGATGTTTTGAGTATTTAGTTACATATTAAAGCTTTAAGCTCTAGTAGGTTCACAATACGTTTTCAAAACTAACCTCTAGGCCAGGGATGGCGAACCATTGGCACGCGACACAATATTTTGTGCACTTCAGGGATCAAAATGGTTTGCATTTTATTTCAAAATAACCAAGTTTACTGTGAAATATTACGAACAAACGTGAGTGATCGGTCCAGGTACGGCGGGGAGCACACTCGTTTGTTATTTCCTTGCCTTATTTACATCGTGGAGTGCAATTGCTTATGATGCAAAGTTCGTCTACGCATAGAATAGTCAATTTCATTGACACAACTGTATTTTAAATTTATTTGTGTTATATTTACGATTTTTAAGAGTTATTTAACATGGCTAGTTGAGCAAAAAAATAAAAAAACAAGATAAAGTTGTAACAAGAATATCAAATTTGGTGAATCTAGAAATGTCCCTTTTATTAGAAAAAGGCGACAAACCGGAAATGTGTTTTTAAGTTCGGGAAAAAATTGGTATAAAAAAACATCGTCTGAAAAACGGCTTTTTTGGAAACAAATCCCCCAAATACCCAGTAAAAAATTAAAACCACAGCAAAAATAATTAATTGCTTAAAATCCTTTTGTAGATGACCCCCAATTGAGAATGCATTCTACTAAAAACAATATCTTATAATCCTATCCCATAATAAAAGTTTTTGTCATTAAATTTTGGGAAAAAAAGGGAACCTACCAATGTTGCTTTTAATGTTATTTTTTTTTAACTACCATAATTTAAAAACATTTACAATTTTATTTTGTGAAAAGGATTTTTTTGTAGTAAATAAGAGTTTTGAGCTCTTGTTTTAGGGTTTATTTTTTTCCCCCAAAAATCCAAGTCAAAAATTATTTAACGGCACGTCTGTGACTCATTAAAGACTTCTCTAGAATAAAATGCCACGTTGATAGATAAAGTTCGCCACCCCTGCTCTAGGGAAATTATTATATGGATTATTTGATTGATTTGAGAATCTCTCGCCTCTCTTTTAAAGGAACCGTAGGTTACATAAATTAGGATGGCTATTTAAAGAGTAGTGAAGTGTAAATGTGGCGTAGATGTGTGTGTTGATAGAACGAAATTGTAAGTTAAAGTTAAAAGAGTGATTGTAAACACATGACTTGGCAGATATTTGCGTTTAGTTAGCAAGGTTAAAAAGGGCCCCTTTTTTGTGCTTTTTCCCCCGGGGTCCGAAATTAAATCCAGGGTTTTTTTTCTGAATCCTTTTAATCAACAATAAGTGATTAGAACGGGTTTGGGAATTTGCTTTTTCCCCCTTAAAGTATCCGACTACGTTCCGAACCGTGATTTTAAAAAACGTATAAATGGATAATATTTATGATATTTTTGTGTCACTTAGATTAAAAAAGAAAAAAATGGTTTTTAAAATAGTATTCCCAAAAAAAAAATTATTTAAGTACCATATTTTTACAAAAAAGGAAAAAAATAATTTGCAAAAAAAATTCTCCTTTTTTGAAAAAAAGCTTCTATTATAAAAAATATTTTGCCCGTATATGGGCCGCACCCCTACAGAGGCTCAAGTTAAAATTTTTTTTTATAGGGTTTATCCATGTTTTTTCACAACAGAAAGGGGGGGAAAAAAAAAAAACGCCGGGGTAATGAAATTTAATGGGTTGTAACTCTGAAAATAATGTGAATTTTTCAAAAATCACATAGTTGAGCCTCAGTACAGAGATCTGAGCTATAGACAGGCAAAATATTATTATTATTATAGAAGCATTTTTTACGAAAGGAGAACCCTTTTTTGGGAAAAAAGGGTTTTTCTTTGTTTTTGCCGAAATATTGATTTTAAACATTTTTTTTGTCAAAATGTCCTTAAAACAATCTTGTACATGTATTCTAATCTAAGTGGCACTAAATATCATGAAAATTATCTATTTATGCGCTTTTTTAAATCATGGTTCCGAACGTAGTCGGATACCTTAAGCTCTGATTTAGTATAAGAAATTAGTATATATCAAAACTTTGGGATTAAATAAAAGCTGTTAAGGTTTGAAACAATGTCTGTTGATCCTTTAGCCCTAAATACTTATGCAAATTTCGGTTCGTTTCAAAGGTACATGAGACTGGAAAAAAATGGAAAATATTTATGGTTTGTGACGGGCTCACGCGTCTTTTCTTTAACATAACCTCTGGGTTCTTTGATGTCCAAGATTAATGGCAACTGTTTTCCAACCAAAATTCAAGAAGCGAAATGCGAATAAGAAATGCAAATAAGATAGCTTTTAAAAGAACAGAAGTTTCAGTAAGCAGGATGGCAATTTGATGAATGTTATGTTTGGAGGAGATACAAGCGTGAATTGACAGCCTATCGTAAAGTTACCTGGAAACCCAGCCATTATTACAAGGTGCATACCATTGCACGCGCGCCCAGACGTTTCCATATAGAGAGATCGAATCTTAGTTTGGATTAAGGTAGGACTGATTATTTGATATTAGGACTTGTAATATAATTAAAAGTGAGAGTAGGCGGATTGAATAATTATATAGAGAAAGTGGTCTAAGTTACGCGATTCGGTTTAACTATCTTTTTGTGTGTTGGTTCATTCTAGATTCTCGCTAGTTAAATTTATCTAAATTGTTAGACGTTTAAGTTCTATTCTTAATAAAATCATATTAAGAATTTAAAATGTCTGTTTATTCAGAAAACCCCACACCTCTAGCTCACGCTGACAATCAAAGATATGGTCACCAAAGGGGGGCATATCACAGGTTGTTGAATAATAATGTAAAATTATATTCATTGAATTTCATTATCTGCTATGTTATTCATAAATTTTTATATTTTTGAATTTTTTAATCAACTGGAAAGATAAAAAAGAGAGAATGAGATAAAATTATTTAAAATATATATGGGTTTGAATGAGTGTTTATGAACGTCGTACTATAAAGTAACACGAGAGCCATTGGTGACGATCTTCGTACTTTTGAGCCTCGGTCAAATGAAGAGGACGACACCTGAGCTGGCTCCTCCCTCTGCTAACTTCTATACCCCACCAACAGGAGGACGTTTGAGCCTCGACAGATTTGACAGTCATCGATCCCCTCCCTCTACACGGCGGGTCTTCAGCGACACTGGGTTCTAACTCATGACATGCCAGCCACGAATCTATGACTATACTTAATAACTTTTCATAGCAGCTATTTTGGGATTCTGACTTTGAATTTGTGGTGCAATAATTATTCCTCCATTTTCAAGTCATTCACATTTAATTTAATAATTTAATATTAAAATTTAATTTTTCCGTATCATTAAATATTTAATTAGTTTTCCATTTAATTACTGTTTGGAACAAACGTTTTTTATTGTTAGTTATATTGTTTACCGTAAATTCCAGCGTTTAATAAGCACTCGAAAATTTGTTATTTTTTTTGTATTAAAAGTTCGCGTTATAACGCTGGAATACACGCTCTTTCAATTCCTACAATTAGTTCACTGACTCCTTATGTATATATCTTGTTCAAATTTTCAGTCGTTAATTAAATAATTTCTATTCATCCATTCAAGTTCAAATACATTTTTTAAACTTTTAGTGGATGACACTTGATGTTTATACAGTTTTTTCAAATATTAATTAATTCATTAAAATTTATTTTTTAATTTTATATTTATTTTGAGTCATTTCTGTTGTAGTTATAACTAGCTGAAACAGATGGCGCCAGTACGTTTTTCTAACAAAGAAGGAATTGAAGTTAAAAAAAAATTATATTACTTGTTATAGATTCAGATATATTATAGATAGATTCAGTCATCTAACAAATTGTATGTTACTCGTACATGCAAAGATTTTTAACTTCCAATTTACAACATCGTTACAAGCTACAACTATGTGATCATCTTTACCCTCAACATTGCCAAGAGAGAAATTAAGAGGGAGGGGGGGATATTTCTCATTGCTTCGAAGGACACGATATAAAAAATTGGACAAGCTATTACTTAAAAGCAATAATTGCAAATTCGCAAGTTTCTGAGAAAATGTGATTTCTCTTTTACTATACTATTTTATTAGAATACTTAAATTTAATTAATGAATAAATAGTAACAAACACAAACAAAAAGTCCAACTCCCTATATAGAAAGGGAAACGGAAAATTGCAAGCAAAATCGCTTTCTATTTTGTCACTTAATATTGTGATTCTGTCATACGTATAAACATATTTATATCAATTTTAACTATTTAATAAAAAGTAACTAAAATAAAATTTTCTTTGTTGACCCAAGCAGGAATTGACTTAATTTTTTTTTTTTTTTACATTACCGTAAAATCCGGCGTATAACGCGCACTTTGAACACAAAAAATAAGATTGAAAATTAAGGGTGCGCGTTATACGCCGGGTATAAAAACGGTAGCTTAAAAAATAACAAAAAGGATGGGCACACAAAAAAATTTACTTCTAGATGCATCGAAACACAGTTTATTTAAAAGAAACGGCTTGCTTTATGAACAAGAACAGTTGGAGTTCTAGAAGAAAACTATTTTTTCAAAAGTCTGGGATAATACCTCGAATAAATTACTTCAAAACATAAAAACAATGTATACTAATATTTCAGATTTCTTCTTTAATAAAGGGGTGAGCGTTACACGGCGAATATACTTAAAATTAAAAAAATTTAGCTTGAAAGTATAGGTGCGCGTTATACACCGGTGCGCGTTATACGCCGGATTTTACGGTACTTTTTGAAAGAATTAATTTCAATTTTTGCTTCAAATTTTCATATAACTGGCACTTTACTTTTTGAGAGAAAATCGATAACAATATGATCTAAAAAAAACAACCGTGCTTTGTTTTACCAGAAATTGCTGTACTATTTTTCGTGTGGAATTTCTTATTTTTACATATATTTTTAAAAAACAAACTAAAATACACTTTTTTTTTCTCTCAGGACAAAGCACAATTCAACCTAGACATCCCAACTTCCTCGAGAAAAAAACTTGTTCTCGCAATCCATCCCCGTCACTATTTACAAAAGACAGTTCAAACAACCACATTCGGTACATCACATTCTATCCTTCATCAGTGATGTGCACAGAACAGGGAGTCACGTGATTCATCGAGGCGTGTATGCGAGTGGATGACGTCACATTGAAACCTGTTGCGTCAAGCCGTATGCGTGCGTGCATCCTCCGCACCTTCACGGAGCGTAATATCGTCTGAAGCTTACCGAAGCGAAAGTCGTACCTTGTGGATTCTTTCGGATAAGTTGACGGCGGTGTGTTTCTGGTGACCACGTCCAGGGAACGATTGCGATTAATAATCGGATTGCGTGACTGATTGAGACATGGATATTACTTTTTATGTTCTGTAAGTAATTGGTTTCTTTTCTTTTTTTTATTAATTTGGTGATTGAGGTTTCTTGTAATCGGATATCGTTTTATTTAAATGGTTTGGCTGTATGAATTTAAAGAAAGAAGAAAACGTTTTGTTTTATTAAAATATTTATTAATTTTGAAAATAGGAATTAAAAGATGGGTGGGAGGAATGATAGATTTATAATTTTTTGCAATAAAATCGGAGATAAATTACTTTTTCTAAGAAAATCTTATAATATTCTACTATAATTATCATTTAAAAAAACTGTTCTAACTTATTTTCTAATTCCAAAATAGGAATCAAAATGCAATGACGAGATAATAATATTAATAATGTGAAAGGGATTTTTATTAATTGGTCTTACCTTGAAAACTATGCAGGAGGATTATTATTATCATTATTATTTTGTTGGGCGCGTAAGTATGTTTAGAATTATATTTAGAGCAATTCAAAATTTTAAAGGCTGGGGTTTGTTTGTTTTTCCTTCGAGAAAATACTTTCAAAAATATTATTTGTATAATTTTAAATTTTATTGAAAACTAAAAATAGATTTTTATTTTAAGTTACTTGAAGAAACATCAATCTTTACCCTTTTCATTTAAGGTTTTATTTTCTTCAAAGTTTTAATATTTATAGATGTTTGGAATAATTTCTAAAATTCTCAAAACATATTTTTTTGTTCTTTTCTTTGTATACAACCTGATATTTTTCAAATCATCTGGATTCTCATATATAATTTCCCAGACGACTTTATTATTTGGTAAAAGTTCTTAATAATGTGTTCTGAGGGAATTAAAGTCATTGGCAATGAATTCTATAAATCTCATAAAATTATATAGATTCCATAAAATCATATAAATTCAGTGTAGTTATGATATATGTATGTATGTGTGTTTTTAAGAAAATATATAATTATATCTAAGTGAAGAGGATAAACAAAAATAGCTGCATTACATGTACCACAATGCTCTAACATAACGAAGATGAATTCACCCATTTTGTAACCAAGAAATTTCAGACTTATTTTACTGGGAACTAATATTTGCTTCAATTTGTCATTTAAAATTTATATTTTTAACATAAACTTTTTAATTTTAATGTACTTTAGTGAATTTAAAAGTAATTTAGAATAAAACATATGTTAAAAAATTCCAAGTCATATATATTCTGTACTTTAAACTATGAGGTTGCTATAGTTTGTTGACAATAGTGACTATTTGTTGACTTAATGTAGTGATCTAAGGGTCGTATCTTCTTTCGATTTTTCCCTTCCTTTTTAAGATTTTATCATTTTGAATATCTAGGGTTGCTGCTTGTTAAATGTATCGGGACAATGAAATCATCTCGCAAAGTGGTGCGGAAATAAGCAGATTCAATAATGTACTTACTCGATGAAATGTACCTCAAAATAAATGTCTCCAACCAATCAGTGGCGTAACGTACACCCCACAACCTCCGCATCACTGGGGAGCCCAGAGTTCTAGGGGGCCCAAACTGACTGACGCCAAGTACGGCTTAAGGCCCAAAACCTGACTTTGCAGGCAGGGACATCTTATGGTATGGGCCAACTGGGCCTCGACCTCAGTGGGGGCCTTGTGTCATTCTCGACTTAGCCTTAATAAGATCATGATTCGAATGATGTAAACGGTCTAATGTGTTATTTCCGGTTGTATTATCCGAAAAACTGGACATTTCGGACTACATTTCATTTGGTAACAGTGGCAAGATTGTATTATTAATAAATGACCGTCGTCCCCGTATAGGCCTAGGTTACCACTCTACAACAACGTCATTACTCATTAAGTCAAAGAGCGGCAATCGGTCGAGCCGATTTGTGCGATAGTAAATCATGCACATTTGTTTGTTTAAGGCAGGGGCGTAGCTACCGCCGTATCAGCCGTATCAATGATACGGAGCCCCCAGGCTACAGGGGCCCCAACATGTGTAACTCCAGTCCCACTAACAGAGCTCTCATACCTAGAAAGGGTCCCCGAAGAAATTTTGATACAGGGCCCCCTCAGAACTAGCTAAACCAGTGGTTTCAGGTTACTGTTTGTACGAGTATTTGACAACGTATGCTATGTACTATCAACTTTAAGGGTCATTGGTGGGGCCTACAGTGGTGTAGGGGCCCAGGGCCTCAACAAGTCTTAAGATGTCCCTGTTTGCAGAGGGAGGCCCTAATATTATCCGTTACAACACTGTAACCAATAACTGTATAGTTCTCAGGCAATATTAAATTTAAAAAATAAATAAAATGTAATGTTGTGTAGTAAAAATTTCATCCCAAAATTAGTTTTTAAGAAAATAGGAAAGGGATCGGCATGTAATTATAAAATTAAGAAAACCGTAAAAATTTTTTCGGATCCTTTTTATATTTAAGATTAATGTATCACTACATTCATTCGATTGATGCTCGAAAATTCCCTGGTTTTTCCAAAAGATTTTATACCTTAAATATTTATATTTTGAATTGATTCATTTCCATCTTCACACATAAAATTGACAATCTTTTTTTCTTTTTTTTTTCTGAATGGAAACTAATGCTATCGAAATTCACAACGAAATTCTTTGTTTAATTTCTATATAAGGAAATGTTTACATTTATATAAGAGGATGGAGTCTGGTTTGAATCAGACTTCATTACTTGTAATCAGAGATCTCTTCACGCAACATAATCTCTATCCTCGCTTATCATTTTTTTTCATTTAAAAAAAATATTACGGTTTATTGCATAAAAAATTAAGTTTCTTTAATTTCTAATGAAAGTTTCCCGATTTTTAAATAGTGGGTAATGTTTGCTTTAATATTTCGTTTCAAATGAAATATTTTAGAATAATCCTTTGATGTAAGAAAAGCTCGTAGAATTTTTAAAATTATAACCTTTAAATAGAAAGTAATGCGTGTCCATTAGTGACTAAAAATGCATGGACGAAAGAGCAATTTAAAAGAGTTCAGTATGATATAAAATACTAGTATTTTACGAACATACATCTTAAAAATCTTTATAGTTATCATTCTACATTAATATTGCACCATCTTATTCCATATAAACAAATCATTTTGTTTAAAGAAAGGTTAAGATAATCTACAAAGCAATAATATTAATGTATATTTTATATATATTCCTGACTTAAAAATATAACTATAAATAAGAAAAACTACTAACATGGCGAATCATTAATTAAGTATATATATATAACCAAAATATAATTGAAAAATTTCCCTAGAAAAAAGCATGGGAAATTATAATTTACAATAAGAAAATGACCTTCACATGAGACAAAGCCTATTATGACGTACTATAAATGCGACTTATAACCCTGTAACTTGGAGGCCGTAGTTTAGATATCGTTGTATTTAGAAGTGCCCTCCAGAAATAAAATAAAAAAAATATCCATCAAAATCCAAGCCTGACTTAAAACATTTTCAGATAATAAGAATTTTAATTTTCTACAATTCTTACAGTAAAGTAATATTCTAT
The DNA here is from genome assembly GCA_019973955.1 of Trichonephila inaurata madagascariensis. NCBI lineage: Eukaryota > Metazoa > Arthropoda > Arachnida > Araneae > Nephilidae > Trichonephila > Trichonephila inaurata. The sequence continues at coordinate 238,275 of BMAV01011184.1, forward strand.
TTTAAGTATTTGTTACATACGTGAGAAAGTAGTTATTTTAGAACACTGTTAACATATTGAAAATATAAATGAATAATTTTTATTAAAATATTTTATTTCTACTGGTATATGGAAACTATGCTATGAATATTTTTAATTTCTTTACAAGGCGTAAGTAATCTTTTTATAACTTTCGTTATAGAGTTACTCATACTTCGATATAAAAGGAAGTGTTTCTTTTTTTACTTATTTTTAGCTGTAACAGAAACACACAAAAAGATTTTTGTATTCGATATAAGGAAATGTTTATATTTAAAAAGTGAATGGAGTCTGTTTTAAATCAGTGTGTTGGAGTCTGTTTTTAATCTTGTCTTGTGATCAGATTCTTCTCTGCGGCATCTGTTAACTTCTCAAGTTACTTATTTTTTCATTTTTCTCACTTTTTTCCCCCTTTTCATTTCAAGTGTGATTGATTTTCGATAAAATTTGGTACAAATATTTTCCCTACACATTTTTCTTTATTTTAAAATTTTAAATAAAATTGCTTACTTTTCTGTTGTTATTTCTCCATCTTTTCTTTCACCAAATATTAATCTCGTAAATAATGTCGTTTCATCTTTTTTTTTTGTTGTTGATATTCCATTTTGATGAGTTACATACAGGCAGCGTTGCATATTAACTTTTTCTTACAAAATATGTATATATTTTAATCTTGGATATACTTTTTCAATTTCTCTGAAGATTTTTTTTTAATTTTAAGCGAAAAAAATATTGTCGAGTGATTTGCCATAAAATTTCTGTCATTTCTATGTTTCGCTACAATATAGACAATTACTAAAAATTGCTTGCAGTTTTATAATTAAAAAATAAATCGTGCAAAAATCGAAACACACCCACAGGCAGTGTTATAAAGATAAAATTAATAAGGGAATCTATTTTTCGCATAGTTATTTAATTTTCTTGACAGAATTACGTAATTAAATAAAAAATAAATTAAAATGGAATATAAAATTTAATTTGTTGATGAACAAATTAGAAATTATTAATTAAAATTAGGAACTCCAAAATAAAATCTTGGGTTGAACTCTAGTTCTTGTGGAATTCGACAATGTTTAAAAAGTCAAGACTGTATCAGCAATTAATTACACAAAGAAAAAAAGAATTCATTTCCTCATTAATTTCATGAAATAATGCTAACAAAGTTTCATTCCTTTCGTAAGATAAACAATTATTGAAGGTAAACTTAAAAAAAAATTTTTTTTACAGAAGCTTCTAATTGCAAGCTTAAAAGTTTTTCACTTAAAATTTTTTTATCTTATTTCCACAAAACATTTTAATTACATGATGAAACATTTCTAATTAAAAAAAAATGCAAAATCATGAAAACAATTTTTTTTCTCCGTCTTTGTGTTTGTATAACGCTAGAGCAACCGAAATTCAATAATGAAGGACTGATATAATGAAGTTATTGCTTTAAATATAATGATACTTTCTTAAAGACAGAAGAGAGGAAGTAATTATATTCTTTAATTGTAAATGATGATAAATTTAAAGAGTTATGTATATGAGAACGAGAGTTCTTTTGACGAGGATTCTACCAATTAAAGAATTATTTCACATTTAATGATCATAGATTGAATTTTAATGACATACTATCTTTTGCATAAGAATTCATCGTAGACATAACTAACTTAAGCATAAATCCTGTTCCTATAGTTCAGGGATGGCGAACCAATGACACACGTGCCATTGAAGGCACGCGACACAATATTTTGGGCACGCCACTGATCAAAACGGTTTGCATTTTTGTTCAAAATAACAAAGTTCACTATGAAGTATTACTAGCACACTTATTTATTATTTATTTATTTTTTGTCTTACTACCCTAATATAAGTTATTTGTCATCTAAACTCCAACAACAGAAGTCACACTAATGTTACTTTAATTTGAATAACATGTATAACTAAAACATTTACAACAATACAAATTAAATGTATTTTTTCGTTGTAAATAAAGAGCTTCGTGTCGTTAGTATTTGGTTTTTTCATTTTCCCATTAATTACAAGTCAAAATTATTTGATGGCACGTCTGTATCTCATTAAACATTTCTTTAGAAAAAATGGCACTTTGATCCATAAAGTTTCGCCACCCCTACTTTTGACTAAAGAATTTTTCCATTTATGTAGTTCTCCTACTTTATTCGATACTTTTACAGCTATTTTCCTTCAGAGTTTAGGGAGTTTTCTTATTCTGTCATTTTAACAAATTTTAGTGTTTATCAAAAGTTATTTTCCTAGTCTTCAATTTTTAAGTCAAACTGTAAGGATCACTTTTTTTATTGCTTGTTAAAAATGTTTTAATCTGTTCTTTGAATTCAATTTCTTCCTATATTCATAACAGCAGTTGATTCATATGATAAGAAATGAAGTGAATAGCTTTTTTTGTATTTAATATATGCGACTGTTTTTTAAAAGAAATAAAGAGAAAAAATAGAACGAGAAAATTGAAATAGATTTGAATTTTGTGTCTAAGTAAAAGATATTATTGAAATTTTTTGTTTGATTCTCTCTCTCTCTCTTTAAATACATTAAATCAAGAAATGATGCACCCAGATTTAATCTTTCGTTTATAAACTATTTAGTTGTATAACTTGGATTTATTTTCCCACTTCTATCGTATTTGTCATTCGTTCATTTGAGTAGAGACTATTTTTCATATACTGAGAGTTTATTATTTATCTTTAAAAATGGAGAGAGAAAATTATTTTATTCTTAGTCTATTTCGTAGAATTTGGTAATTTGAATTCTGAAACATTGTTATTGATCCTAGAAACAACTATGTTAGATACAAATTCGAATTTCTGCTTTGTTTACTCGAAACTGTTTTGGAAACATTTTGAACAATTGTTAAGGAAATTTAATACATTTTAGTACACAGATTTACTACTTTAACGTTGATTAAACGTATTCTAATTTTAGTCATTTCGAACATTCTTATCAAAGGTTGTCAAGATGTTTTATGCCATTATTATATAAGCGTCCTTATGGTACTCCTGTAATACATTGGAGATTTATATACTAAAGTTATATCCAGTATAATTTTTATTTATTTATTTGAATATACTTAAAAGAAGAATTTGATTTAAACGCCACAAAGTAATCATATTTTCATGATAAAAAAAGTATTTAATTCACACAGAATTGTTTAATTTCTTAAAAAAAATCCTTTTAAAAAATTATATTGTTTCAACAAATATTAAAAATGTTTATTGCATACATGAATTACACACATTAAATGTTATAACTATTTAAATATAATAATTACCGTGAATATAGCAGCATCCAAAGTTTATTCCTCAGACGCCTTTTACTTTTTATAATCTTGAAAAGATTAAAAAGATCTCCAGATGAAAGATATCTCGAAAGTATACGAAAGTTAAATACACATTGAGTTAAACCAGTGTCGATATAATACGCATTAAAATTCTTTCTCCTACTGAAAAAAAATATTTAGAATAATTAAAGATGCCAAATCAAGCAGAATAACTTTTAACAACAAACGATTATACATCAGCAAATAAATTAATCAGATATCTACATATAGCTACTGCATAATTTAAACAGCCTAGTAAAATTTGGTTCTAAATGAAGGAAAGAAATTTAAATAGAACTAAATATTTTAAAATACGAAACAATTCATTACAAAAATGGCTCTTTGATTTTAGGACTTACTCAAAATAAGAACACATTTCTTACGAATTTTCAATCATAAGTAAACAAAGCTACTGTTTTAATTCTCCAACAATGCTTATTTACAATGAAAAGTGAAAACTTTATGGTGATAATTTGTTATTTTTCAATTTGTAGGATTAAAAAATTTTTAAATTTCTCTTTAAAAATTTAATTACACATTATTGTTATTTTTTTTCAAACATTTTGTCTTTCTTATGATATAAATCAAGAGGATTACTTGTTAAATCTTGTTTTGTTAGTGAAATCAAAAATAAACTTGTCAATAAGCTGCTTAAAGTATTTCTTCACGCGCGGTATTAGTTTATTGACTACAACTTCATCAGATAATGCTTAAAAAAAAAATTAAGATCTGTCGACAGAATTTCTGTAAGCCTTGTAATCAGGACGTGTTGACAGCTTAAACGGATCTGATAAAAGATAAGAGAGGAAAAAGTATGATACTATTGCATTCTAGAAATTTTGTTTATTTTATAAATAACTCATCATCACTACCCCTCTTTCTCCAAACGAAATTTCCATAGTTTTCTGTGCCCTGAATTAATTATTTATAAAATTCTATTGTCCAAATTTAAGAGACAAAATTTTCGGGAGAAAATAATGCGCAAGGCTGCAAGAAATTTTTGTTTCTTTTAAACAGAATTCGTAAAATGGTTAAACAGCAAATGAGTTTTCTCATTTTTAACAATTTGAATTTTCTTATAAATTAAATCATATGGGAAGTGTCAAATGTTCATATTGTGGGACGTACTCAAGTGTTCTTTCGTGGCTACTTATTTTATCCGATTATACATATTTTTAAAAATATGAATGCAAATGTATTATTATCGTTTTCATTATGTGTGAAACGTATATACAATCGAAGAATGATAAATCGCGCATATTTTTTTATATAAAAAGAAATTGACCTCATAAAACATATTTAACCCCATTGCTTAGTCCTGAGCTTGAATATTCTGTATTCCATTTTATATATATAGATTTGCCTTTTCACTTCTAGAAATTCTTATAATCGGGAATCTGGAATAAAAAATGTTCTTAATTTACTACACATATTAGATTTAAAACTACACACGCATAAATTTTTAACCTGATTTTTTAAAAAAAAAAATTTTTTTTTAATTTTATTTCATTTTTAGCCCAGTATTCATTGCATTATGTAACAAAATGTACCATTTTTTGAACTTAAGTGTGATGCGAATTTTATTATTTGTTGAATCAATTCAGTATTAATTTAGGTCATCGATATTTTTCGAAAAACCGAAATGAATATATTTTCTTTAAACGATCTTCTTGATATTTTCATAGAACTGCTTCCAAATAGTCATGCCGTTGTTTGACCAGTTTAACATTTGATTTTCGGTTTCTCAGAAAAGTGACTTCCATATCACAGGGTAACAAAACCGTTTCTTCGAAAAATAGTCTCCCAAATCGAACAATTGCATCAGAGAGCTTGCGCGTACACCTGTTGATGTTGCGTCATCTGACCACTGTTTCAAATTAACTGGAAAAATGAAACTTTTCTCTTTCTAAGGGTTTCTTTGGAACTTGAAACAAGAAAGGGTTTGTTGTTGATTACAAATCTGTGCAATCTTGTGTAAAATCTTTGAATAGTTTTAAAAATAATACAAAGTGCAAATTATTAATTTTGTCATAATTTTGAGAATATTTGATTGTTTGCAAAAAGTCGTTTGGTTGTTGGAGCGATTAAAATTATTTTTTAACTTTTAATGCTTTTAATCTCGATTCACAAATTTAATATTCTGGGGTTAATAAAACGCGAGGATTTTTACTTTATTTCAATTTTTAAAAATTTAGCAATAAACGTTTATTTTTCTAATTTAACATAAATTAAGGAACATCTCTCTCTCAACTTTTCCTAAAACAATACAATATTTATTAAAAAAAAAACATTTTGGAACAAGTTTCTGAGTTTATTTCATTATCGAATTTTCATTTTCTGAAATAAAAATATTTTTGTTTTAACGGGTATATACAATTGGCTGATTTTTATGCCATACTAATTTTATCTCTTAAAGTAGTAGAATATTTTCCTTATAATCATGAGAAATATTTTATTTTTTCCCTTTGATAATTTGTGTTTAAACTTTGATTCGTGTTTTTCTTTTCGTAAAATGTATCACAAAATCGATATTTAATTCTCCTGGACGTTTTTCTAAGAATCCCATGATGAGCAAATATATGTTTAATTAAGTAAAATGCAACATAAATTAAAACTATATTTTATTTATTGTGAAAATATGGTGAAAGTAGACGTTACTTTCTATTGCAAATCGTATTTAGAGAATTAATTCCTTACCTTTCCCCCCATTTTGTTAAAATTTCAGTTACTTAATTGAATGTAGCCATTTTTTTCGTTTCGTGTTAAAAGAATAACGATGTCTTTTTGAAAAACTAATTTTTTAAATCGTGCGTAGTTGTAGTCTGTTTTTCACACACACACAAAAAGTATGATGTTGGATTTAAAAAAAATAGTCCTGGAACTTGAAAAAAGAAAAATAGGCTTAGCGTGTTCCTTTTTTTTTTTTTTTTTTTTTTTTTTCTATTCTGCAAATTTAATTGAACGAAAAAATTTGTACGTCCTTATGTGATACGTCGTTAAATGCTCAATTTCTAAGCCTCTAAGATTTTTTAAAATCCTATTTATGCGTATAATAATATAAACAAAAATTGGTTTACATGTTTTAATTTACTGAAATTCCAAAAAAAAAAAATAATAATAATAATTTTCTTGTTTAAAAAAAGTTATTTTTATGATAAATTAAAATAACGTTAAACGCCTTTAAAGTTCTTTTTCTATGATTTGAAGTTATTATTAATCAAACTTTGAATTCCTCTTAACATATAAATTACGATATGGTGGATAGTTAAAAAAAACCCATTCAATTTCATGTTTGAGTTTTATTTCAATATTTCAAAAACACGCATTAAGAAGCATTTTTTATTTTAAAAAATCAAACTTTTATATAAACCCAAAATGAAAACAAAAAAACTGGTCCGCTTTTTTTAACAGGTTAACCTCACACAAAAAAAACAACACTTTTCTCATGTTTCTACAGATCATATATCATTTCTTCTGGATGAGTAATAATAACAAAACGAGAAAGTATAATTCAATCATTATCCAGCGTCAATTCTTTAACACAGATACTGCACTCAATTTGTCAACGAAATCAAAACAATTTAAATAAATGAGCTAAAACAGTGTTAGTAGGCCTTAAACGTGTAAGTGTGTTTACTGATTGACTTTTTAGAGAAAAGTTAAACAATTCACTTTCTAAAGCTGTTTAACAAAATAAATGATAATGCAATACGTACTAGCAAAGCGTGGTTGTTTGGACTTCGCGAAAATGTTTTGTGTTTTACGTGAAACAATGACATTAGCTGGACGTTTTGTTTTACGACCTTGCGTGTTTTGAAATAGAATTTACTGCTTCATCGGTTACTGACCGACCGAAGCACTGGTGCCTTTTAGTGTCGTGTGTGTTTTACCTGTTGTGTCAAAAATGGATACGGATTCCTGCACTCTTACTCATCCGATAGTTCCTGTGTCAAGCTTCCTGGAGTTTTTATGATCCTGTGTTTTGTAAAAATAAAAAAATTCTGCTTTAGGGGGAAATTTTAAAATTTTTGGGTTTAAAAGGTATTTTTTAAAAAAAATGGTGACCCCGAAATTTTTACCGTGTTTGTTTTTCCTGATTTTTTATAATTTTAAAATAATTTTTGAAAAGAATTTAGTGGTTTGTAGCGAAAAAAAAGAGGTTACTTCGTGATCCTGATAATTTTTTCCTGATGATTTTGAATATTACCTCGCGTGAAGTGAAAATTTTTTCCCCAAAATTTTTGCATATATAAAAATAATATATATATGTGTTAATTTTTTTTAAAAAACCAATCCTCTTTCGATAAATATTCTTTTAATGAGATGAAAGGTTTTTAATATAGATAGATGACTTTAGTTAAGGATGCATGAGGATTTTTTTTGTATATTGAAAGCTTTTTATATATACCGTAAATCGGGCGTTTGGCCACCCATATTTTTCAAGATGCATTTTTTTTTTCCCGGTATGTTCCCTTTTTAACGTGCACCCCCTTTTAAGAAGAAATCCGAAATTTAAGTATACAACCCCTTTTGTTTTTAAAATCTTTTTCAGTTTTTTGACAGATTTTTTTTAAATAATAGTATATTTCTAGAACAGAACTCGTTTTTGTTCATAAAGTACATATAATTTATTTTTTAAAAAAACGGGATTTCTTTTGTGTAAAAGTAAATTTTTTAATATTCTCTTTTTGTTATTTTTAAAGCTATCCTTTTTTTTACCGACTTAACCGCACCCCTTATATTTCGATCTCATTTTTTGTGTACAAAGTGCGCGTTATGCGCCGGATTTTACGGTATGTATGTATCTTTAAATATATTTTTTATATTAATATCTTGATGTTCTCTCTTGTGTATATATGAACTGGTAATTTTCGAAATTTTCATTTCACTTGGTATACGTAAAATCTATTTCTGTTATTCTGCAGTGCATTAAAAAGTTTGAATTTTTTGGATTATATTTTGGGAAAAGTGCCACTATCTGATAAAAAAAAAATTTCCGGGGAAAAAAAGGCGTATAACGCGCACTTTTTTAAAAAAAAATGAAGTTTTTGCCGTTATACGCCTTTTAAAATATTAAAACAAAAAAAAAAAAAGAGAGGGATCATAAGAAAAAAATTAAAAAATTCTACATGAAACGGAATACTATATATTTGAAAAAAAATGACATATATACCTAAATGAAGTTAAAAGGGGGTTTTGGGTTCTAAAGGTTTTTATTTTTCAAAAATCCTGGGATAATAACTCGAATAAATAACTTAAAAAAATAAGAACATTAAACACGCATACTTCCCGGGTTTCCTTTTTTAAGAAAAAAGGGGGTGCGGTATACGGCGAATACCCGAAAAAATTTAAAAAAAAAAAAACCCTTTTAAAACATGAGTGCGCGTTATAAAAAAATGCCCCTTTAAACTTTTCCCAAAAAACAAAAAAAATTGGAAAAAATGAAAAAATTTTACTTATAAGGGTTATTATGACATTTTACACCAAATAAAAACATATTTTATGCAAGTCCATAGAAGTAGTGGAAATTTAAAAATAATATATTGAATAAGACTAAAAATTTTCGACGGGCTCAAAATTTTATTGTTTTAAAAATTTCTTTTCAGGTTTTTAATCAATTAGGTTAGAAATAAATTAAAAATGAGTAACTAGAACAATTTAATTCTAAATAATTATTAAACAAATCGGGATTTTTTTTAATGCAGTTTTTTAAATTTTTAGATTTTTTTTTGGGGTCATCTACATTAAAGGGTTAGTTGTCGAAAATGTTAACAGAATCTGAAATTTTTCACCGGGGAAAAAAAGGGTTTTCTTTTTTTCCCAAAAACGAAAAAAAAAAAAGCAAAATGTGTTCATAAAAAAAGATATATGATCCTCGGGTTGGAAAGAACTCTTTTTTTCCCTTTTAATCTTAAATTTAAATTACTTAAATGTCGGGTAAGAAAACTTACATTTCAAGCCTATTTTTCTTTTTTAAAGCAAGCATTTAAAGGGCGGTTAAAATTTTTTTTCTTTAGATATTTTAAACACACTCCCTCAAATCCCAGAATCTCCTGCCCCTTTAGAAAACCAACGCCCCACAACAATGAATGGGTGTTGTTTTACATGATCATTTCCTACCGTAATTTAATTAAATGTATTTAAAATAAATTTTGATGCTTTGTTTTGTCAGAAACCACCACCTTTCACAATAAAACAGTAAAAAAAAAATTTGTGTTTTTTTATTAAACTTTTCAAATTTTTTTAAACCTTTTTAAAAAAGGCTTTGGTGCCCCCTCTTCCTTTTAGCCATGCCCCCCATTGGGGCACGCGTGCCACGGGGTTTTTAGTTATTTTATTCTGAAGGCCCTATCAAAAAACAATTAAATTAAAATTATTTATCAAAGTATCGAAAATATAAACAATCAACGTCCCTACTTCAGCTGGCTGCTTTAAAATTATCAAACGTTGACCAGTTAGCGACGATACAAAGGTTGAGAAGCACTTGGTTGAGAGAAGCACGTCCCTAATATTATGTTAATCCCATGAAAAAGTTATCGCGTGGTATTGATGTCATTAAACATATTACATTATTGTTTGATAAAAAAAAAGTATATGGACACATTAGTGAATATGCTGTATATAATAGTGAGACGCAACAATTTTTTTAACCCACGTAAATTAAAAATTGTTACATAGCAAGTTGAATTAGAGAGAGATGAAAAGAGATTATTTGAATTCTTATTTGTATGTATAATTAAACATATTAATGAGATATCAAGTAAACGTACAAATGATGCAATTTATTTGAACGTTTTTATCGTAATTGTGTAGAAGTGGTCTAGCATATAAACGGGCAATAATTAATTGACATCCAATTAAATTTACCAGTCTTTATCCATTAAAGGCTTTTTAATTTATTTTTTTTGACTAATATGTATAGATGTCTATCTCATCAAATACATAATTATATGGTACCAAATATCCTTGAAAATCTCTTTCTTTTAACATCATTCTCTGATTATTAACCATGAAAAGTAATTCATCAAATAATTTTAGATATGTGTTGAATGGTCTTTAATAATTTATTGTTAAAAAAAAATTCTGGATCATATGGTATTGCTTGTAATGCATTTGTGAGTGTTTATTAAGGTATCCGACTACGTTCGGAATCGTGATTTTAAAAAAGCGCATAAATGGATAATTTTCATGATATTTAGTGCCACTTAGATTAGAATACATGTACAAGATTGTTTTAAGGACATTTTGACAAAAAAAAAGTGATTTAAATACAATATTTCGGCAAAAAATTAACTTAGAATAACCTTTTTTCAAAATGTTCTCCTTTTGTGAAAAATACTTCTATTATAATAATATTATGCCTGTATATAGCTCAGATCTCTGTACAGAGGCTCCACTATGATTTTTGAAAAATTCACATTATTTTCAGAGTTACAACCCATTGAAATAACTATGGGCGTTTTTTTCTTAAAATTTCTTCCCTCTGTTGTCGTAAAACATGGATAAGCCCACTTCTAAGTTATATATATCAAAAATTCTAGTTGAGCCTCTGCACAGAGGTCTGAGCTATAGACAGGCAAAGTATTATTATAGTAGAAGCATTTTTTACAAAAGGAGACTGTTTTGAAACTTGGTCATTCTATGTTCATTTTTTGTCAAAATATTGTACTTAAATAATTTTTTATTGTAATACTATTCTTAAAACAATTTTAAATACATTTTCTAATCTAAGTGACACGAAATATCATAAATATTATCCATTTATACACTTTTGCAAAATCACGGTTCCGAACGTAGTTGGATACCTTAACATCGTACTATAAAGGAGCATGAGGGCTATTGATGACGGGTTCCGTAATTTTGAACTTCGGTCAAGTGACAAAGACCATACTTGTTACGTCAACGAGAGGGCTTAGCCTCTACAGATGTAACGTGCATTAGCCCGGATCATCAATGGCACTAAGACTCGAGCTTTTGACTCACCGGTCACGAGTTCGTCACCATAACCACTAGGCTACCTCAGAATTAAGAAACACTTGTTATCATGATAGATAAGATAGGTGCTGTCATCACGGACTGCAAATTAATTCTTCTATATTTGCTGTTGTTGATCTTCATATAAAAAAGACTGCTCACAGGTATATGTTGATCCAAATGTAAAGAACATTTTCTGTCTGTTTGGGTTTTTTCTGACTGTCCTAGTGGTCCTCGAAAAAACTCTTTGCTGCTGGGCGCTATTTGCCCATCCCTGTATTAAGTGCGTTGTTTCTTTACCTTCTTCACATTATATCATGAATTTTAGACTTAAGAAGAACAAAATTTAAGGTATCCGACTACGTTCGGAACCGTGATTTTAAAAAAGCGTATAAATGGATAATTTTCATGATATTTAGTGTCACTTAGATCAGAATACATGTATAAAATTGTTTTAAGGACATTTTGACAAAAAATTATTTAAATACAATATTTTGGCAAAAAATTAACTTAGAATAATTTTTTTCGCAAATGTTCTCCTTTTGTGAAAAATGCTTCTATTATAATAATATTTTGCCTGTATATAGTTCAGACCTTTCTACAGAGGCTCAACTAGAATTTTTGAAAAATTCACATTATTTTCAAAGTTACCACCTATTGAAATAATTATTGGCGTTCTTTTCTTAAAATTGCTCCGCTCTGTTGTCGTAAAATATGGATAAACCCACTTCTAAGTTTTATATTTCAAAAATTCTAGTTGAGCCTCTGTACAGAGGTCTGATCTACATACAGGCAAACTATTATTATAATAGAAGCATTTTTCACAAAAGGAGAACATATGAAAAAAAAATTATTCTAAGTTAATTTTTTGCGGAGATATTGTATTTAAATAATTTTTTTTGTCAAAATGTCCTCAAAACAATTTTATACATGTATTCTAATCTAAGTGACACTAAATATCATAAATATTATCCATTTACACGCTTTTGCAAAATCACGGTTCCGAACGTAGTTGGATACCTTAAAAGAAAAGATACAAGAGAAATTTCTTCCTATCAGTTAGATGACAACCCGCATATCTTAAGACGAAACCCTAAAAAGAACAACTAATTTTTATGCCCAACCAAATGGATCCCTTCCTTTCATTTCGCCTGGGCGACTGCAACTCAGCGGAGCGGAACTGCTCAAAACGTGACCAGCATGATGGGAAAATTTGATGGAATTGCAGCCGAATGGACCGTGCAAGACCATTAGATGCTTGCTTCGCAGAATGGACAGATGTTCACAGAAAAGCAAGGATTTGATACGGTCTTAAATCGGTTCTAGTGAAGTCGACCTTTGAGTAACCCGGTCTCGGATTTTTTTTTCAAGGAGTATATTTTCTTTTCACAGTTGGAGTTCGGATTTTCATGTTTTGAAATATCTTCCATTTTCAATGTTTTTAACTCTTCTTATTATAATATTTGTAAACAAAGAAATAAGTTCGTTAAAGGGTATTTATTTTTTTCTGCTTTAATGAAAGCATATATATGCTAATAATTCATTTCGTAGAACGGATTACCTTATGAAGAATATATTATAGGACGTGTTCATTATTAAAGATTGTGTTTTCAACGTAAAGTTTTTTTTCTAAGGAGTATTGCATAAGGCTGTGTTATCCGTAAGGCTGTCTATATGAATGCGAGTGAGAGTTGTATTAGTGTCGTACTTTTAAGCTGCATGAGGGCTATTATCGACGGACCTCGTAATTTTGAATCATGGTCAAGTGACGAAGACGACACCTGAGGAGGACCAACGGGAGGACGTCTGAGCCTCTACAAATTTTACGTGCCGAACTTTCCGATATATTAGAAAATGACATGTTGACAAAAAAATTCATTCAACGGGAAAAATACTCGTTTAAGATAATAATTAAAAAGAATGTAAGCGTAATTAGCGTATTTTTGTTGGAATTATTAAGAACGTTTCATATATTTAAGTTGTAATTTTTTTCTTGAATATTTCGTCCTCCTTTTCATTGTAAAAAAATGGTCACCTTATTAATGTGATTTACCTGAAAAACACATAGGGGAATAATATCATATTCTTTTCTTTCAATATAGAGATTAAATGAACCTTCTGGTTCATTCATAATTTTTCACTTTTCTACAACCTTTCTGGGCTTGTGGATATTTCATTTATTTTAATTCCTACTATTAGTTCACATTCTCCCTATATATATTTATATTTATTTATTTATATATCTTGTTCAAATTTTCAGTCGTTAATAAAATACTTTCTATTCATCCATTCAAGTTCAGATACATTTTTTAAAACATGTAATGGTTGACACTTGATGTTAATGCAGTTTTTTCAAATATTAATTTATTAATGAAATTAAGAAATAAAATAGTAACAAACAGAAATAATAGTCCAACTCTATATAGAGAAAGGAAAATCGTTCGTTGTGTCCCTCAAGTGCAATGGATAGCGCGTTGGACTTCTAATCCAAGGCCATGGGTTCGAATTCCGCCTGAAATGGCCTAATTTCTGAGAATGTGATTTCTTTTTTGCTATACCATTTTATTAGAATAATTAAATTTTATGAATGAATAAATAGGAACAAACATCCCCTATATAGAAAGGAAATTAGAAAATTGCTAGGAAAATCGCTTTCTATTTTGCCACTTAATAGTGTGATTCTGTCATATTTATATACATATTTTTATATTAATTGTAACTATCTAATAAAAAGTAACTAAAGAGTAAAATGTTTCTTTGTTGACCTGAGCAGGAATTTACTTAATTTTTTTTTTTGTGTTATATTACTTTTTACAATCAAATTAATTTGAGAGCATGAATTACTAAAAATTGGAGATGGTGTTCTCCAAATTAGTATGTTATTCAAAAATTTGTAACAATAATTCTTTTAATATATAGAGTATATATTTAATATAATATAATAATATTTTCAAATATAGAGAGAAACTGCATTGATTCATAAACTATATTTTCTTTTTTAAAAGGAGAAAGAAAGAGAAAACTGTCTACTTTTTAGCAAGAAGCTATATTTCCTGAGTTTATTTTTCCCGATACAATTTAGAGAGGCTTCTGTGCAAAAGGATTTCAAAGGACAGAAAAGTAGTACTGAAAAACGTAACTGATAATTCACGAATTAGGAAATATTTCAGCAATTTTTTTCTCTCTTAAATTTCACAATACACGCAGAATTAATAAAGATGAACCCCTGACTGGCCGACAACGGATTTCCTGGCCTTATTTTTAAGCTATGTTGCCATTACCAGAGTGGACAGATTAATCATGTTCATGTTCATACTGACATAGATATCATCGCCAAGGCTCAAATATAGCTCTATTTTTAATTGCAATGATAAATTCATATTTGATTGGTTCATTTGTAATTAATTTTTTTCAATCGCTGAATTTAGTGTATAAACCGTAATCGTTTGTAGAGCATTATAAATATTTCGTTATATATCCAATGTCAGTAAAAAAAATTTTAAGATAAGAAACATTATATAAAGGGTTTTATTTACAATTTTGATTTGTGGTCTCTTATATTTTCGAGTAATTCAAAGCTATTATTATAATAAGTTTTCTCTCAGTCAAGGTCAAAATGTTGCCCTCAAAATAATCTATCAGTTTAAAGGTTAATCGCAGGAATCATAAAACGAAGCGAAGCGAATTAATTCCGTTCCATAGAATAAGCAAAAGTCGAAAATTTATTCAAAGTAAATTGCTTGTGATAAAATATATAAGTATACTAAGTTATTTGAACTTGAACACACGATATGGATGAGTAAATTTGTTAATAATGATGTAACTGGATGATAATATGAGAGAGAGGAAGCATAAATATAAATTATTATTTTCGCATCTGTTAATGACAAATGCTTTGGGTTGTATTCAAATTGTCTTAAGAAAGAAATGTTTTGCACAATTCAGTAGTTTAAAGCTCATTTATCCGAAAAAGGAAGATGAAATTGTAAATCATTTACCGATTTTATTTTTATCCATATAATGATTTATATTTTCTATTACAAATTCGAATTCCAACTTTAAAAAATATTTTAAGTGTTTGAATTTTATAAATATTAAACAAGGCTGTAATACTAAAAATTCAGTTTAATAAAAAAATGTTGCTTATAAACTATTTATTAAATAAGCATAATTTTGATATTTTTCAGTATAAAAATATATTTTTCGAGTGAATCATATTTGAATTAAACTGTATGCAAGCAACTTCGCAGAACAAAAACAGCAAACTCGAGGCCGCATGCAAGCTCAATAAGAACAACAACAATTTTGCTATTTCCGATTGTGTATAATTATTATTAATGAATCATAATGAAATTATCACTTAATACTTATTAATAGTGTGCATGTTACCGTTAAAGTGTGAAATCCGTGATTTCATAGAATAACTAGCTGTATCATGAAATAACCAGATAAGCTAGTTAAAGTATATAAAACTATTGTGAATTCTACGATTTATAACTAGGTATTTTATTGAATAACGATTACTTGATCGTTAAAGTACGAAATATTGTACTCGAAAGTTTTTTGAACTGGTTCTAGCTGCTTTTAGATAGTTTTGAACCACAATTCAAAGTGTCACCACAGCAATCCTTGCCCTAATAAATAATGAAAAGTAAAATAAAGATATTTCGTAAAATTTAAATTGTTCTCTGACATTTTTGTTTGAATAAGTTTACACACAGTGTTTTTTATGAAGAAGCAGTTTTTCTTCTCAGCATGTATTTTTTTTGTTGATAATATTTAAATATAACTATTTCTGAAACATATTTTTTCCCTTTCCGTTTAACTAATGTTAGTACTATGAGCAATAATAAATTATATCATCTGTGCTTTTCCTTATTATTTAACAATTAATCATACGTAATAAGGATAAAATGTATTTTTTACAGAGATTTTTGCTACTTATGATCTATTAATTTATGAAATAACTTTGAAATAGTTTATTTTTTACTCAAACGATATATCATTAGTTATTTCATGAATACTAGTTCTTTCATAGAATAATTAGGTAAAATATGAAATTTTTCATCTATAATATACTTTAACTGACTTGTCTAGTTATTTCATGAAATACCTAGTTATTCTATGAAATAACTGAATTACATACTTTAATGGTAACATGTATATAATACATTTATATAATGATTCTGTGTTTCAGTTCTCTTGAGAGAGCTTTTTAAATTCATTTTGACCCTGAACTCTTCCAGACATCACGCTGTTCTTTTTCTACCCACTTAACAAGAATACTATTTTAACTGCGACTTAAATTTTTTAAACAGAGCTATGTTGTCTTGTGCTATTTTCGTTATGAGCTGATGCAACAACTACACCATCCACCAAATGCTAAGATTAAATCATGTGCTTTATAATGTTATTGAAACTCTTCGTAGGCTTAAATAATCTAACTCTTTTGGATTAAAAAGCACCTTCGAGAGGCTGCCTCCAAGCTCCAAACCACCCCAATAAGAAAGCCCCCACTCAGATCTCTTCCTCCAAGCAAGAGAATCCCAAATTTTCATAAATTCAGATATCTTCACATATAAGATTGTGAGTCCTGAGGACTTAGTTGCCCTGTGATTAAATTGATCCACTGGATTTAGGTATCCGACTACGTTCGGAACCATGATTTTAAAAAAGAGCATAAATGAATAATTTTCATGATATTTAGTGTCACTTAGATTAGAATACATGTATACAATTGTTTTAAGGACATTATGACAAAAAAAATTATTTAAATGCAATATTTTGGCAAAAAATTAACTTAGAATAACCTTTTTTCCAAATGTTCTCCTTTTGTAAAAAATGCTTCTATTGTATTAATATTTTGCCTGTATATAGCTCAGACCTCTGTACAGAGACTCAATTATAATTTTTTCAAAAATTCAAATTATTTTCAGAGTTACAACCATTTAAAATAATTATCGGCGTATTTTCTTAAAATTTCTCCCTTCTGTTTTCGTAAAACATGGATAAACCGACTTCCGAGTTATGCATTTCAAAAATTCTAGTTGAGCCTCTTTACAGAGGTCTGGGCTATATACAGGCAAAATATTAATACAATAGAAGCATTTTTTACAAAAGGAGAACATTTGGAAAAAAGGTTATTCTAAGTTAATTTTTTGCCAAAATATTGTATTTAAATAATTTTTTTTGTCATAATGTCCTTAAAACAATTGTATACATGTATTTCTAATCTAAGTGGTGACACTAAATATCCTAAATATATATTATCCATTTACGCGTTTTTGCAAAATCACGTAGTCGGATACCTTAAAAAAAAGGAGAAAGCTTTTGTCCGTCCTTAGTTTCCCTCGCATGTTTTTGTGTTGTCGTTTCTGTCTTAACGATTTATGAATGTCTTCTTGGGTAATGATTCGTCTCTTTAAGTATCATCCACAAATAAATGTGATCACACAAGTGTTAACACATGTCTAAGTATTAAATTTTAAAAGTAGTTTTGTGACATTTTGATACAATTGCTAAACCAAAAGACTACTTGGTGGTTCACAAATCTTAAGGCTCCACGCTACCCTTTTCAAAAGAAATTTTTGGGAGACAGTTACAGTAAAAATAATTGATGTTTTACATTTAAATTTTATATTATTAAGTTAATTCTGTAAGGAAACAGTCAGTTTGACCAGCCATTATTTTACAATTTTAAAAATTAGAATTTTGAATTTTTTTTAAAACCCTTTTATAAAATACTCAATTTTTAAATTTTTAGCCATTTTAATTTTTTTATTTTTAGGTTATTGCAAACAAAAGTTAGTATGGATTTGAAAATCTATTTCCCTTGTTGATTTTAATAATTATTTTCTAGAAAACCTGCAAAAACCGAAAATTTTTAAAATATAAACCCTTTGGCATTTTTAGAAAAAATAACTAGAGATCTCATAGCTCTAAATTCATACTAACTTTTATAGAACATACGTTTGGGAGTATAGACAAAAATTCAAGGCTCTATCTTGAACGGGGAAAAAACCTTAGGGATTAAAAAAACTTATACCTTCAAAATTGAAAGTCTGAGAAAACCATTTAAAAATTTGTAAAGTCATAAAACAAAACTTATAATGCCCGAAAGCTCTAATTTTAAAAATGTTATTTTCCAAAGTATGTTCTGCATTAAAACACTATTTTAATTAAATATGACTGAAAATAATATTTTTAATTCAAAATATATTTTTGCATAATATTGATAGCATTTGTTAAGACGCCAGTTTATTCAGCTTATCTTAACCTAATATTTTTACAAAAGTTTTGAAACACAAAACATTTAAGTACAAAATAACAATGATACTAAATTAAGCTAAAAATAGTCAGGTTTGCTCATAAAATTTAATTTTTTTCAGTTTTAAATGGTGCAGTTTAGGAAGTTTTAGCTCTTGCCGTACGACTTTAAAATACTAAAATATAGTGTTAAAATATGTTTAGTATAATGTAGAGTTTGGCACATCAAGGAAATATTCGGTTATATTTGCAACATTTGAGTTCAGAATACTTGTATTCGGAAGTCTAATTGCATTCAGCTGACGACTGATTTTTAGATATATCATTTTCAGTAGTATTCCATCTCTTCGAAATATTGTTTCTCACGGCAACCTGAGAATGCTTTGGTCATGGCATCTTCTCTACAGGAAAAAATTAAAGATAAAGCTTTTAAGTCATATAAACTTTTTTTAAAGCAAAAATTTGCCATGAAATTTTCTTAATTAATTAATTATGAGAATTCAAAAAATTCAAACATAATCAAGCAGAAATGGTTTTAGTAATGAAAATTGAAATTAATAACCATTTCAAACTAAAAGCTCAAAAATATTTTTAATTAATTCAATTTTAGAGTGAAAAAATGCTTTAAAATGAAACCGAAACAAAACCATAGTTTATTAACCTTCAAATAACTTAAAAACTAATTTGCTAACAAATCTGAAATTTTGCAAGCTTCTTTAATGATTGGGCCATTAAAAAAGGGAAAAAAAAAAAAAAACGGTAAAAACGAAATTTTTAGGGTATTGTGTAGCCTAAATGTGAAAAGCTAATAAAAGCACTGATACGTGCATATTTATTAATATACTACATTTAGCTGTTACTGATAAATTTGAAAATATTGTGCTGATACAAATCTTGACGAATGCATTTATAGTTTTTAAGACATTTTTAAATGTATATATATTTCTTATGGGACGTCATTTAGCCATTAATTATCTAAGAAATTAGTTTTAGCATATACTATTCTATGAAATGTATTTTGCATTAATTTTTTAATTATGAACAATTAGAGGATGGATTAAATTTTAAAAAAAAAATAATTTTAACTTTATGAAAGGTATAGAATTATTCTCTAGAAAAGTTTGAAATTTGTTAAAAGATGATTATTTTTCAATGTGATATACCTTATGAGAAAATTTCCATTGTAAAATTAAATTCCGATTCAAGCTTCAGTCAATTTCAGATTTTGTATATTCTTTTCATTTCATTTTTTTCTTTAAGCACTCATTTCACTAGAAAATGTTTTTAAATGAAATATGATTATTGAAAAAATAGAATAATTTCACATCAAACAAGTTACTAAAAGGATTATATGGTATAAAATATTTGAGAGGACAAGGAAAAATAAATATCGAATACGTATCTGGGAACAATAGAAAAATTATTTTTAATACACTTTAACGGGAATTCTGTGTATTAAACACACAATACCTGAAATAAACTTTAATAATTAGTAATGATCCACAAAAGGGAAAAAATATTTAAAGCATAAATTATTTAAGGAAAATTCTCAAAATATAAATAACATAGAAAATTATTTAATTATAGTTAATAAAATTAAGAAAAAAATTAGCTTAGAAAACTAGATTTCAGTTGCTTTCCTCTTTTAACGGAATGCGAAAAGCAGATAAAAGAAACATACATTTGTAGCACTCGAATAAGTATTCCTTGTACGTAGAATATTTATATATGTCTGCGTACGTGCTCATGTGTGTATGTGTATAAAATGAAGTATTACAGTTACTTTTATAAAAATATGAGATTTTACAAGCTGTTTGAGAAAATCTCTTAAATAAAATATCAATTATAAATAGTAAATACTATTTCATTAAGATTTTGCTTTTGTAGTTTAGAGGGAAATTATGAAATTCTAAGTTAAAAATAATTATAACTATTATTGTAGGTAATATTTCGTGACTAAGCCATAACCCCCCTTCCCCCACAAGATTTGAGATACATATGTCTAGAATTTACTTATCTTTATTTCTTAATTTATAGGAAAAGAAATTTGTTTTCCTTTCCTATTCCATTAATGTAGATTTCGTTCCTTTTTTAATTAAAATCAACATCATATTCCTTTTATTTGATTTTAATTAAAAAAATGTCGTAGTTTTCCTCCATAATTTACCAAACAATACATCAGCAACTATAAATAAATTAAAATAAATAAATTCTAAAATTGTGAAATACTTAGCATAGAAATTTAATAAACTGCTGAGTGTACTGTAATGTGTTTTATCAAAGAGTCCATAAGCTCCAATAACCTCAAATTAAATGAATTCCAAAGCATAAAGTACGAAAAAAAATCTACCATGTAAATTCGAATAATTCTTGTATAATTATAGCGTTTGTTCTACTGAATTCTACGTTTCTTTGTACTGGAAATTTTTGTTCATTTTCCTTCTATATAACGTATGATTATTTTCTGAACTGGTGGTGCATTTGATACTGGGAGAAAAAGGAATGGGAGAAAAAAAAAAGGTAGAATTATTTCCAGGTCTAGGTCATACGAAACTAAAAACAAAACGCAGCGTATTCTTTCTAACTTCGAATAGCGCTAGCGGGGAGCCACATAAACGTGTCTTTTAAAAAGAAAAACGTGATATTTTGACTGCAGGATTCCAAGCATTTATGCGTTTATTATTCAAATGCGGAATTTAAGTAATGTGTCGAAACAACACAATGTAGATGAAGCAACGTGGTATAGAATCGAGCAGGTGTATAACTTTTCTTGGAAAAACTACTTTTCAACTGTTTGCTGCATGTAGGTGGCAGCATTTTGATATTCTTCCTCGGTAATCAATCGTGGTTTCGAAATGTAATGGATGATACTGAAATATTGCAAAATTATTTTTAAAAAAATGAGGAAAATTGTGATTATTTCCTTTAAATTAAAGTTCTGGCTATTGATTTTTCATTCGAAATAAAATTTCATTTTCATTCAAACTCAGATAATTATCTGAAGGCGAATGTTAAAATTTATTTCTATGAGCGAAATTAAAAAAAATGATTGATCCTCTTTGTATGAAGCATGTAGTTATTGAGATGATTTTTCCAATGAAATGTATATTGTGTTAACGTTTTACTTACATGAATAAAGATTTGGTTTTTTTTAAAATGAAAATTCTTTTTAAAACTTTCGGTTGAAAATCATAATTCAAACTCGGAAAATCTATTGATATGTCGATTTTTTTTTCTTCTCGTTATATATGAGATAATATTTCTAAAGTTTTACATATATAACAACTTATTCTTACGCTATTTTCTTTTCCTTTCAATCCTGTTGCATACGCAAAATACAAAAAGGTTGGCTAGTTTTAAAACAAAATTTAACCTTACAATCTTAGCTCCTAAGACTAAAAGACTTAGCTATTATACTATTGTAGTCCCTTAGCTTTGACTTCATACTGTTTTTTTATACATTTGTTGACAGTTTTACTTAAAACTAGATTTAAATTTACAATTTAGTATACAATTAATGATTATATATATACACACACACTCATGGACAAAAAAATTAGCGCACCAAGAAATAATTGCGGGATCATAACGAAACTTGGCATGAAGGTACATGTCAGGGAGATATGCAAATGATAAGAAATGCAGCGTTGATTGCGCATTACGTATAGCCGGTAGAGGGCGTTTAACGTCGTTCTCCGTGGAGTATAAAACAGGCAACCAAAGCTTGTTTGAGTGTGCTCACGCCTCCCGGATTCCATCGTTCGACCAATCGTCGTCACGCCACTCAGCAGAATGCAAAACACCACTTTCATCAAGCCCAACATCAAAGACTTGTCACGATATGGGATCGAGGACTGTTTTACAGTCCAGATGCCCAAAGAATAACGCCCATTTAATGCCCATGTTTGAGTGTGCTGAATCATTTACAAAGCAAGAGCTGAGGTAGACATGCCATTACGCCGTTTTCGAAGACAATATGCCCTGCTGTCGCAGTTTGAGAGGGGGAGAATCATCGGCGTGATGGAAGCTGGGTGGTCAGCTAGGCGAGTAGCTCGTCAATTAGGCCGCTCTGATTGTGTTGTGAGGAGGTGTTGGGACCAGGGGATCCGAGAGATGTCATTTACGCGAAGACCAGGCTCAGGACGCCCTTGACAGACCAGTCGTCTAGAAGACCACCACATCATAAGAAATGCACGCGTACAGCCAACTGCTTCATCAGCCGCGGTCCAGGCACAGGTAGCACCTACACTAGGGGGCCCTATGTCTTCATGAACTATACGAAGGCGCCTGGCTGAAGGACATTTGGGATCGCGGCGCCCATTACGTTTGCTGCCCTTGACGCCCACCCATCGACGCCTCCGTTTGGAGTGGTGCCCGCACGGGGGAAACTGGACTGCAGCGGAATGGAACCAGGTCGTCTTTAGCACTGAATCCAGATTCAATCTCAACAGTGATGACAATCGTGTTCGTGTGTGGAGACCCTGTGGTGAACGCCTCAATCCTGCCTTTGTCTTACAGCGACACGCCGCTCCCACAGCTGGTGTGATGGTATGGGGTGTCATTGCCTACAATACACGGTAATCCCTAGTATTGATTCGTGGCACCATGACAGCCCAGCGGTATGTCCATGACATCCTGCAACCACTTGTTTTGACACTCGTGCAACGGCTCCCAGGAGCATTTTTCAACAAGACAATGCTCGGCCTCACATGGCAAGGGTGTCACAAGACTGTCTCCGCACTGTTACTATCTTTCCTTGGCCTGCCCGATTCCCAGATTTGTCTCCAATCGAGCACATCTGGAATTATTTGGGACAGCGAGTTGGGCATCCCACGAGTTTGAACGAACTAGAGGCAAGGAAGGCTACAGCAAATATGGAACGAAATGTCCCAAGACATCATATAGAACTTGTATGCCTCAATGCCCGATCGTATCGCACCGTGCATTCGCGTAGAGGGGTTCAACAGGGTATTAAATCCTTCCTTTCTTTTGCCTTTTTGTCTGAAATAAATGATCCTTTCTCTTTGATTTTCTAATCATTTACTTATATCAAAGTAGTCATTACGTGTGTAAAATTTCGTTTCATCTTGACGGCTCCTTCTTGTTGCTCTAATTTTTTTGCCCATGAGTGTATATATATATATATCCGTAAAATCACGTGTATAACGCGACCTTTTAACACCAAAAATAAGATCAAAATTTAAGGGTGCGCGTTATAAGCCGGATATAAAAATGATTCCTCCAAAAATAAAAAAAGGAGTTGAGCATACAAAATAATTAGACTTTTTCATACAGCGAAATACTGTTTAAAAGAACTGATACACCTTTTGGATTGTATTTCTTGAAGTATACAATTTTTTCAAAAGTCTGGGATAAAACCTTGAACATAAGAACATTGCCCATTTACGTTTCAGGTTTCTTTGTAAAGAAAAGAGGTGCACGTTATACGGCGAATATACTTAAAAATTAAAAATTGCAGCTTGAAAGTAGAGGTGCGTGTTATACGCCGGATTTTACGGTATATATATGTAGATATATACACGACATACTACTAAGCAAGTGATTGAGTGTGAAGTGAAGTGGACGAAGATGCAGGGTTAAACAAGTTTTATTGCGTTTACCTTTTTTTTATTTGTCGCTATTACTGGGTGGAAATAAAAATTAGATCAGAAACAAAAACAGTACCAAAAATAATTTAAAGTTCTAAGTTAAAGTACTAAAATTAATGTAAAATATATCTGTAAGAAATATATTCTAAAAGCATGTATCAGAATAGTACATCATACTTATTGTGTGTTTATTCTGTATAGAAATCACAGTTAAGCATATTAATAACGATTTGTAATGAAAATTTTAAAGTATAATCAGCATAATACTTGTATATGTAGGAAATGCAAAAATTAATTTATAAATTTAAAAAAGTTTCATAAAGAAAAGGCGCGTGTTACAAGTTTTTTTTAAAAAAAAAAATGAAACGAGATATAAGAATCAAATAATTCTCAAGACAATAAAAATGGTAGCGACATCTGTGAATAAATGTAATAAACCATAAATAATAAAAGTTATGTAATGAAAGCAATCATTGAACTTGTTTCGAATGTATAATTTACGAAATTTAAAAGAGTAGTTATATGCTCTAAACATGATTGTATATTTTTTCAAATATTTTTTATTTAATGTTTGTAAGAGAGAGAATATATATATATGCTTCTGTTAGGTAATTTGGTTCAAAAACGTAAAAACCGATGAACTTCAGGTTTGCACTTCGTAAATCAATCTCAAGACAATCGTACGTGATAACGCAGATAGACTCACATAAAATAAACGGTCGAGTTCTATTGTGTAAATGTAGAGGCAGATGTCAACTAAAGCTTTGATTTCTTCATTTGACCATGGTTTTATGTTACAAAACATTTTTTACTGTGTCAGGTCCTTGTTTGAGTAAAATAAATATGGTCCGTAAGAAACGTTTATAATATTATTAGGAAATGATATAAAATTATATTTATTCTCTCGGGATAAAAAGAACGATATGAAAATATGACATAAAACTGGAAATGGTTTTTGTTTTTATAAGGTACTGAGTTAATATAAATATTTCAATTATATTTAGTGGTAAGCGGAAAAAATGATTCGAGGAAATATTATTTTAGTAGAAAATTATATTAAAAGAAATTAAAAATAATTATCTGTCGAAGAATTATCATGATGTCTCTTTTTTAGTGTTGTAAAATGTATGCTTTTTAAGGTTTTATTGATTTTCCGAAATGTAAATTTTTAATCCTCCTGCAAAATTACATTGTGGTGTAAAAAAAATTACTGATTATTTTTGCTTTAGTATTATACAAAGTGCACGAATTCCACCATTCTTTAAATCGATGCATGTTAGAATTCAAAAATATCAGACAAAAATAGAATCACAAAAGTTCATTGATGAGCTAATATATTCATATGAATCTAATTTAAATTAAATTAAAACAGTTTAAATATCGACTTGTAAATATAATTCATAGGTTAATATTGAATCTTGAAAATTCTTTTTCTAATTTTTAAAATTATGCTGCCATACCCATCAAATAACATTTTCCATGAGATACTTTTTAAGAGATTAATCCCTATCAACTATGATATTCGATACACGGAGAAGCCATCTTAGAACATATACATATCAAAAGAATGCAGTTTCACCTAATTAACATTCTAATTTGTGTAATTGCTAAAAGGTTGAACTAGACAACTAGCTTCCGGGTTACGTACTTTTACCACTCTGAATTCATTTAATTAGAATTGGCGACGGAAGAACGAGATCATTGCCTACTGCATAGTTTTGGTGAAAAAGATATCACTAGGTCTCGTAACGGTTATAATCATGTATTTCATTCATGCATTTGTTAATGTATGTTTATGAATAATTGTTTAATTATTAATATCGTTTGTTGAAGCTATACGACGGTTATTATGCGTGTTCGAAAGAGTTCAAGAGATGAAAAAGATAATTTCTTCATAGGGATTTATGTAAGCTCAACCTTATGAATTATGTACTCAACCTTTTTTTCTACCTCCACGCCACATACATTTGGCAACTACTTCCCGCAGGCGATTAATGGGGAGAAGGGGGCGGGGTATAAGATCAAGGACATTTAAAATGTGGAAATTTATCAAAATATTAAAACTCATAATTTTGGGTTTTATTTTAAAACTATACCAGAGTCTATCAAACTGAACCCACAAAAATGGATTTTTTTTTGCAATTTTTACCCAGTTATAGTGTATTTCGGTTTCCTTTCATCAATGATCCAAAACCTACTGTCATAAAAAAAACTGGTTTGTACTTTCATTATTTGATTTTTTTCTTTTGACAGTCTCACTTATTTTTATTTCAGATATTAATTTATCATGTGCCGTGTGGTAGCAAAGAGTTTTTACTGAATTTCTAACTGAAATCAGTACTATTTGTTTAAAATTCGTTCAGACTTGTTTGTCCATTTTTGTTTCAACTTTATTTAAATACTTTTTGATTTTATTAAAAATATCTGAACAATAACTGAATTTATTAAGGATTTCATCGGGAGCATCTACAAAACACTCTAACAATATCTATATCAATTCATATGTTTATTTTTAACAATTTCATATATTTATCAATATAAATAATGTAACACATTTCATGGGATTCTCTTTTGTTCCCTCTGAAAGATTAGTGCTTAATGGTATGGTTATGAGCTAAATTGTATTTTTTAAAGTTAACATTTTCACGACAAATCAAACAAATTGTTGATCCATGTTTGTTTTTCTCTACGAAATAATCAAGATCCCAATCGTCTTGAAACAGCATATGTTCCTTATATATTTTGGCTTGGAAGACATAAGGTTTAATTAAAAATTAGTCCCCCTAAAATGGTCGCTACTCCGCTGTTATCTGCTATTAATATTAGTTATAACTACAAAAGAAAAAGTTATCTCGCAAAATTCGTTCCAGCACGCCTTCAATAGCAAAATTAATATATTTGGTTGCTTGATTTGATTGAATTTTACACTAAATTTGTTTAATTCATTATTCGTAAATAATTGAATTAATTAGTGCAGGGCTGTCCAACACGCGGGCCGCATGTGGCCCGCCAGTACATAATTTGCGGCCCGCTGACTCTTTTAAAAAAATTTTTAAATATCAGGTTTTTAAAGCTTTTTCATTTTGAAATTTATTTAAGGGGAAATTTATATATATATATATAAATCTACAACGTATGTGCCTGATAACTGTTCCTGTTTTAAAATAAATAATTTTTGGTAATAGAAACGTCCTTTAGATTAAAATAGATTTATATTTTATCAAACAATTACGTTTGATTTTACTATAATAAATTACTTTTTTAATAAATTCCGAATTGTGCATTATGCATATGTTTTACTATGGATGGTACATGATTCTGTGTGTGCGCGACTTTCATTTCTCCTCCTCCTTTTCTGTTTGGAGTGCCAAAAAGCAAGAGAGGCAGTCAGAGATGCTTTTTAAAGTTTTAAAAAAATTATTCAGGACGGTTAAGATAAAAGGCAATGTATACTTAATCGTTTGCGCATGACAGCACAATCAAATTTCAACTATGAGAAATGAAAGATCCATTCAAAAGGAGCTCCGTAATTTTCAAGAAAATGGCAACTGTATTATTTTAAACATTTGATCATTTTATTATTATGTTATATAAACATTATTATATTATCTATGTCTGTATACATGAAAAATAATGAAAACAATAATAATAATTCATCTTGGTTTAATATTTCACTCCAATAAATGTTTTTTTTGTTTCCAAATCTGATATAAATGTATATATTTTTATGTGCGACCCGCGAAATTATAACGTTTTTCCAAAATGGCCCGCACGGTCATTTGGGTTGGACACCCTGAATGAGTGCAACGGCCACGACCGGGCCACTCAGAAAGGTCCGGTGGGCCATATGCGGCTCGCGGGCCGCAGGTTGAGTATCGCTGATGTAAGGTGGCCAATTTTTTACATTGAAAATAGGACGAGAAATTAAAAAAAATTACAACGTAAATATATGAAACATTTTATTGATTCAAACAAAAAAGGTTAAATACGTTTGCATCCCTTTTAATTATTTACTTAAATGAGTATTTTCCCGTTGAATGAATTTTTTTTATAAAAATATCATTTTCTAATAATATATTGGTAATTTGGCAAGAAATACCTTTCATATTTGAATTTTACTATAAGTGCTACAGTGAGTATCAACATTAAATCTTGATTTCTCACTTGTCCAAAAATCATTACCAGTTAAAAAAAACTCTTTCTAAGTCCTGCATTAGTTCAAAGCAGCACAACGTAAATTCAACGAGAATAATTAAATTTTCTATGGAGTGGTTTCATTCGGAAATGATTAAATATTTCCACCCACCTATTAGAATTTAAATATATACATTTAATCTCTCCTACTGTCTTCAAACAAACAATAGTCATCTATTGTAAAATCAGGCATTTCTTTCGATAAAAACTCAACACAGTTTTCTATATCTACCCAATTAACTTGAAGTAAAAAAAAAACCTATTGAAAACTTTTATTTCCTGCGATATTTGTTTTGAACCATTCTTCGTCATATTAGAAACATGCTCGGTAAAAATTCTGCGCTTCGTTAGTAAACTTTTCCGTTATGCGTGGATTTCATTCATAAATTTGACAAATTTTTTTTTTTATTATTTAAGGAATTATTTTTTCTTCAAATCTCGATTTTTATTGAAGGAAAAAGTCATTCAAAATATGACTAACTTCTGTAGCTGAAATATGTTCACCATCAACCTTTTGTATCGTTTTGTGGAAAATAGGTGCCTAATTATGTGCAAAACACATTAATATTTCCAATAATTCATACTGTACTAGTACATGACGAGTAACAGTTCGACCTGGCATCTCCGAATACAGAGATTAACATACTAGTTTTAATAAAATATTGAAAAGAAGGAAAAAAAATAGGAGGACACTTTTCTGGGAAGGATTGAACCTGTAAAAGAAAACTGTACTACCTAAAGGAGGATGATTGGTCACCTTAATTTATGTCATGCTTTAATATTGCTTTGAAGAAAGTAGGTGGTTGAATTTTCTTAATGTATTCGCAAAAATTTCTGAACATGAATTGCTGTCAAGTAAAAGTGTTATCAAAATGTAAGTTGAGTTTCATTATTTTTAACCCTTTATTTACCGTAATATGATTTACTGCAATTTTTTTCATGCAATATTTTTTTGAATCACTACATTGAAAATTAAGGGATATACATAAACAAACTACTCAACTTTAAGAAATTTAATCCGTTAGAGCTATACAATTACAATTGAATATCTTAATTAATTAAAGATATTCAGTTGTAAAATTAATTATACACACTGTTCACTTAAAATAAATAGTCAAATCGTTTTCTGAGGTCTTCATTAACATATAAATAAAATAAGACACTTATCTTTTGACATTAACTATTTTTTCGGAACAAAAACGGGAATCTTCGCAATCCGCTGAAAACGCAACTTCTGCTATAAAGCTATTCGCCTTCCCCGCTAAAATACTCATCATGGAACCCGTGCTTCCATATTTCTTGGAAGAGTAGATTTAAAAGAATACTTTTGCTAAGTATCGTCAGAATATTTATAAAAATGGTTATTCTACGTAATTTTAAAGTGAGTGGTACTTATAAGTACCGTCGGTAGATAAAGGGTTAAAGAAAAATGTTATACCTTTCCTTTTTTTTTTTAACAAATTTTCAAATGTCACCCTTATCTCAAATACTTATCACCCAGTTGAAAGAAAAGTGCGTTGTCCCTTAAAAAAGGCATGATTTTATTGATTAAAGAATAAAGTATAGATAAAAGGCATTATGTACAACATAAAATATATTTTAGTTTCTCTACCCTTATACTCAATATCTATTTGAAACAAGAATTATAAATAAGAATCGCATTATTTGTCATCCCCGTCAATTTTTTTGCAAGGGTAATGTCAGCTATGTTAAGTGTTTAGCTGTGCAAAAAGGTCATAAGTTAGATGGAGAGGTCAAATTATTAAGACGTAGAGTCATGGAACCTTTAACGGATTCATATAATTTTAAAAAATGAGAAGGATATAAGAAGATACCCAAATTTTAAAACACTCCCTCAACTGTGCCTTCCCACACACAAATCTTAAAGAAAATTGTTAAATTTTTCTGGCCTGGGATCAAAATTTACTATACGAAAGATGCAGTATCGTTGCTATTTAACTGAGTCGAAAGAATCATATCATCAAAATAGTATATCAACCTCATCTGCTAACAGATTTTAAAATAGAC
The DNA here is from genome assembly GCA_019973955.1 of Trichonephila inaurata madagascariensis. Taxonomy (NCBI): domain Eukaryota; kingdom Metazoa; phylum Arthropoda; class Arachnida; order Araneae; family Nephilidae; genus Trichonephila; species Trichonephila inaurata. The sequence goes on from BMAV01011184.1 coordinate 268,698, forward strand.
TGCTCGTTAGATATTTATCTATCCAAAGAACCATTATGCCTAAATTTATTATTTTTACAACCAGTTTTAAGAATGCTTAGTTTCTCTATTAGTGAAATGAACTGCTCTTTCTCTTACACAGCATGGAGTTACACTTAGTGTCACGCATTTTTTTTCTATCTCTTCTTTGTGAGATCCTTTCCCATTAGAAGTAATGATCTTGATAAATTGCATTTTCAGTTCAAAGGGTCGGGTAGAACTTTCTGTTTTCTACCATGTAGATGTTCGTTTAGCTGGTAATAATAGGAAAAAAAGAGAAGAAATGAGATGGATATTCTAGCTTCATACCTCCCGAAGATAGCTCTTTCGAGCAATTCAAAACAGATTTTTTTTTGGTTGTTGTTTTTTCGAGAAAAAAACCCGAACGAACTCGGAAGTAAGACGCAAATTTTATTTGAGACTAGAAACACCGAAATCGGTAGCTATAGTTAAAGAAATTAAAGTATAGAGATTGTTTTAAAAAAAAACCTTACACGCGCGAAAATAGTATTTTGTGTGTGTGTTATGTACAAAGAAGCAACTTAATTAATTCTAATATTCTTTTTCACAAATAAACAAAATACGAATCCTTTTACCATAAGATATAGATGATTAACCTTTTTTCTACATTATAAAATGTCTTAAATTGAGGAATTTAAATTAATTAATGTCTTAAATTTTAAATTCTCTAAGCAGTGGTTCTTAAGCTGTGGTCCTCGGACCCCGGGAGGTTCTCGAAGGTCTTTGATTTTATGTTGATATTTCCATCTTTTACAGGCTCTGAAAGGCATTGTGGAAAAATTGAAATATGTGCCATCCTAGACTAGATCACTAAACTGCTCCCATTGAAAAACAGCTGTTCTTAAAGTACTTTCTGCTAAATGAGCATAAAAATGATATAGCTACACACATGGGTATTATTCTGAATTATGCACGTAAATAAAAATTATGGAAGGGATTTCATTTTAAGAAATTAAAGAAAAAAATTAATAAAACTAAAAGGTAAGTTGTTCTGAAAGAATAACGTATTGTTGAATTTCACAGTATGCACACATTATATAATTTTCTTTATCTTATAAATCATAAAAAATAAATTCATATTCTGCAGTGGCATAAAGAATAATATTAGGATCCCTTGCAAAGTCAGGTTTTGGCCCCTAAGCAGGATCTTACGTACTTGGTGTCAATCAGGCCCCTTCCAGCGATGCGGGGGTTGCGGGGATGTAGGTTACGCCACTGATATTCTGTAAATATTATAGGGATAAAAGGATCAAGGATTGGGGATTCTTCTATATTAGCAGTATTGTAAATACTCTTTTGACCTGCTACTACAACAAAACTAGACTTTCCGCCGAATAATGATATTGCCTTTAAACAAGGTAAAATGAAATGCGCATGCTGAATTACGGAATCTAAATAAAAATATCAAATATGCTACTCATACCAAACACAAAATTTCTTTCTGAATCCTCGAATCAACAATAAGTGATTAGAACGGGTTTGGCAATTTGCTTCACTCCCATTAAGGTATCCGACTACGTTCCGAACCGTGATTTTGCAAGAGCGTATAAATGAATAATATTTATGATATTTTGTGTCACTTATAGATAAGAAAGTGTATATTAAATTGTTTTAAGAATAGTATCACAGTATAAATATATTTAAGTACAATATTTTGACAAAAAATGAACATAGAATGACCCATTTTCAAAATAGTTTCCTTTTGTGAAAAATGCTTCTATTATATAATAATATTTTGCCTGTATATAGCTCAGACCTCTCTACAGAGGCTCAACTAGAATTTTTGAAATATATAACTTGGAAGTGGGTTTATCCATATTTTACGACAACAGAGGGGAGCAATTTTAAGAAAAAAACGCCAATAATTATTTCAATGGGAGGTAACTCTGAAAATAATGTGAATTTTTCTAAAATTCTAGTTCAGACTCTCTGGAGAAGTGTTCACTTTCTATAAGCCAATTATTACTATTTTAGAAGCATTTTTTTTTATAAAAGGAGAACATTTTGAAAAAAGGTTATTCTAAGTTAATTTTTTGCCAAAATATTGTATTTAAATAATTTTCTTCTGTCAAAATATCCTTAAAACAATTTTATACATGTATTATAATGTATTATATTGTAGCTGGCGTTGTTTCTATCGAGTTTTGTTACCACTAAATTAATACCGAAAAAAAATCTCAATACGAAAAGAAAGAAAGCAAAATACATTTCTTCGTAGATAGAAATATTTGCACATCTTCATAAATATGCGTATTTAAGGAGATTAAAGATGAAAGCATTGGTTGAAACGGCTTCTTTGTGAAGCATTCTCAGGTTAATGCTCTCAGCAAAGCGGATGAATTAGCAAATGATTCTGAAATGCTTATTTTAAGAGAATATTCTACAATAGTGCTACTCAGTTTGTGGTGCACGTACCTCAAGAAATACGTGAAAGGCTCGAAATGGATAAGCAAACACATCGCAATGATTATGTTCCTTGTATGGAAACGTGCATGTGTGTGGGATGGTTATTAACTCTAGAGATGGAAAAACAGTTATTGTTGGTGCACTCTTGAATAAATGTTCTATAGTAGAGTAGTTGTTGTCATTGAAAATTGTAAAGAATAAAACACTATTTCCATCGTCTTATCTGTAATAATAAATTCATTTATAGTGAGAGAATTGTTTTCGCAGAGCCTTATAATTAAGTGGAATATTTTAAATGGAATTTTTATAAACTCAAGAAGCTCTTCCAATGAACCAGATAGTTACACAAGACGGACTATGAACCGAGTAGTTACTTTTTTAGCCAATTAATTTACAAACTTTCTGATTGAGAGATAATATCAAAAGTGTCCATGGGGGGTAAACAAGAAATTACTAATTTAAGATGGGAAAAGTAAATTCACTTGAAACCGTTTTTAAAAATATTCTTAAACCAGTTTCTGTGTATTAACCCAACATTTCTCGCTTCGAAGAAAACGACCTGAACATCACGCGCAGGGTATCTCATACTGAAGGGTGTTTACATTCTGTTTTTTTCGTAAAATTTGCATACAAAGTTGAAAAAGGAAGAAAAGTAGGAAATGCAATATGCTTATTACACTTTTCACACGTAAATTTAGTACATTCTGTACATTGTTTATAATTTTTGTCGCCAGTAAGTGCGATGTTTTCACTGGATCTTAATTTGTTAAGGGGAGCTGGAAACCTCTCTCTATACTGACAATGCTAAATTGGCTGTTTTCGATGTACCTTTACTCAAAATCTATTATATGTACATGCTTGAAATTTTTTATACAATTAAAAAATGCACCTTTCAACATAAACGAGCTTTTTTGATAATTTTGAATTTTTAATAATTTTTGAAATATTTTATCAAACATTGGGAAAATTTAACATTTTTTTACATAAAAAATTTTAAAAAAAAAAATTTTTCAGTTTTTTTTCAAAAAAGCTATTTCAGTATATAACCATCATTATAAATATATCAAAAATTTGCATACCGGGAAAAAGTTTTCAGAAAAAAGGGACATCGAACATCAAAAACATTTTGGGTAAATTGATTTTGATATATACAGTGAGGTTCTAATCGGCTAGGGAAATAAAAATAAAAAGGGTCAATTTACAATAAAGATACATGTTTTGGGATATCAGACGTTCAACTTTTGCAAGAACGAAGTACTTTGTTTACATTTTTTTCCCCTTCAAATGGGGATGGCCCGTTTTAACGATTTTTAAAAAAAAAACTAATTATCCAAGAGGTTAAAGTAAGGATTTTTTAAAAGGGTTTAAAAAATTAAAACCCAAATTTGAAATTGAAAAAATCTCAAATGGTCAAAAAAAAAAAAGTTTTTTAAAGTTTTCCCAACTCCCCTTTTAAAAATTTTGAAAAAAAGCATTGCTTGCTGACTTTTTACTTTTCCTTTACATTCCCCCGTTAATCGAAACCCAAAAACCCCTTTTCCGGGAATTCCAGCGTCTGTTTTGGGGGGTTTAGTGGGGGGTTTTTCTGAGTACTTTTAAAAAAAATCTGTGCATTTATTTTTTGCAACGTTCAACAACCCAAAAAAAATTTTAGGCTAACGATTACATTTTCCAAATCATTGAATATAATTTGGGCATTTTTTCCCAAAGGACGAATTGTTCCCTCATTTAAATTATCTGGATAGATTTCAGTCGAGGAATCGAATCATTCTTGCTGTTATACTCTGCATCATTCGATTCTTGCCCTTCATCCCCTCAAAGATTCTCTCTTCATCCGAAAATATTGTTGTCCATATCTTTAAATACTGTATGTTAAATTATTAAATATCACATTTCTTCATCTAACTACAATAATGCACCATTGCATAAGAGGCCCCAATGCAAAAGGAGGACCGGGGGTAGTGTTTTTAGAGCCCCGGGACTCAAGCCCGGGAAAGGGCCCGGGGTTGATGCCATGCCTACCCCCCGAGTACACACGGAGTACGTGCTCTTAAATCAGTGGGCCCAGCGGGGCTGAATCTGGTGCTGGGCGAAATATTTCCCCCCCCTTCAGTTCCATCCCAAAAATTGTGGAGGTGGAGATAGGTTTTTATATCATCGTCCCTTCGGGGAATTTCCCGAGCTAATTCGTAATGTCCCCTTAGGTGCTCCAAGGCATAGGCCAACGACAGGTGTACTTCTGCCCTTTGCCACGATGAATTTCGTGGGCCTCGAACTGACTACGTCAGACAGGTGGCATTAGAAACAGCAACTATATATATATCTTGTTCAAATTTTCAATCGTTAATAAAATAGAACTGTAACGGCGATTCAAGCGCAGGGTATGATATACCCGAAGAGATGGTATCCAAAAAAATATATTTAGAATTCACCTACAAGCTAAGGCCCCTCAAATGTTATGACCATAAAGTCAGCTGCACGAGAAACTATTCATTTTCCAAAAAAAGGTTTAGATGGAGTCTTGAAAAAAGTTAGGCGGTGGGTAAGACCATACCCTGCGCGAGATCCACGTCTATTTCGGTAAGGTTTGGTGATATATTAACATATTTACAGTATAGAAGAAATCCTTCTCTAGACCTTAATTTTCTCTTGATTGTGTGTATGAATTTAAGAATTCTTTTATATACAGGGTAGCGCCCAAACTCTGCACAGCTGGATTCCACGTTGAGAGTACATAGAAAATGCCCAAAGAACTGTAAACTGTACGATCCACATAGCTTACGAGAAAAATACGAAAAACGAAGTAGGCCGGTGCAAGAAAAAGAAAAAAAAAAAAACATCGTATTGAACACATCAACTGCAATAATTGAAAATATTTAAAAAGAGCGATGCTCAAAGTGTCAGTCGTGCATATCGAGGCAGGCTTGAGCACGCCATGCAATGGATGAGGGCACACATCGCAGCAGCGGGGGGCACCAAAGTACAAGCAGCATGGAGACGAGTAGATAAGTCCGTTTATGTTATCACTACCTCTCGATACACCAATTACTTGGGATTTCCCCACAGAAAAAAAAATTCAACAGTGTGAGATCGATCTGGGGATCGTGGTGGTCATAGGACGAGAAACACACGTCCGATCTAGGGACCGGAGTATGTCATATCTAGCCAATCATGTACAGGACCACAGAAATGCGCCGGAACCCCATCATGCATCCGTCATAATTTCCCTTATTTTTCTCGTAATCTATGAATAGTACAGGTACAGGTCTTCGGGTATTTTTTATGTGCGTCCAACGAGGAATCTCTGTCTGCGCAGAGTTTGGGCGCTACTTTTGGGACACCTTGTGTAGTGTTAAAAACACAGTTCCTTTCAGAGCATATATTACTTTGGAGAATTAACGTGAACTAGCTGCATGAAATATAGTTTATAGAACAAAATAAAATCATACTAAGTGAACCAGCCAAACTAAGAGGGATCATCATGAGAAATCCTTAATATTTTTATTAAATCAAATGTATTAAATATAAATAATTTATTCTTATGGTAAGTGAGTAAAGGACATTTTTCATTTGTATTATTTGTAATACGAAAATAATCTAAAATTTACTATACGAAAGATGCAGTATCGTTGCTATTTAACTGAGTCGAAAGAATCATCATCAAAATAGTATATCAACCTCATCTGCTAACAGATTTTTTAAAATAGACTGCTCGTTAGATATTTATCAATCCAAAGAACCATTATGCCTAAATTTATTATTTTTATAACCAGTTTTAAGAATGCTTAGTTTCTCTATTAGTGAAATGAACTGCTATTTCTCTTACACATCATGGAGTTACACTTAGTGTCACGCATTTTTTTTTCTATCTCTTCTTTGTGAGATCCTTTCCCATTAGAAGCAATGATCTTGATAAATTGCATTTTCAGTTCAAAGGGTCGGGTAGAACTTTCTGTTTTCTACCATGTAGATGTTCGTTTGGCTGGTAATGATAGGAAAAAAAGAAGAAATGAGATGGGTATTCCAGTTTCATACCTCCCGAAGATAGCTCTTTCGAGCAATTCAAAACAGATTTTTTGTTGTTGTTGTTTTTTCGAGAAAAAAATTCGAACGAACTCGGAAGTAAGACGCAAATTGTATTTTAGACTAGAAAGAGCGAAATCGGTAGCTATAGTTAAAGAAATTGAAGTAGAGATTATGAAAAAAAAAAAACCTTACACGAAAATAGTATTTTGTGTGTGTGTGTGTGTGTGTTATGTACAAAGAATTAACTTAATTAATTCTAATATTCTTTTTCACAAATAAACAAAATACGAATCCTTTTACCATAAGATATAAATGATTAACCTTTTTTCTGCATTATAAAATGTCTTAAATTTAGGAATTTAAATTAATTAATGTCTTAAATTTTAAATTCTTTAAGCAGTTGTTCTTAAACTGTGGTCCTTGGACCCCGGGGGTCCTCGAAGGTCTTTTTGATTTTATGTTAATATTTCAAGTCTTTACAGGCTCTGAAAGGCACGTGGAAAATTAAAATATAAAGCATCCTAGACAGATCACTAAACTGCTCCCATTGAAAAACAGCTGTTCTTAAAGTACTTTCTGCTAAATGAGCATAAAAATGATATAGCTACACACATGGGTATTATTCTGAATTATGCACGTAAATAAAATAAGTGAAGGGATTTCTATTTAAGAAATTAAAGAAAAATTAATAAACTAAAAGGTAAGTTGTTCTTGAAAGAATAACGTATTGTTACTGGTATGCATTATTATATAATTTTCTTTTATCTTATAAATCATAAAAGAAATATTCATATCTCTGCAGTGGCGTAAAGAATAATATTAGACCCTGCAAAGTCAGGTTTTGGCCCCTGCTATGATTTTACGTTACTTGGCATCAATCGACCTCTCGCGATGGAGTTGCGGGATGTATTGCTACGCCACCGATATTCTGTAAATATCATGGGGATAAAAGGATCAAGGATTGGGGATTCTTCTATTAGCAGTATTGTATATACTTTTTTGACCTGCTACTACAGCAAAACTAGACTCTCCGCCGAATAATGATATTGCCTTTAAACAAGGTAAAATGAAATGCGCACCCAAAACGATATTGCAAAGAAAATTGATTACAATAATGTTATATATTAATGATTTTTTTCAAAAAAAAAAATCATTCGTTTTTCGAAAAAAAACCTTCGTTGTACATGTACAATGACAGTGACTCAACAAAGAACAAGGATGTCGAAAAGTAAAAGATAGTAAAACGAAAAGTGATGAAAAAGAGGATAATATTAGCAAGTTAAAAACAGCTCATACAATAATGTATACTCCCTACACGGTTATTACAAATGATTTCATTAATTTACTGTTCTAATTTACAAAAGGGTGGGTGGTCCGGGATGCCGTAAAGTAAGAAATAAAAAGGAGTGGCCAAACCTTACCACTATTCTTTCCTTATGACTCTCAGTCCATAACACGGCAGACCATAAGTCGTGGCTTATGAAAAGACTATCTAAACAGCAAAACCAAAGAAAGGGAAAAGAGTAAGAGAGTTAAAAGGGAAAATCCCTCCCTAAAAAAACAGAAAAATAAGAATTGAAGGAGGAGGGGGAGCGTAATTATTGAAGTGCCTAGAGCGCTGGGGATAAGTTATAAACGGTCAAAGTTGAAATTGTATTTTACGGATTCAACTTATGTCCTTGGTGGAGTGATAAATTTCTCTAAAGGTCTGAAAATATAAACAATTTTTAAACAGGTATAATTCTTTTAAATTTAAATTTAATAACTCGAATCTTTTACACATTATTTATAAAGAAATGGGGCTTCAGAAAAGTATAAAATGTTTTAAAATATAATCAAAATTTTATAAATTAGAAGCATATGAAAATAAGAAATTTTTCTATAAGAAATATTTATTAATTTTACGTCGCGCATGCTATTTTCTAAAATAGTAGCTTTAATTACTAGCTATAAGTTGATTAATAAAGTTAAATGTATTCTCATTAAACTGTAGCTATTTTTATATAAATAGAATAATGACTTACATATTTTAATTAATAAAAAAAACATTTTTAAAAATATTTAAAAAATTGCAATGTCTTACAAATATTTTGAAATACAAAAATATACAATACTAAAATTAGGTAGGCTTAAAGAGTATGATGCATTTATAATTCTATAAAGTTTTATACATCAGAGGATACTATTTTAGAAAACAGCGTTGACGCAAAAAAAAATACTTAATATTTATCATAGAATTTTCATATGCTTATGATTTTAAAATTATGATTATATTTTAAACATTTATACTTTTCTGAAGGCCCTATCTTTTATAAATAATGTGTAAAAGATTCGAATCATTTAATTTAATTTTAAAAGAATTATACCTGTTCGAAAATTGTTTATATTTTCGTGATCCCTAGAAAATGTAACAACCCCTGAGACCTCTTAATTATTTATTTTGTTTTGATGCCCGAAAATTCCGAGAGAAATGCATCATATTTCCTCACTACATTTTCCCTCGGTTTTTCTTGTGACCATAGTCGCCCAATGATCATGTGTGCGAACTTGTGGCCGGCGTTGTTTCTATCGAGTTTTGTCACCACTAAATTTATACCAAAAAGAAAAAAAAATCTCAATAACCAAAAGAAAGAAAGCAAAATACATTCCTTCGTAGATAGAAATATTTGCACATCTTCATAAATATGCGTATTTAAGGAGATTAAAGATGAAAGCATTGGTTGTAACGGCTTCTTTGTGAAGCATTCTCAGGTTAATGCTCTCAGCAAAGCGGATGAATTAGCATATGATTCTGAAATGCTTATTTTAAGAGAATATTCTACAATAGTGCTACTCAGTTTGTGGTGCACGTACCTCAAGAAATACGTGAAAGGCTCGAAATGGATAAGCAAACATATCGCAATGATTATGTTCCTTGTATGGAAACGTGCATGTGTGTGGGATGGTTATTAACTTTCTAGAGATGGAAAAACAGTTATTGTTGGTGCACTCTTGAATAAATGTTCTATAGTAGAGTAGTTGTTGTCATTGAAAATTGTAAAGAATAAAACACTATTTCCATCGTCTTATTTGTAATAATAAATTCATTTATAGTGAGAGAATTGTTTTCGCAGAGTCCTGATAATTAAGTGGAATATTTTAAGCGGAATTTCGATAAACTCAAGTAGCTCTCCCAATGAACCAGATATTTACACAAGACGGACTATGAACCGAGTAGTTACTTTTTTAGCCAATTAATTTACAAACTTTCTGATTGAGAGATAATATCAAAAGTATCTCGATATGGGGTAAACAAGTAATTACTAATTTAACGATAGGAATAAGTATATTCTACTTGCAACCAAACTTTCAAAAAATATTCTATGAAACCAGATTCTGTGTATTAACTCGGCATTTCTCGCGCGAAGAAAACAACCTGAAAATCACGCGCAGGGTATCTCATACCGAAAGGTGTTTACATTCTGTTTTTACCGTAAAACTTGCATACAAAGTTGAAAAAGGAAGAAAAGTAGGAAATACAATATGCTTATTACACTTTTCACACGTAAATTTAGCACATTCAGTACATTGTTTATACACTCCTTTAGTCTTCGTCGCCAGTAAGTGCGATATTTTCACTGGATCTTAAATTGTTTATAAGGGGAGTTGGAAACCCCTCTCTCTCTCTCTCTCTATACTGACAATGCTAAATTGGCTGTTTTCGATGTACCTTTTCTCAAAATCTATTATATGTACATGATTGAAATTTTTCATAAAATTAAAGTGCACCTTTCTCGTAATACTGAAATAAGTTTTTAGCTAATTTTGAATTTTTTAATAATTTATAAAGTATTTTATCAAACGTTGCAAAATTTGACCCATTTTAACATAAAAAATTTGTAAAAAATAAATTTTTGAGTTTTTTACAAAATGCTCATTTCAGTATATTAGCCATCATTATAAATTATATCATGAAAATTGCATACCTGTGAACAGTAGTCAGAAAAGGTATTATCGAACATCAAAATTTACATTTGAAAATAAATTGATTTTAATGTATACAGTGAGGCTTCTAATCGAAGGTAACAAAAAAAAATAAAAGGCTCAATTTACAATAAAAAGATACATGTTTTTGTTGATATCAGACGTTCAACTTTTAAGTAAAAAACGAAGTACTTTGTTTACATTTTTCTCACCATTCAAATGGGAGAGGCTCCAGTTTCAACGATTATTTAAAAAGGTTTTAAGGGCTTCTAATTATCCAAGAGGTTAAAGTAAGGAATTTTTAGAAAGGTTAAAATCTATACAATTTGAAATTGCAAAAAATCTCAAATGGCCGCAAAAATAAGATTTTAGCTTTCCGACTGCCCTTAAAAATTTTCATTATATAGTTGGTGATTTCTGGGTACTTTTACAAAATAATCTGTGCATTTATTTCTGAATATGTCATATCTTGTACAATCATGTACAGGAGCACAAAAATGAGCGGAACCCCATCATGCATCATCGTAATTTCTCTTATTTTTCGTAATCTATGGATCGTACAGGTACAGGTCTTCGGGTATTTTTATGTACATCCAACGAGGAATTCCCTGTTCCTCACTAGAGTTTAAGGCCACTTTGGGACAATCTCTATGTAGTATTAAAACATAGTTCCTTTCAGAGCATATATTACTTTGGAGAATTAACATGAGCTAGCTGAATGAAATAGAGTTTATAGAACAAAATAAAGTCATACTAAGTGAACCAGCCAAACTAAGTGAGGGATTCATCAAGTGAGAAACTTTAATGTTTTTTAAATCAAATGTAATATAAATAATTTATTCTATGGTAAGTAAGTAAAGGCCATTTTTTCATCTGTATTATTTGTAATACTAAAATAATCTAAAAGTCGCTAGAAAACTTAAAAAGAAATCATTAGTTTTGTGGGTTCAAATTTAAGACGTCCACAATAAAGTGTTGTAAGTTGCCCCAAAATCTGTGTGTTAATTAATTATTAAATCATATTTCGATTTTTTCAACCACTTACATAAACCTCCAAAGTATCCAAATCTATTACAGCCAGCACAGTTTTCGAAATAACATTTTTTAAAAGCATTGTATTAAGGAACACACTCAGGACCAGGGATGGCGAACCAGTGGCACGCGTACCATTGATGGCGCGCAACGCAATATTTTGGGCACGCCACCGATCAAAAATGGTTTGCATTTTAATTCAAAACAACAAAGTTCAATATGAAGTATTTCATGAGAAACGTGAGTGATCGGTCCCCGTTTTCAGCGAGATTTTCTCAGTTCAAAGAATTAATGGAAACGCGCGCGTTCAAGTTTTTATGTACCTTGATGTGACTTCATTTAATAAACTGAATTTGTCCCAATTCGATTGGTTGTACATGAAAATTTTGTAAAATGTAACCGATTGATTTCAGTCTAGTTCAATATGGATTCAAAATTTGTTGAAAAAAGGAGAGAAAAGTTGAATTACTTAAAACAGGAAGATTAACAAGTAATATACAGTAAAATCCGGCGTATAAAAGCGCACCTATACTTTCGAGCGTACTTTTTAATTTTAAGTATGTTCGACTTATAACGCGCACCCCGTTTTAGCTTAGCTGTTCTGAAATGATAGAATACAATGTTCTCTCTATGTTTTGAAGTCATTTATTCGAAACATTATTCCAGATTTTGAAATAATAGTATATTTCTAAAACTAGGAACTCTTTTTAGTTCATAAGGTATGCTTTATTTCTTTTAAATAAAACCGTATTTTCTTATATGTATAAAAGTAAACTTATTTATCCTCATCTCTTTGTTATTTTTAAAGCTATGGTTTTATACCGGCGTATAACGCCCACCCGACATTTCGATCTCATTTTTGTGTTCAGTGCGCGTTATACGCTGGATTTTACGGTAAGTAAAATGCTAGTAATGAAACTTTGGAAACATGGACGACGGACCACGTAATTTTGAACCATGGTCAAGTGACGGACGACCACCTGAGCTGGCACCCCCTCCTATATTTTACTTAGAAACCGCTCGGAAGATGACTCCAATTCAGCTTGCATTCTGGTAAAAGTAACATCCTCACAATCCTAATACAAGTTATTTGTCATCTAATCTACCACAACAGAATTCACTCAATGTTATTTTAATTTGAATTACATCGTATAAATAAACATTTACTACTATACTGTGCAAAATGTATTTTTCGTTGTAATTAAAGAGTTTTTGATTTGTTAGTGTTTAGTTTTATTATTTTCTCAATAATCAAAGTCAAAATTATTTAACGGCACGTCTATACCTCCTGCAAACATTTCTTAAGAAAATGGCACGCTGATCCAAACAGGTTCGCCACCCCTGCACTAGACTAAAGCGCTATATAATCAAATGATTCATACGACGCAAAGTTGTAAACTAAGATGTACATAGTAGAAAAGTTGAAAAAACATTTAGTAAGTAATATTAGAAGATTCCGTTCAGAGTTACCACTGATTAGAAGATAAAGCTATGTTGTACATTAGTTTTGTCATTTTTACCAACCTGCTTCGTCCTTCTCTTATTTGTGTTCTATAATGAAGGATTCTACTCAACCCCCAATTATCCATTGTCTTTTCCTCAAAGGAATCTTGTTAAGAGAAAATCATTATCTTGGATTAGAAGGGATTAATTTTCATGAGATTTCTTTGTCTCGCTTCAATTTCTAAGTATAAAAGAACAACGTGCAAAAAATATGCCGTGAAGGATGAGTTCATTTTCGACTTTTTATAATTGTATAAAACTGAATTAAATAATTTTTTTCATACGCGCACGGTAATGAGGAGGACAATTATATTTTTCTGCTTAGAAGTTGTATTGGATTTCAAAAGGAAATATTTTTTGAGCCGTTGATTGGTTGACTAATCTTTTTCATTAAAAGAGTAGTTCATTAGTATTAATAACAAGTTTCCGGGGACATCTTATTGAAATTCCGAGTTCAAATTTTTAAAAAAAATTATGTCTGAGGTTTTTGGGGTCACAGCTTACAATTGCTTAAATGTTATTAAGTAACTTCATTTAATTACTTGTTTTGAAGTTTTATTTGATTGAAAATCACTATCACATCATACACTAATTACTAATATATTTCTTTGCTCTGATTATTAAAATATGCTATTATTCTGAAGAATATATTAACTAGTAATATAAAAAAATTTTAAAGTCAATTATAACTTAGGTCAACAAAGAAAGTTTTTTTTAATTTTAGTTACTTTTTGTGAAATAATTACAATTAATATAAATATGTATATACAAATGACAGAATCACAATAGTAAGTAGCAATTAATTTTTATTAATTATCATTAAAGTATCGTATTGTCATCACAAACAATCGTGTATATAAAATTTCAGTTCAACTAAATGCTTTAAAACGTGACAAAAAAAAATTAAAAAAAAGATTAAGTTTTGACCCAAGTTACTAAAAATGAAGCCATCGTGACCGTATCTGTAATTCTTTAAATTATTAGTTTCAGTCAATTAATTTTAATTAATTATAACTAAATGTCACCCCAAACAATCGTGTATAGAAAATTTCTGCTCAAATGAGTGCTTCAAAATGTGAACAAAAAAAAAACTTTTAAAGTTTTGATAGAAATCGAAAATGGTCGCCAAGTCGCCAAAAAGGATGCTAACGTGGCTGTATCTGTAATTCTTTGAATAATTAGTTTTAATAAATTAATTTTTATTAATTATAATTAAATGACCGTGTATATTTCAGCTGAATTGAGCGAGGGAGATTATGAACTAATAATAGGAATTGAAAAATATGCTTTTAACAGACCATTGTTGTTTAATTTTCCCTATCTTTTCTGGAAAATATGAAACTAACCTAGAATTTTATTTCTTTAATATATTCCTAAACATACAGCAGGAGGAGTTTCTTAGATTTTGCTATTGATTAGGTATTAAAATAACGATCAGATATTAAAATAACTAGTTTTATAAATATCGCATGTTTTTAATTACATAGACAATATTCTGAAGCATCTTTAATTCTGTCTGGTAACCATAATAACACCATATTTGGCAAGAAAACTAATGATGACAGAAGAAAAATGAATTCGTGATAAAAAAAATAATAATAATTATAAATCTCACCGACTGAGATTAAGTATGGCGCTGTTCACTGGCGTGGATAGCTCTGAGGGGGCCTTCTATCAAACTTCCTTCGGGGCCCTTTTTTAGATATGGGAGCCATGTCAGTGGACTTTCGTTACACATGTTGGGGGCCCTGTATCAATGATACGGCAGTAGCTACGTCCTTGGCGCAGTTGCAATTGCCTTAACTGAGATTTGTATGAAGCATATGTGTGGTAATTCAACCTGCAACTTTACAGCTACATAGCCAACAAACGTTTTCTGTAATTTGGGCTCTATGAATTGTAAGTTAAAAATTCTAGCTAAATGTATTACAACCAAAGCATCCTAAGTTGTTTTATCTCCACCAGCCCGAAGCGTATCGCCTCTTTTCAAGAATTTGACTCTCGGTCACAAAACCCACAATAATGGTAAAGGTATTTTTAAGCATTGAAATATATGATTCAAATTAAAGAACAAAATTTACCCAAGTTTGATCTGGAAGAGGAGGAAATGACTGACTGAAGGAACAATTACGGATGCTTAATTCCGAATTGTCGTCAGCACATTTCGGGGATCACTTTTTAAGATCTCATTCCCCTTGATATACCACGATAACTGATTTGAATGTTAAGACGTGATTTGGGAAGTCTTGTGAAAAGCCTTTCCAATTACTAATGCATATGAACCCCTCTAATGCAACTACAGAATATTTGAGATTATCTGTTGACATGGCTTGTTACTTGCATGTGAGAGTTGACGATTTATTCAAATACTTGCATTGTACAGTATATTGCCGAGACTTAACTTTTGGTGTAATTTCAGAGCATAATTCATGTTGAGGCATACTTTTTGAGGACATAAGAGAATATAAGAGAACACACAAGATCAATAATTTGTCTAATTACCATACATAGGTATTAAGATAAACATAGCACAACTTTAGCAAATATATTGTCTTGATCATTTATGTTTTTTGTTGGATGAAACAGTATCCCACACACGTAGATTGGTGAAGTAGATATTGTGGAGCATATTTCTTAGAGGAAATGCTTGATAGCATGAGTTCTAGTTGCTGGATCTCCTTGTTTTCCAGATTTAAATTCATAAGACTTTTGGCTCTCTGAGGTTATTTGAAAAATAAGGAATATATGGATGAAAATATTTTTGACTACCTAAAAAGTAAACATTCATGGAATTGGGATAAAAATTCATTGCGAAAAATTACAATCGATTATCGAAGATCTTATTTAGAGGATGGAAAGTGTGGTTAACGAGAGAGAACATGTCCAAAAGGTAGTTCGTTTTTCTCTCATTTGAAATTTTTTATTGTTTGCATGATGTTGCATTTTCCCTTGTTGCTAACTTGGACTATAAGTTTTTTTTCTCTGCGGAGGTTTTTTTGATTTGGGAGTGTATGTCATCATCGAACAACTCTGCCGAATTTGGAATCATTACAGTTGTTATATGGGGGGAGGGAGGTAATCACGTACAGGAGGGCATAGACCAATACATTTTTTAAATTTTAGTTTAAAGATTACGTCTGGGCGCTTTCAACTATGTTTTCTTAAAAACATAGACCCTCTCATAACAGTGATCTATGTGTGCACTACTACCACCCTCGATATATTAAATTAAATATAACCCTCTTAATATAAGTAAAATGTTAATGAAAATAAGAAAAATATCTTGACTAAGATTCCAAGAATTTGTGTAATTATTCTTGAAAAAAAAAATTATGTTCAAAAATTATTATTCAGCATCAAAATAAAAATAAAACAAAACAAAAAATTGTTTTTTAAAATAACTCATCATTCTATTTTTATTGCTTTTGTACCAAGTTTTTAAAACCAACCACTCTAGATTCAGTAGAATATGGTGCAAACTATTTAGCCGGTATGAGTTTAAGTATTTAGTTTCAAAGCAAGTTAATTCTGCAGTTGCTGTAAATTCAGAAAGTCTTTTAATACGTTTAACAGATGCTCAATTTTTGCTTTTATTTTTTTTTTATTTAAAAATAAACTGAAAAACAGACCTTTTCTTCTTGTTCACACACGCATGTAATATTTTAATGGAATTTTTAGAATCTTACATCTTGTGTGTGATACATTTGAGAAATAACGCAACTCCATAAAACATCAAGAATCCATTTTTTTACTACGCACTAATGTTAACTTTTATATTCACTGCGTCAATAGAAAGCAATACTTTATTTCAGCCTATTTTGTCTAAGGTTCTGTCTAGCCTTGACTTGACAGAGGGTGACCTTCTAATTGAGTGAGCGATTTCCTTTTTAAAGACAGCTACGTATTATCCTTTTTGACTGGCAACATCATAAGGAGAACTCACAAATCTTCATGAGCGCTTGAAGTGTCAGTAATTGCTGGCATTTATCTTCAGTATTTGCATTTTTGTCGCTTTCTATCCGTATCTAAACCCTATGAGCATTGAATAAATATATTTGAAGTAAAGAAAGAGGTCAAAAGCTCGTATTAGTCTTCCGACATTAATATTAAGTAATAGCGATGTATAAATATTGCAGAATTATGCACCATACTGTTGTATTATAAACCATATTGGTGTATTTTTTCTGCATAAATCGAATGGAAAACCGAATACTTGAAATTGAATGAAAATGAGCGAAACACTTTGTCCAAGTTTGTTTACATTTATTTATTTATACAAAACTAAAACATTTGAAATTTCAAGGAAAGTCTGTTTATTTTATTTGAAGTCTCAAGTTTTGTTTATAGTTTTCTGTACCGCCTTTTTTATCAAATGAAACGATGTCCATTTTTGCTAATTTCAAAATTTCGCTAAGTGATTCCATCTGAATTTTTGAACCTTTAACGTTTCTTTGCAAATAATGGGCACTTATCATCGTTCTACCGAATTTACCCATACAACCAACGTGGTTCGGTGCTTCCATTTCACCAAAGTGGAAAACCTTCGTTTAAAGCGATTACCGCATAAGAAGGAAAAACGGACGCGAAGTTTGTCGGGACTGTTTTATTATTTTGTGTTAACCGATTATTTTGCAAACGGGTATTTCTTAACGTTATTATTAACGATACCACCTCATCCTTGTATTATCTGTGTATGAAATCTATTGGTGTATGAAAAGAGTACGCCATTGTCGATTTTCTGATGGATATCGTCGGTTTTCAGGAACAGAATTTCCAAATCGTTCTTTATTTATTTCTCATAGTCATGACGAATCGAGTTTATGATCTTTGGTCTGTCAGACACGTAATTTAAAAGTCAGATTCCCTATAAATATATATTTTTTATATTTATTTATATATTTTATGATTTTTTGAAAATTATTCGAAATTTGACTTTGTTAAACTTCGCTCGCAATTTAGGGAAATAATTATTATCCGTGGAATTATTATTATCAAACCTTATTATCCGTGGTTTAAACAGAAGATTGAAAAATGCAATTAAAAATTTCGGATCTGAAAATTTATTTGCTTGAGACTTTTGTCTAATAGTCTTTTTTCGGGTCAAATAGTCTTTTGTTTAATAGTATTTTTTCTTTACATTCTGTGTTTAAAAATTACTGCTGTTTGTTGTCGTTGTGTGGAATCTGGAAGATTAACGCAAAAACTAAACTATTGCAAAAAATTTAAATTTTGTTTATTAGCAATTAGCATGTACACTTTTCTATGAAGTCCTTTTCCCACCCTTCCGTCTGAAAATTGAACGGAGGGGAAAGAAAGAAACCCATCAGATGGGGGACAGAAGTGGAAGAAATTTCGTAAAAGGGAATTTTAAAGACATAAATATAGAAATAAACAAGAAATATTGACGTCGAGAGAAGGGGGGGTGAGGATAAATTACCTGCGGGTGAAAAAAGAAGGATAACGTTATGCACTCAAAAATGTTGGTGCAACACCGGTCAATGTCCAGCTAGCGTGAAAAGAAAAATTATATCTGAAATTTTTCTATTTAGTCATAAATGAAGAAGAACGTTTGTTCATATAACCGGAATCATCACTCAAAAATGAAGATTTGGTCATTATTTTATAAGTCCATGTGGATGAATTTTTCATAATTATATATTTAGTGTAGATGTAAATATTTAATAAATGTCATGTGGGTTTTGTCATATTTATTTATTTTAAAGAAAACCAATAATTACTATATATAATGTGTAAATAATGCTTTAGTATTGGCATCTACTATTAAACAAAAGTTTGCTTTTTAAACAATTTTATTAAAATTAATATTTACGATCTTTCTAGCAAATATATTCTAATCACACATAGAACTACATACCGTAAAATCCGGCGTATAACGCGCACTTTTAACACAAAAAATAAGATGGAAATTTAAGGGTGCGCGTTATACGCCGCAGGCAAAACGATAGCTTTAAAAAATAACAAAAGAGAGATGAACATAAATTTTTTTCTTCTGGCTCAAAAATTTGAATACTGTTTATTTAAAAAGAAATGACTCTGTTTTCTTATGAACTAAAAAAGAGGCATGCAGTTCTCTGGTAAGCTTCTATTTATTTCTTTTCAAAATTAGTCATTACCTCGAATAAATGACTTTAAAACATGAGATCAATGTATACTAATGTTTCAAATTTCTTCGTAAAACAGGGGGTGCGTGTTATACGGCGAATGTATCTAAAAATTTAAAAATGCAGCTTGAAAGTATGGGTGCGTGTTATACACCGGTGCGTGCTATACGCCGGATTTTACGGTAATTCAAACGTATTTTATTTTTAAAAATTGTTTATTTTCCCTCTTTTTAAATTTTTAAATAACTCTAATTTTTTTATATGCTTGTGTGAAATTGGAAGTTCAAAATTAAACGTTTGAGATTCTCAAACTGCGAAATACTATTTTATTTTTGGACATAGTATTTTGTAAGTGTTTTTATTGTGTTCTATGGATTCCACATCTTTTAGCAAGCCCATTTTCCTTTCTAGTTGTTTATGCGAACGTACATGGAGCTGAAGTAAGCTGCACTTTCTAGATTACCTTATAATAGCATTCTTAAACGCAACCGTGAAAAGAAACTGATAAAGCAATTTAATTGCATTACTTGTTTAAGAGAAATACTGTCAACCACCATTGCAGCTTTGAGTGTCATTTGTACATTAATATTTTTGTACTTTTGAGGGTACAAAAGTATATTTTTGTACCATCAAAAGTATCAGGCACAAAAGTAATTTCGTTTGTTGTTTTTTATAATACAATTATACCTTTTTGAATGTAACCTTTTAAATGTCAGGAACGAATTTTAGTGTTTATAAAAGTAAAAGTGTATTAAAACAGATAGAAAACCAGATTTTCTGTATTTTGTTAAGAGTATCAGCGACTAATATAAATTTTATCTTGAAATAATATAATAATTTGTTGTATCCGACTGGCAAGTTCGCGCGGAACCGTGGTTTTGCAAAAGTGTAAATGGATAATATTTTATATATTTTAGTGTCACTTCTAGATTGTGAAAATGTATATAAAATTGTTTTAAGAATAGCATTGTAATAAAAATTATAAAATTATAAAATAAAAGCGCTCATTATAAAAATATTTCGCTCTCAGAGAGAAGCAAGACCTTCTACAGAGGCTCAACTAGAATATATAACTTAGAAGTGGGTTTATCCCCATTTTATTTATCAACAGAGGATCAATTTTTAAGAAAAACGCCGATAATTATTTCAATCTGGTAAGTAACTCAGAAAATAATGTGAATTTTTCAAAATCATAGTTGAGCCTCTGTACAGAGAGGTCTGAGCTATATGCAGGCAAAATATTATTATAATAGAAGCATTTTTCAATTAAAAGAGCAGAACATTTTGAAAAAAGGTTATTCTAAGTTAATTTTTTGCCGAAATATTGTATTTAAGTAATTTATTTTTGAAAAATGTCCTTAAAAAATTTTTTATACATGTATTCTAATCTAAGTGATACTAAATATCATGAAAATTATCCATTTATGCGCTTTTTTAAAATCACGGTTCCGAACGTAGTCAGATACCTTAAGTAATACACCAATTCATTTAAATTAGTGCTTCTCAAACTTTCAGTATTTGTGACTCAATTTTCAGTCAAAATTTTCTTGGCTTCATAAAAATGTAAACAAATAGTTTGAACGTCTTTTTCGTGATTTCAAGCAATATAAATATTTAATATTTATTGTAAATATAGAGCAACGCATCCTTTTATTTATTTATTAATACTTTTTAATCTCGCAACTGTTTTTAATCAAGCTTGTTTTACTGAGTGGCAACATTATCGTTTATAGTTTGTTTACATTAGTTCATTCAAAGCGTTCTTCTTAAATTATTACTTACTTTGATATTTTACAGTTTTATTCATTCATTTTCATTTACTTAACTTTTTATTTGACTGTGATTTTTTTAAAAATAAAAACTAATCAAAAATGTCAGAAAGAAATTTTATGGTAATAGGTTTCCCAAAGTTACCAAAAAAACAGAAATTACGTCTGCAAGTGGGGCGAAATTGAGAAGTTTTGATTCAAACCTGTTTTGGTTGGGGAATTTTTTTTTTGTTTTGGGGGGGTTTTTTAATCCGTTTGTCGGAATGTTATGCAACTGGTTGAAACTGTCAAATTCTGGGGAAGGACTTTCTTTTTGTTGTGGTTTTGCAGTTGTGGATACATGATTGGCTTTACTTCTACTCTAAAGAAAATAAAAATTCTCTCTCAATATTTTAGAATTTGGATTGAATTGATTGGCAGGGGTTTTACACTGGTAAAAATTTGTTAGACTTTAAAATTTCCATGCGTTTTAAAAACCCCCAAACCGCTTTGGAAGCGTAAGTTATGTTAAAAAAAATATGAAAGCTGCATCTAAAAAGTGCAAAATTTTTAAAAAAAAGTACAACTTTTGGTGTTTGGAGATGGCACATGGCAGCGGAGGGGCCATATGTCATAATAGCTGCTTTTCAGTTATTTCCATTAAATTGGAAAAATTTTGATCTGGGTAATGACACAGTTTGAAAAAATGTGTGAAAAAAATTGAAATCTGGATGAATGTTCAAATTACAAAGGTCCTCGGAAACGGGGAAGCTGTTGGGACTTTAAAATTTTTTAAAAGGGTATAATAAAAACGAGACCTGCAATACACCGAGTACTAGGGTGGGGTTTTCCAAGGGTTTTTTAAAAGTGAAAATATATATGGTAAAAACAGTGTCAAAAAACGAATGAAAAGGACATATAAAAAAAGGGGCCCCGTTTAAGGAAAACAAAAGAACCCCAAAAAGGACTTGGGGGAAAGGGGAATTAAAAAAATTTATTGATAAACTGCAGAACTATTATGGATTGCCACCCGGAAGCAATGTTGGATCCTCAAAAAAATCAATCTGTTAATAGCTGCCTTCTTTCACTGCTGCTCTGAATAAAAATCATGCATGGGCAATGTCAACGGGGAAAGATAGCGGGGTTGCAAGTATAAACAAGCATTATGTGATGGTAAATTATATGTGAAAAACGGGGCCTTTTTTCAAATTCGTGATTAAATGATAAACCTACTTATTTAGCACTTTGTGATAAAGTTGCTAAAAATGCCTTCATGGCATGACTCAAAACAATAATAAAGTTTTTTGTATTGTGGTCTGTTTTTTGGAAAGAAATTTTTTTTAAAAACTTTGTTTTGGGCACCCTTGCTGTCATCTTATATAATTCTGGGTTTTTTGGGGCTTTTTTGAAATTATTTAGGTATAGAAATTGATCAATAACCCTTAAAAAAAATTTTGGGAATTGACACAGAGAATTCAAAAAAACAAAAACCAGTCATTACCTTCAACAAAACTCACCAGAAAAAAAACAAAAAAACCAAAAAAAATCAAATTAGCTAAAATGAAGCAAAAGGGGGTTAAGCTATAAATATGGGGGTTTTGAAAATGTTTTGTAAGTAGAAAATAATTATTTAAGGGTTAAAAAAAATTTAAAAGTGTTTTACGAGAAACTGTTATTCAATATTTTTCTTCATGATAAACTTACTACACAAAAAAAATTTTTAAGAATAAAATAAATTTTCAGAACATGTTTTATGTAGTTCTATCTGTGTTATGAATAAAAACTAATCTCTTTTTATATTTTATTTCTTTTGCTTTTTTTGGGAAAAAAAATTAATATTTTAAAAAATGAGTTTTGCATAAAATTTGGCATATTTAAAAAAATTCCAAAAAACAACAAATTTTTTATTCCTTTACAATAAAAAAATTTTTTATTACTGTATAAATATTATTTGAATATATTTATTAAATTTTTTGTACAAGATTTTCGTAACTTTTCAATTTTTTTACCAAAAATTTCCTAAAACGACAATTTTTATAGTATACAAAACTCAGAAAACAACAAAAGGTAAAATAAATGGCCAAATCGTTTTTAAAGTAAAAGAGCTTGAGCTATAAATATGGAGAGTTTAAAAATGTACAATTGTAGAAAATTTTTCATTTTGTATTTAAAAACTTTAAATGCATTTTCTGAAACTATGTTTTTTTTTTTCTTCCGGCACAGTTCCCACAAATTTCTTTTTAAGATATTTACCTGAAATTTTCAGAAAATGTTTTATTTAGTTTTATCTGTTGTCTGGGTATAATCAATCTCTTTTATATATTTATTTATTTTATTGCACTTTTTTTGGAAAATAACAGTAGTGTTTAAAAAAATTTAGTTTTGCGTAAAATTGACATATTTTTAAAAACTTTTAAAATATTTACAAATTTTATATCAACACGAAAAATAATGGCATTTATGTACTGTATAAATATTATAAGAATATATTATAGAATTTTCAATACAATCCTTACCCAACTGCAATTTTCACTAAAAATTTTACTCAAAAATTAATATTTTTAAAAATTTAAATTTTTAAATTTTTTAAAAATGTTTAATTCTTTTTTGCCCATTTCAAAAAAAAATGTTTATTTAAATTTAAAATTTTTTATTTTCAAAAAAATGCTCGAAGGTAGTCCTACCCCTTAAAAATATAATTAAAGTAAGCTTTTTAACTACGTTTGTTTGATTCATATAAATAAGATGACCAGTCGTCATTCCTTTAAGGGGAACAGTCTTCATATAGGTTCTGTTTTTAAAAAGATATCCTCCTATACTTGTCCTCCTTTTCAATATTTTAAAACTAATCTGTTAATCTCTGTATTCAGGGATTCCAGGTTGAACTGTTACGCGTCATGTGCCGGTTCAGTATAAACTATTTGAGATATTCGTATATTTTATACATAATCAGGCACCTGTTTTCCACAAAACGATTCAAAAGGTTAATGGTGAACATATTTCAGCAACAGAAATTAGTGATATTTTGAATGATTATTATTTTGTCCTTCAATAAAAATGACGTTTTGAAGAAAAATTTATTCCTTTAATAATAAAAAGAAATTTGTCAAACTTAGAGGAATCAAAACCAGGCATAACGGAAAAATTTATCAATGAAGTGCAGAATTTTTACCAAACATGTTTCCAATTGGTCGAAGAATGATCTAAACCAAATATCGCAGGAAATAACTGTTTTCAGTGGTGTTTTTTGACTTCATCGCAAGAAAATTGGGCAGATACAGAAAATCGTGTTGTTTTTATTGAAAGAAATGCCTGATATTAAAATCGATGACAATTGTCTGTTTGAAGAAATTAGAACAATGAATATATGTTTAAATTCTAATAAATTAGAACAATGGGAAAATCAGCATGTTGAAATAGATAAAAAAAATGGATGGAAATATTTAACCATTTCAAAAATGAACACATTCCATATGAAAATTTATTTATTCCTCCTGAATTTACGCTGCGATGCCCGGGAACAAAAGCAACAGTTGAAAGAGTTACTTCAATTGGAAATGATTTTTGGACAAGTGAGAAATTAAAATTGAATTTTGATACTTTATAACTGTAGCTGTTACCGTAAAGTTCAATATGAAGAATATTTCTTGCTTCGAAATTTGCGATATGTTTGAAAATGATAAATTGATAAAGAAAATTTTCAATTAAAGTAAAAATGCTACTTTAAGTAAATAGATAAAAGGGATGTAAGCGTAATCAGTGTATTTTTGTTTGAATTAATAAAATGTTTCACATATATACTTACGTTCTAACTTTTCTTAAATATTTCGACCTCTTTTTCATTGTAAAAAAAATTAGTCACTTTAATATTAATCATATTTCTTCGACATTTTCAAGCTTTGCTAATTATTGTTAACAGAATATTTCAGTAAAAAATTTTTAAAGCTAACGTCAAAACCCTTTTGATTTTGTGCGACTTGAAAAAAAAAATGATAGTTTAAACGACGCTGACTGGAATTGGAAAAGTTTTAAAAGCGGTTTTAAAAAGGGATTTGATTGGCTAATCCATACATAAAGCTCATATTTTACGTCACAAGAATTCGTATTATAAATATTTCGTCAACGGTTTCAAGATTCACTCATTACAAATTTGACCAATGTATTCGAATCTTAAATAAATATTGAAACACTGTCTACGCTACGTGTCGAATGTAGGAACTTATGCACATAAAATTGTAAGGATTCCATTTAGTGCATCATGATAAGGTGAGCTTCCATTGCTATGGATCAGCTGCAAAAACAAATCCGGGTATTGGCTGTTATTATTATGACTCTTTTTCTCAAATCTGTGATACAATATCAGTTATATTGTGGTATTTTTTGCATTAAAATAAGCTTCAGTTTATTTTTGTTAATAATTATTAAAAACTATTAATGGGAAATGATAGTCTGGAATATTGTAACGGGTCTATCCGCGAACCTCTCACTAATCCTCTTGGGAAAATTTACTTCTTTTAAATGTTGTTCTATTGAAAACTTTTCCCCGAAGAAGAAGACGGTTTATGTAAATGAAAGCTTATATTTAAGCATTAACTTTTAGGTACGAGAGAGAGCGGTTAGGAATTAGATGGTAGAAGTTAGTGATTAACGTAAAGTAGTGGAAAGCTAGTCGAGAGTGGCTCTATGATTAATTGTTTAATATTTGAAGATTGTTAATTGACAATTTAGTCATTAAGTTAAATTGAATAATAACGACCAGAGGTCGAATAGCAGAAAGGAATTACGGTAATTCAAACCATAAGTAATCAAAGATTTCGAAGCGTAGCCAATTGAATCGTTATAAATTATTAAGTATCCTTCATGCCATGTAGTTGCTTATACTTTATAGTAGTGCATTTCATATCCTGGGTTGTTGAAATTTAGTAAAGAAAATAAGGGAAGAGAATTGTTCTGGATTTATGGGATTTATTCAAACTCCCAAACCCCAAATGAACAGGGGTCCCTTTCCCTTTACAAATTAAAAGTCTTGTTTTGTAATTTCAATTAGCAATTTGAATAGCAAAAAGGCTGTGGTATCTGAGAGGTTAAAGATATGATTTCAAACAGTGCTTCATATAATTGTAAACTACTAAAGATTCGTAATGCATACTAAAGAAAAACATGTCAATTCAAGTTTCGTCCTTGTCATTTGACCATGGTTCAAAATTACGAGGTCCGTCGCCAAAAGCCCTCCAGTAGCTGAATAGTGCGACGTTAATATTCACTCACTCAATCTCGATTTTTTTCAAATGGATTGAAGTAACAGAAAAATACATCTCAAAATAAATATTTAATTAACAAAAATGTGCATTTTTAGAAGCAATTCTTCTGTCCCGATCTATATTCGTGAATGATACAAAACACGTTATTACAAGTGCATTCGGCATTATTGATAAACGTGTTTTGCTGCTTCTTAAAAATTAATTCTTTCCGTTAAAATCACGACAGATAACTGCTGTATCATTATCTGATCAAGAAAACGGAAAACTGCTATATTTGAGGTAAACACGCTGACTTTTTGATACGAAGTTAAACGATTTTAATTCACTGCAGAAACTAGGTCAGTACTGATGTAATCCGAGGTCTAATTCATTCGGAATACGATCACGTTTTGTTTTACCAGACGAAGCAAACGCTTGTTCGTCTGCTGCAATCTGTTACACAGCAAATAAATTTACCGGTCACAGTTACGATGTTTTTTTCTTATTATTTTTATGTCTTCTTCGCTCAGGTTAAAAGGCGGAAGACAGTGGAGGTGGACGCAGACGGAATAATGATGCAGTTCTCGAAATACAGAATGAACTGGGGTTGATATGAGATATTTTGAAAGCATTAATTAAAGAACTTGACCTTATTCTTTTTATATATGTGGTGTACGATAGGATAAATTTTAATTTCTTTATGAAGTTTCCTATGCGTTAAGTGTCACTTTAATTATGTTAATAAACTGCACTGAATTTAAAATTTCTTTACTATGCAAGCCAGCCTTTTTCCCCTGTCTAACTTAAGACATATATGCAAGTTAACCAACCGGTTAGAATCAGCCTTCGCAAAAATTTAATTAAATTTTTAATTTTTTAATTAATTTTTTAGATTATTCTATGCAGTGAATATCATTTAACACGAAATTGAGGAGACTGAGAGAGAAATATTTTTTTGTGTTGAAAGAATTTCGTGCGAAAGGATACTGTAAAAAAAAACATATATTCAACAAAATTAAGTTTATTAGAGTACATTTTACTTGATTCGTTGCATACATGTGTATATATGCATGCATTTAATATAAATCAATGAAACAAAGAACATTCACAGAGAACTTAATGGAATTTAATACAAAATGTTCAAGTTCTTTGAAAAACAAAACATTTTGTAAATATTCGAATTTTCTTTGACATTTCCCCGTTGGAATGTGAGTTTAAATAACTGCCCATACTTTTAATGATGTTCCTCATTTCGAATGACGCTGCATTATTCATTTCATTTGGTTTTTTCATTCTTGTAATGGACTTACTATAAGTGACAATCAAGCAAGTATTTTGTTAAGAAATTAAAAATAGAAAAAAAAATTCATTGATAGAGATTTTTAAATTGGAAGTGTGACATTTCAGATAAATAACGGTAGCGTGATATTGATTAATTTAAATATTTAGTTTATTTACGTCACAGCTGTTATTTACAGATTATACATTGAAATTATTAAACTTATTAAAATATTATTAGAGTTCAAAACAGTGGTTTGTGAGAGGAGGGTTTCCTTTCGGTGACTGCTCACTTGAAGTTTCAAAGCATCTCTCTGGTTCTTCCTCTCTCTGCTTCGGGGATGAGGGGCTGGCGCCTTTTTGCATCCCTTTATATCCTGCTGGTCGGCGGGAAAAAGATCCTTCGGGGGTCAAGAGGTTGCGAGGGAGGTCCAAGGTGGACCACGCAATAACTTTCGATATGCAGATGTAGAATGCACGTGTGATGATTATTTCCACAAAGAGGCCGACTCACAGCTGGGAGACGGGAACGTTACAGAAGTTTCTACTTCAGGTGCTCTAGTATAGTAATAAATAGTCTCAAAGCCTTGACATTCGATAACCCGGCAGTCCGGATAACTCGTCCACACTCTTGCAGGGTGTCCGATGCAGAAACTATTGCTGCTGTCGCAGTAAATGAAAAAATGCAGGAAAATGATAGAGACATTAACGTTGAAAACACCCCACAAACTAATGAAATGTAGCTGTAAGTGAGAGCCTAAAGGCTGTCGAAATCGTCCTTCAGTATTTTGAATAACAAGGTGATTCTATAATGGACTAATTGTTCCTTCATCGTCTTCGTGAACGAAGCAGTAAAGCCAACTCCGGAAGAAAACAAGACATAAAGCATTTTCTTAAAAAAGTAGCCAGTTTTTGCAAAGTCAGCTACTTAATTTTCATTATACAGTCAGCTTTATCCCTTCATAAAGTTTTTTTGTTTGAGGTGTGTCGGATCAAGTAAATTACTGTGCAATATTTATTCACTAACTTTCATTTTCATGCAGTAAATGCTCTATGCCTTCATAGTACGCATTTTACTTTTGCTGAAGGGTATTTTGGCAGTTTATTTTCTTTTGTACAGCCGAACCTCTATATTGCGAATTTTTCTATATAGTGAACTTTTTCCTGGAACCTTGAACATTTCACGATTTTCTTCGTTAAATAACGTCTCTTTAGCGAAGTGCTTTTTCTATTTTACGAACTTTTTATTTTGTGATTCAATTTTTGTTCTCCACTTTTTTAAAAGGATTTCTGAAAAAATTTCAAGTTATTCTCTCTTTAATACATTTTATAGTGGTCATAAATCTTGAACTAGTTTTATTAAATCCTAACTCGCAGAGAGCAATAGAGTCCTGGACGTTTCATCCAAGAAGTGCAACCATTAACCCCCATTGCCCAGTTCACTAGAAACATCTTCGATGTCCTCTTTCACCCACAGTGGAGTTGTTCCGTGTCCCCGTGTTTTAATTATACAATAATGTATGTTTAGTATTACTTGCATGCTTTAAATTATAAATATCCTTAAAATTAATTCATTTTAGTATAAAATCATTTTCTTAATATTGAAAATACAGTAAATTCTTCGGCATTGTTTTTTGTTGTTTTCCTGCAGTTTTTCCTTCTTTCTTTCTTTTTTGATGGATAAGATATATAAAATAAACATATACTAATTTTAAAAAAGGGTACAAATTATTACTTTTTTAATATATAGTGTTTATAAATTTAAAATTTGTTTTATGTGGTTTATATATAAAGTATATTAAAAGATGAACCTCTATATATCGAATTTTCCATATAACGAACTTTTTCCCGGGATTTAGTAACTTCGTTATATAGAGGTCCGACTGTATTTTCAAGCAAACAATAAAAACGCGCGGTACAATATTTTCTGAGGGAATACTCGTGCTTATTCTTTTTTAATCCCATTCTCGGTAACCGGACATTTTCACAAACTCGGCCACCCTTCGGTTCACATCAGGTCAAGTTTTCGGCGCTCTACTGTATAAGTCATAAATTCGAATACTCTAATCTTAAAATAATTCTATTAAGGTATCCGACTACGTTCAGAACCATGATTTTAAAAAAGCGCATAAATGGATAATTTTCATGATATTTAGTGTCACTTAGATAGAATACATGTATACTTGGTTTTTTGGACATTGACAAAAAATTATTAAATACAATATTTTTGGCAAATTAATTGATCCTTTTTCAATGTTTTTTTGTAAAAAGCTTATTGTATTAATATTTTGCTTAAGCTCAGACCTCTGTACAGAGGCTCAACTATGACTTTTGAAAAATTCTCATTATTTTCAGAGTTACAACCATTTGAAATAATTATCGGCGTATTTTCTTAAAATTTCTCCCTTCTGTTTTCGTAAAACATGGATAAAACGATTTCCGAGTTAAGCATTTCAAAAATTCTAGTTGAGCCTCTGTAGAGAGGTCTGAGCTGAATACTGGCAAAATATTAATACAATAGAAGCATTTTTTACAAAAGGAGAACATTTGGAAAAAAGGTTATTCTAATTTTTTGCCAAAATATTGCATTTAAATAATTTTTTTTTGTCATAATGTCCTTAAAACAATTGTATACATGTATTATAATGCAAGTGACACTAAATATCCTAAATATTATCCATTTACGCGCTTTTGCGAAATCACGGTTCCGAACGTAGTCGGATACCTTAAGAGTTCCATGTGCTATATTTGTATTAGAATTTGAAATGATGGAAAACTTGTTTACTTTTCTTTTAGTCTCACTGTTGCGTGTCTGGTTCTGGTTCTCGCAATGTGGGCCTGTGCCGCATCGAACACACCCAAGTGGGGACCTGACCTCACCCTGGAATTACCTCCTCACCTGTTGCAAGAGGTCTTATTTCACACTTCAGGAACAAAGAAAACAAATACGTTTCCATTCCCAAAAGTAAGTGCAGCTTTGTTTTTCCTCTTTGTGTTTCTGAACTGGATTGGGTTACATTAGTTCGGAAGCAGCTATCTTCTGTTTTTGAATTATAAATATGGTATCCTTTCTGGAAAGAAATATAATTCCGAATTCGTTATTTATCTTATAATTACTATCTTTAGTTAATGAAATTCCAATTTATACGTAATATTTAGATTTAAGTTATGCTTCATTGAAAATAAATTCTGGTTCAAAGTTGTGACGGGCTCACGCGTCTTTTCTGTAACATAACCTCTGGGTTCTTTGACGGCCAAGATTAATGGCAACTCTTTTCCAACCAAAATCCAAGAAGCGAAATGCGATTATGAAATGCAAATAAGATAGTTTTTAAAAGAACAGAAGTTTCAGTAAGCAGTATGGCAATTTAGGGAAAGTTATGTTTGGAAGAGATACGAGTGTGAATTGACGGCCTATCGTAAAGTTACCAAGATATCGAGCCATTGTTACAAGGTGCATACCATTGCACGCGCTCCAAGGTGTTTCCGTAACGTGATAGAATCTTAGTTTGGATTAAGGTAGGACTGATTATTTGATATTAGGACTTGTAATATTATCAGAATTGAGAGTAGGTGGATAATATAATCATTTAGATAAAGTGGTCTAAATTACGCAATTTGGTTTAACTATCGCTGTTTGTTTGGTTTATTAGATTCTCACTTAAATTAATTTATCTAAGTTGTTAAAAGTTTAAGTTATATTCTTAATAAAGTCATATTAAGAATTTTAAAATGTCTATTCATTTTGAGAATCCCACACCTCTAATTCACGCTGACAATCAAAGATATGGTCACCAAAGAACGACCATATCACAAAGTGATCTTAAAATTCCTTACCTATTTATAAACGAATATATGAAAAATAATATACGAATTATAATAGAATAATGCATGTCCTGTACGAATATTGAATGTTTATATTGTAAATCCTACTGTAGTTTTATTGTGTGTTATACAACTATAAAAATTTATTTGTCGTGCTTATAAAATAACTATTATAGTATTTTATTGTCTGGATATCAACTTAGAAAAGTTTATTTACATAGAATAATGGTTTAGTTTCTCTGTATGTATATATAAAGGAGAAAAACGACTCACTCATCTCGAGATATCAAGAACTATTAGATACAGACTTGAAACTTGACAGCTATTTTTCTTTTGTTGAGTAAAAAACCTCTAAGTACGAGTTTGCGGAAATAACTTCTTTCCCGTTTTTAGACTATAAGACCTACACACTTGAAATTTAGCATACATATTTCTTTTGTTGAATAGAAATCCTCTAAGAACGAGTTTTGCTAAAATCGACTTCCAACGGGGAGAACGGAGACGTTATAGA